>JAXCLQ010000001.1:8364185-8381754 GCA_035584115.1 Cedrela odorata | reverse complement strand
AAAATATTTTCTTTTTTAAAAAAATTATAGTAAGTTAATTTTATTTTGTGAAATATTAATTAAGATGTAAAATGAAAAATAAAGAAATTAAAATAAATTAATATATATATACATATATACACACAAAACGCGGGGTACTGATGTGATAATTTAGGATTTGAAAATTTAGAGATTGTAAATTTAAGGTGTGATAATTTAGGATTTAGAAATTTGAAGATTATACATTGTAGTGTGAGAACTGTAGCGGAATAATTATAACATATTTTTGGTTCTGATGATAAAATTATCTAAATAACTTGAAATTAGATCGATTGATAAAATTAAATTAAGATTGATTATATCGATAAATAAAAGGTCTGAAAAAATTATTTTTAAAATTTTTTTGTAATTTTATAACTCTGTTAATCGGTTAAACCCGTAAAAAATGTTTGAAGATTTGTTCGGGGAGGAATTTAATTTACATTCATTTAATATATTTTTTTATTTTAAAAAAAAAAAAAAGTAAAATGATTAGATCAAATAATTATGAGTGTAAGGTGCTCGCTTGGGCCATCCTGCTTTATGGGGATCTGAGATCTGAAAGTATCACCGTGAAAATATCAGACCGCCAACCCTTCCAAGGTCCCATCTGCGGAGATATCAGACAGGTAGCATACCGACATTGGTGTCAGATTCTGCTGCAGATTGATAAAGTTTCAATGCATTTTAAGCTCTATAATTCCACGTTTTTCGTTTTCTTTAATGCACTAATATCCATGCCACTATGATTGGGTTTCAATACAATGCAACTACTCATGTATTTTTAATTTTTTTATCTAACCAATTTAATTAATCTTTAATTTGTTTGTATTTATATTTTATAAACATCAGCTTATTTTTTTTAATACTGTTATATATAACAGAATTTTACCGAAATTTACATGATATATTATTATAGTGTAATTCACACTTCTATATTTAGATTGAGTTTATGACTGACGTGATATATGATAATTATTAAGTAATTTATTAATCTTAATTTTAAAATACTTTTGATAATATTAAAATTACTTGTAAAAATAAAAATAAAAATACACTATAAGACAAAGACCCATTTGGTTAATCTCCTTGTCAACTCATGCTATTGTTAATAAAGAAAAACATAAAATGGTTATCCACATCAAATACTTTTTTTTTTTTTATCAACTTTGCTATTATTAATATTTTTAATTTAATTAATCTATTAGTTAATGTCTTGTTAATTTAGTGGCGGTAAATAAAAAATATGTTATCCCCCCAAGTACTGAATTTCCAATTAATTAGCGCACACGTGGTAGGACAAGGATACTTCACTGTTTGCGACGTCGTTTTCAGTATTATTTAATTTACACATGGAAAAAGGCGTTTAAGCATTGAATCTCGCGCCTCGCGGCCCGTAAAACGACGTCATTGAGAATTAAAACTAACAACAAGCAACAACTCGTGTCAAATAATTTAGTATTTTGTCATGAATTTTAAAATATTTCAAAATTTAAATATGTTTAAAGTATATTTATAGGATACGTAAAAATTTTATTTAAATAAATAAATACTCAATTATCTTCTTTTTTTTTTTTTCATATATATTCACGCTCAAATATGCATATAAACATATTACAATAAGTTAAAATTTATTATTATATTTTTAATTTATAAGTGAGCGAGCAATTAATACATAAATATGAAATTAAAATTGATCGAATAAAAATTAATCTATTAATCTCTTATAATAAAATGATAAATTATTATCTCATAAACATATTTAAACATTAGAATACAATTCAATTTTGTGAAAATAAATCTAAAATTGTATCAATGTTTTTCATTTTTATTTAACAACATTCCATAATTACTGAAAAAAATAAAGTATTAATGTTTATTCAACCTTAATAAAATAAATTTTGATATGTATATGAAATGCTTCAATAAAATATTTTTTTTATTACAAGAAGTATTGGCTTCTTGATGCTTTGTACTGTTTTGTATTGTTGTCTCAGTGACATCATACAACAGATATACCAACTTAAACTTATATATATATATATATATGTATATATATATATATATATATGTACGCATGAAAAGTTGGGATCTGACGTAGATCATTCGTTTATTTTCAAATTGCGGTGCCAAATGGTACGCATATTCCACATGGCTATTCAACGGTTGGCTTACTTGTCAGCGAGTATCTTATTATGGTACACGCGAGAGTAACTTCACGGAAACACCGTAACGTTAAGTTGGCAAATCTAACCCAACTCTATAAATCTAGCTAGCATTCAACGAACCCACAGCCAATACCAACCCCCCCTCGTTCTCTCTCTCTGGAAATTACGTTTCAATTTTTTGTTCTCTCTCTCCGAAATCTGTATCCTCCATCTCATTTGCTCGAAAAATTACCATTAAAACCCCCGATTTCCTTCAAAATTTCCATCTGAAACCCTAACTATTGTTTGATTTAAGGGCTGAGCGGGGGCTGGTGACCGTTGATTTGGTGAATTTGAGATAGTCGGAAAAAGGAGTTCTGCATGAGCTGGTTGGGAAAGCTGGGTTTCTATTTTCTGTCTTCGAATTCTAACCATTTCATCACGTGCCTGTTGATTTTTATTCTTCATTATTCGCCTCAATTACCTCCATCTTTATTTAATTTTGAAAAGAAAGCAACAGAGCCATTATTATTATCATCAATATTTTCATCATCTATTTTAATTTATAATTATAATTCAAAAAATAATAGTAGTAGTAATCGTCAAGTATCATTTCGCCATGGATTCTACAGACAAGAGTAATCGCCAACTCCCTGGAGGTCCGTTTTTTCTTTTTCTTAATTCATGTCGGTCGGTTTTTATTTTTTATTTTTTATTTTATCTTATTTTGTCATGGTAGGCTTATGTTAGTCGAAGGCGCGTGGCGGATTTTGATAGGCTTGAAATTGTGAAATTATATGTATATATTTATTTATCGTAATGGTAATTGTTTGTTGGGTTCTGTAGCTCTACGCTATTCAAATGTGGAGGGGAGGGATGCGAGGTCGCCGTCTGTGATCGTGATTGGCGGTGGTATGGCTGGAGTTGCGGCTGCTCGTACTCTTCACGATGCATCGTTTAAGGTCTTAAAAACTAATATTTATTTAATAGGTTATTCTTTTTTATAACATTTTTCTTATAGAATAATTATATTTATAGAAGGTTATTGAAAAAAAGTTGCGTAAATCATCTGTAATCTATGTAATTTAATATATCTATACTTAGAAACTCAAGGGGTGAGTCGAATAGTATGGTCCTTGTTTCCAAACTGGAGATGAGAGGTTCAGATTCTTAGCATTTTCTTAGTAGTAATTAGTAAAGGTTGTGGGATCTTACTTCGGTTGTAGGGTCTGACTTTGTAGGATTGTGTTGCTTCTGCTGTGATTTGAAAGCAAAGTTAAAAAAGTGTTTAGTTGGACCCACTCTTTTTTTTCACTGACATCTAGAGCTCATATGCTCATGTTGCATTTTGCTGCTTGTCGGTGCTTTTGTGCTAGAAGTCTCTGTCAAAGTGGATGTTGATGAGTGATTATTGTTGTCATTTGACAAGTAATGAAAAGAAATTGGTAACATTTGCATGCCAAAAGGAGCTGAATTTTTTGTAGTGCAGGCAGCAGGCGTGGCCAGAATACTATTAAGCAATCCTACATTAAGTTTCATTCTTTCAAAGTGAAGCATAAATGATTGGACAAAAAAAAAATATTTGTTGAAGAAAAAAATAAAAATAACAGAACTGGGATTGAAAGAGGCTCGATGGTCAGCTGTTGGGATTTGTCCAGCTTGGTGTTAGTATGAATTTTGGAGTAAGACTGGTTTCCGAAGCAATCCATTTGTTCTTGCCACTTTAAACTCCTCTGCATACATTTTAAGGGCTGTAAACTCTTTACTTGCTCCATTTTACGTGTATATTAATCTAATCAAAGCATGCTTCACCATCATCCATGAAAATGCTCTTCCGTGTCATCTTCTTCTCCATGTTTGTGCCAAGGGGCAACACATGCCAAGTAGTCAAATATTCTCAAAAGTTACTGTGATCCAGTTTTTCTTGTTCTATTTGATTTGTTACTTAATAATTAAATTGATGCAGTTTTTCATGTTCAGGTGGTCCTTTTGGAATCTAGGGATAGACTTGGTGGTCGAGTTCACACTGATTATTCATTTGGTTTTCCTGTTGACCTTGGTGCATCATGGTAATTTCATCACCTTTTGTTTTCCTGATAAATGTGAATGCCTTTTGTTTGCTTGTATTGCAAGTTTTCATCTCAATATTGATGTTTCAGGTTGCACGGAGTCTGCCAAGACAATCCTTTGGCACCGTTGATAAGCAGACTAGGGTTACCTTTGTATCGTACCAGTGGTGATAATTCTGTCTTGTATGACCATGATTTAGAAAGGTGAAAATATGCCAAATTTGTTTCTTTATGTGCCTGTTATATTGATATTGTTTCCTCTTAGTTTGCATCATGGCAGCTATTATTATCTATTTGATCTATGTATGTTGGACTATGATGATCTTTCAAGAGAAACTGGATTCATTTGTAAAATTACTTGGTTCCTCTCTGAATCGAGGAAAAGTCCTGAAGTTATTGGTGTTTTTGGGTTGATTGAGGCACTCTGTGCAATAATTCTGACCCAAGCTGAATTAATTGCTTATCATGATTAGAAAATTGATGTGGACCAATTCTTGCTGAAAATATAGATTTGGGTCAATTCCAAGTGGAGGTTTGAATGGTATAAATCCTGGTTTCCAACCCCGAGACAGTGGTTTAAATCCTCTTGAAACCACATACTTGTGATATTGTATTTCATGAGTTTCTTGACTATCAAAGTTGTGTGGTACAAAATGATCCCAGTTTTAAGCGGTTCACATATTGGGAGATATCTGGGTTATTCGGAAAAAAAAAAAGAAAAAGGAACTTTGGTTTTGATTTGGATGCCGCTCATTATTGCAGGGAGATAAACATTTAATTTTATGATAATAAGTTTGTTTGGATTGTCATCCAAACATAAATTGATGGATTGTTTTTGTCTAATTAGTTCATCAACCGAAAATGAACATAGTCACAAAAAACAATCTGTTTTAAACTGATTCGTCTGTTTGTTTGGTTTGCTTTGTTGGTTTAATCAGGTTGCTCATACGACCCTAATTGAAGATAGCTAGATAAAGAAATTGGTTGATTAAATTCAGTAGATGGACTTTTTTTTTCATAATAGATGGCAATTTTGAAAGATTTAGAAGTGCAATAGATGCATTTAAATTTTGAGATGTTATCAGGGTTTTGAAGGGAAATTGAAAATGATTACTTGAACTGAATAGTGATGTGAACACTAAAAAACTAGATGAAGAAATAGAGAGATAAAACATTAGACATCCACATATAACCAAATAACTCAGTTTTGCATTGTCAAAATCTAAGAGAATACTTTATAATTGCTTAACTACAGTTTGGCCCAACATATTTATAACTTATAAGACAATGGCTCAAACTAAAATTTTAATGTATCCCTAGACTTATGGGGATTTTCAAAATCATTTGGTCTTTTGGCCATTGAATATCGTAGGAGAACCAAACTTACCTTCCGTAACTACATCTCCAATTCTTCCATGATTAGATGGTGAAGCTTCATTTATATATTTATTACAGTTCTTCCCTTCTTTTAAAAATTCTAGTGTAAGTTCTCCTTTGTGATGCTGAATCTTTTATTAATTTGAAACCATAAAGGGATGGTTGTGCTGAGCATCTATATTTTCTTTGCAGCTATGCACTCTTTGACATGGATGGGAATCAAGTTCCTCAAGAATTAGTCACAAAGGTTGGAGAACATTTTGAGAGCATTTTGAAAGAGGCAAGTCTTCTTTATTCTCTTATTTTCTCTCTTAATGAGTTCTGTTGCCACAAGTTGAAGAATATAGATATAACGTAATACCTTTTGGATTTGTTTTTTGAGTACTCCTAGCTAAGGCATGAGTAGAATATTGCTACTGTGTGCCGCTATGGGGATTTTCATCACATTGCGTATTAGCCAAGTAACTTTTTCTTTATCAAATGCAGACGGACAAAATAAGACAAGAACTCGATGAAGACATGTCCATACAACAGGCCATTTCTATTGTTTTTGAAAGGATGCCGGAATTAAGGTTCTGTCAGCATGTTTCAAGCTCTCTTTTTGGCATTTCTTTACAGTGAAAGCCTCTCGATTTGTTGAAATTGGTTTTAACCTACAGGTTGGAGGGGCTTGCCCATAAGGTACTTCAGTGGTACTTATGCAGAATGGAAGGCTGGTTTGCTGCAGATGCTGATACAATATCACTTAAATCGTGGGATAAGGCAAGTTTAATTTTAGAATTGAGATATTGTAGACTTCTTTGTATATTTGTTGTGTTATCAGGGTTCTTGGCATATAATGGAAAAGAGGAGATAGAAAATTGTATTGGAGATTGGATGTGTCGTCTTATTATTTACTAGTATAATGGTATTGATTTTAGTAAAGTGAGATAATGATATGAAAAAATGTTAATAATTCTGCAGTTGGCTTAATTTAGTCTTATGATATTATTTGGTAGTTCGCACATGTTTGTTCTCTCTGTTTTCTCTTCCTCTTGCTGGTCTTGCATTTAAAATATCAGCTCCTTTTACGTTGTTATGACATGCTGTCACCTGAATTTGCAACACAATAAGAGGTAACAAACCTATGGATTTTTCCTGAGAATGAAATAAGAAATAAAAATAAAACTTGCCTTTTTAGACAATTTGAGCTCGTGATTCTATCTGGTGATGGTAGTGTCTAAGTGATGTTCTGACTAATTGTTGCTAGAAACCGCCTCCTGGATGATCGAGCAATTAGCAATATATCTCTGTTCTGTGTTGAAGGAGTTCTTTTAACCATTTTTCGAAGGTTAGTAATTGGTATACTCTTATGCACAGGAAGAGTTGCTTCCTGGGGGTCATGGGCTCATGGTTCGGGGCTACCTTCCAGTTATAAACACCCTTGCCAAAGGTCTTGACATCCGCTTAGGCCACAGGTATACATTATTTGTCTAATCAATATTCCAAAGTGTATGCCCTTCATTATCTTGCGACTAGTTCCTAGCACCTGTTTTAATCCCATTTCTTTCCAGGGTTACTAAAATTAGTAGGCGTTATAATGGAGTGAAGGTAACAGTAGAAGATGGAAAGACATTTGTTGCAGATGCTGTTGTTGTTGCTGTTCCTCTCGGTGTGTTGAAGGCCAAGATCATCAAGTTTGAACCTAGGCTCCCAGACTGGAAGGAAGCAGCCATTGATGACCTTGGTGTGGGGATTGAAAATAAAATGATATTGCATTTTGACAAGGTGTTTTGGCCTAACGTGGAGTTCTTGGGAGTGGTTTCAGATACGTCTTATGGGTGCAGCTACTTTCTGAATCTTCACAAGGCCACAGGTCACTCTGTCCTTGTTTACATGCCTGCTGGGCAGTTGGCTAGAGACATCGAGAAAATGACTGATGAAGCTGCTGCTAATTTTGCTTTCATGCAACTGAAGAAGATCCTTCCTGATGCATCTGCCCCGGTAATCTAAGTTTTAACATACAGAAATGCCAACTTTGAGTTGTGTACACTTCACTATGTAAATATTTGCAGCACTATCTAGGTTTCCGAAAGAATTTAAGCTTTAAATATATATTTGTCATAAAAATTTAACTTGTAATTTTTTGTCTCAATTCTACAGATCCAGTATCTTGTGTCTCACTGGGGCACAGATACTAACTCACTGGGCTCCTATAGCTATGATACAGTAGGCAAATCCCATGATCTGTATGAAAAGCTTAGGGTTCCTGTGGACAACCTATTCTTTGCTGGGGAAGCAACAAGTATGAGCTACCCTGGATCTGTTCACGGTGCATTCTCCACTGGACTGATGGCTGCTGAGGACTGCCGGATGCGTGTCTTGGAGCGTTACGGGGAGTTGGACTTGTTCCAGCTGGTCATGGGTGAGGAAACCCCTGTTTTTGTCCCACTGTTGATCTCCCGAATGTAACAACGAGAGGACTTTCCCTCCCTATTTAGATATATAATACTAGTTTTATTCTCGTAGATATGAAAACATGGGATCTGGCTAACACATTACCGCGGATTTGACTGACAAGTTAGGGGAAAAAATGGTAATTAATTTTTTCCCCATTGACCAATCAGTTAAATAATTGGTTGATGTGTATTGTAGTCTTGTGCATGGCATACATAGTACAAAGCTGTAGGTATTTGATATTTGGACAATCAGAATAATAGAATAGTTAGCAGTTAGTAGTTTCCTAAAGACATATATCTGAAAGGGAAATATTGTCTGAAGGCATATTGTCAGTTGTTTCATGTGTGGGAAAGACGTTTGGACAATTTGTAGTATTAATTAATAAATAAAAGTTATGATAGTTGGCTCTATTTATTTAACTTTGTATGCTTGTGCATGCACATCGTCTATATGGACCGGGGACATGCGTCTTTTGTATTTTGGAACTTTTTGCTATATTTATATTTGAGCTTAGATCACTCAAATAATGTTTTGGATGATTTACTTTTACGAATCCAATTATTGGAGCCAATTACATAAATTGGTATGGCTTTTGAGGTTGAGGTCATCCTATTATTTTATGACTTAATATTCATACTAGCATGTTAATAAATTGTTAAAAGGAGTTTTATCTCATATTATTCATTAATCTTGACGGATTGAGGAACTCAAACATTAAACATATTAATATGCAAAATTGATACGGTTAGAATGGTGGAAGTGAAAATGAAAATTTTGGATCTTCGATCTTCCTCAACATCTTTATTTTTTATTATTTTGTTTATTTTCATTTATTTCCTCACAATTTCTTCTTCTTCTTCTTCTTATTATTATTAAATAATGAGTTGCTCTATAATATGTTTTTAAATCTCATAATAATTTTATAATTAAGGCAGAAGCTCCATTTTGTCAATGATAGTCGTTGTGTCTTCCCCCGCTTCAAAATACATAGAATTCAACACCTACCATTTGGACCACTCTGCCGTCCGAATCCCAATTCCCATATTATAATTAATCGCATTCATTTCACACACGAAATGACACACACAAGCGCTCTCCCTTAACGAAACCTCCTATTCGCTCACTGTCTCTTTCTTTCTCTGCTCGAATTGATTGAAGTGAGAGCAATAGCAATAGCAAAAGCAATAAGCAAAAAGATTATGAAGAGGTACAGGAATGGTCAAATCTGGGATTTCGAGGCGGCGGAGAGCGGACTTGAAGTTATATTGGGTTTGGACGGAGGGACGACGTCCACCGTCTGTATATGCATGCCTGTCATTTCCATGTCCGACCCTCTACCTGACCCTCTTCCTGTTCTTGCTCGGGCTGTTGCCGGGTGCTCTAATCATAACAGTGTCGGCGGTAAATTGGTTTTCTTTTGTCTTTCTCTTTGCTTTTGGTTATGGCATTGGATTGATATCGGAAGCGGAATTGGTTGAAATTTGATTGACGTTTTGTTTAATTTTCTTTTGGTTATGGTTTTGTAATGCCTCAATGCTTGAGAGATGTGGGATTTTGGTATATTTGGGTTGTTTTTTATCTACAATTATGCTATATGCATTAGTTTATTGGTCTTTGTAGTCATTTTCTCTGTGTGTTTGGATATTGCATTGCTGAGAAAACAACTTTGCTGGGTTTTGATTTTTGGCATTTGGGTTTTCGGTGCTAGTTCATGATACATTAGCAAAAAGACATTCTTAGGTATATTGGTGTTGTAGTTTAGGTAATAATTTATACACTCATTCAATTATTATGTTCTCTCTTTTGCATAATGTTGTTCATAGGTTTTGTATATTTGGATATCTGCTTATTGGGGGCTAAAATAATGCAAATTGAAGACTAAAACAGAGCTATTTCTGGAGCAATTGAACAGTCCCATAACAGCACTAAGGACTGTTTTTATAGTTTTTTTGTATTAATATTGATTGATTATTTAATTTTGGTCTGTGAAAGGGAACTTTAAGGTGTTACAAGGTTAGAATCGAAGTTTAAAGATAAACAATTAGAAGGAAATAGTAGGACAGATATTAAAAAGATAAAGAACCTAAGAGTCTCGCTGTAGCCTCCTGGCACCTTCGTTATAGAATATTTTTAATGGAGTATTAGAATGAAAAGAAATGATGTTATTAAACTCTGATCTAAGTGAATTGTTTGTAAGGCGTTTGTAAATGTAGAAGTAAAACTGACTCCTAAGTTAGTCACAAATTCCACTTCTCCGTGGCTACCTATTGAGTAAAAATGAGTGGACATCAATTAAGGTAGTCATTCCTCATCAACCATAGGGTTTGATCAATATATGTTTGCCAAATGCTTAGAATAGGCGAGTCAAATGTGGAGCATATTTAGTATTATAATTTTTGATAAGTAAAAGGGAACATATCATATTGGTAAGAAAAGAGAAAATTACAAAGAAAGTGAACTCCACCTCTAATACCCAAAGCTATACAAATGAAACAAAACAGAACAGTAACAGAAAACTCAGGCCAGAACAGCATCCAATTTGTTATGGATGATGAAGAAGGATTAACATTAACTGTCAAAGAATGATGCATTTGGTAAAATATATAGTCATTAATTAGCTGTTGCTTTTATGTGTTCGAAAGACCGCACAATTGTGGATATACTTGATGTTGTGTTGTTAGTCTGTGTGTGAATGGTCCTTAGTTTTTCTCCAAGTGGTGATTTGGAAGAAATGTAGCAGTGGTGCCAGAATGCAGTCTTCAGTTTTTATTTGAGTTTCTGAAACATTCTATTTATCTGATCTTTTCTCTTTCAGGCCATCATTGCTGCCAAACTTTTCTAGTTCTTGTTTTCTCTAAATTCTAAATAATTGAGATTTTGAATCTTAGTTTTTCTTTTTGGTACTTTTATGCTTTCAATGCACTTGAGTAGCACCTATGTTGATGTATTTCAAGAAATGACTACTAATGAAGACATAAAAACCTCATACATATTGCAATACAACGGCTAAAATATATGAAGGGCGTGTATTATCAGTCATTATATTGTCATGACCATCGATTTTTTGTATTTTGCAGAAGATGCTGCAAGGGAGACATTAGAGCAAGTAATGGCAGATGCACTTTCAAAGTCAGGTTCCAATCGATCTGCAGTTCGAGCTGTTTGTCTTGCAGTATCTGGTGTGAACCATCCAACAGATCAGCAAAGAATATTAAACTGGCTTAGGTTTGCCCACTGAAGTACATCTTGCAGTTATATCATAGCGAGAAATTGGAATTGTATGATAGAATAATTTGAATGCTAAACTAATGTGGAAAATGTTGTAAAAGCATTGGAATATAGTAAACTGAAGAATATACCTCTTTTCGGCTAATCAATGAATGGTTATCTGTGTGATTGACGAGGTACGTGGCAGAGTGGACTGTGAAATATGTAGACATACTACTTATAAAGGATTATGTGTAACTTGGTATGGTAGACTGTAAAATACATTGGCATGCAACTTATGCAGGATCAAATTATGTGAAGAGAAGAAATGAAGAAGGCCTTATAAATGATTAAAGACTGAAAAGTGTCTGGAATTATGTCATATTTTGATGTAACATATTGCAATTTTCTGTTAGGAATCTTTGGAGGTTAAAAAAAAATGGTTTGGTTCATTTATTTTGGTCTGGGGGTGCACCTGTAACCATTTGTAGGTGTCCATAGCTGCTTATCTGTCTTTTGTGCTTGCAACTTCAGGCATCTTGTTGCTTCAGCAATTATTATTTTGGTTATTATTGTCCATATTACCTTAAAAATACTTTCCCGGTCTTTTACCTAATTTTCTTCTACATATGAATCTTTGATTTATAGTTATAATTGAATCTTTTATGTATTGATTGTGCAGAGATATTTTTCCTGACAATGTAAGGCTATATGTACATAATGATGCTGTGGCCGCTTTGGCGAGCGGAACATTGGGAAAGCTTCACGGATGTGTTCTAATTGCTGGTACGGGGACCATTGCTTATGGATTTACAGAAGATGGCAGAGATGCACGGGCTGCTGGTGCAGGGCCCATACTAGGTGATTGGGGAAGGTATATGCTTTGTAGCAGTAATACATATCAGGGCAATCTTTTGGTGATGCATAATGATTTTTTTTTTTTTATATATAAATTCAGTTTAAAAGGGAAGCTCTAGAATCATCTCATAGATGACCTTCGTGGGTCAAGATGCATCACCATATTAGACTTTACAAAGTTTCATGTTATCCTCAGGTGTGAGGGCTTCTCATCTTTGCATTTCCTGTCTAGCCTCTAATATTTAGATATATATAATGGAGGAGAGCTGGCTTCTTATTGTTTGAAGAAAACATTTCTCGAAGTAAAGAACATGCATTCCTGACAGTCTAAACTAGTAGTACTTGATAAATATTTATATTGGCTATTTATCCTAAAATGAGTGTCATAGTGTTGTGCTTTGTTTTTCCAAAAGTAAGTGTCATATAGGGGTGGCAGTTTGATGTAGTACAAATTTTGATGTTCAAAAAAGGGAGATTCTGAGATCTGATTGGGGTTTGAAAGAAATTTATTGAATAGATTAAGCAAAAAGAGTCGTAATGAAAAACCCTTGGCATTGGTACCTTAAATAAAAATCTAAAAAGCTCAATATTCATCATAACAACCTAACATGACTAGGATTTCTAAGATTATGAGAAATAGGATTTTTTTAATAACACAACTTAACCTGATTCAATAAAATACAAATAAAGACATCATAAACCAACTTGGAATAAACTAAGGTAAGACCTGGTATAAGCAAACTTTTGTATTTGTTAAGGATATTTCTTCCATTGCTGTCTGAGTTTGCTTTTGTATGCCTACACTGTGTATTTGTATAGGCATGCATGCCATGTCTTATGTAAAGTGCCTTTTTTTATCACTTACAGTGGATATGGGATAGCTGCTCAGGCATTAACTGCGGTAATAAGGGCTTATGATGGTCGTGGTCCACATACAATGCTTACATCTAATATCCTAAGAACACTCCATCTTTCTTCTCCAGATGAACTAATCGGGTATATGCTCTAAAACTTAATAATATCTGATTACTGAAGTAACAAGTTGTTATTTTGGGCTCTCACTGTTCTTTTTCTCTCTCGTTTAATTGTTGGAGAAAAATATGCCAAAGAGAGATTTGATTCATTAATTAAGACTATTGTGAGCAATTGCCTGAGTTGTTGCAGTTGAGAAGTGCAAATATATATGAGGTATTCCTTTTTGTTTCTCCTGTTTTCTGTTTCCCCCCTTTTAGGATGGAAAAAAATCTCTTGACGCTGTTACAACCAAAACTTTGACACTTGTACATGAGAAGAAAATGATTTTTGATTTGATAATGCACATGATAAATACCCCCCATGTTGCATTTGGAGACCATTAGGTTCAATTTGTTCTCACGCGTAAAGTTTCTTTTTCCCTCTCATAAATTTCTTGAAATTCTCATTGTTTTTCTCCACCCTATCCTGAAATCAAACTGCTCCTACAACCTTCCTACCTGACCAAAGAGTTATATTTTCAGATATTTTCTCTACTAGCTCATTACCTTCAAAATCATCTTGTTTCTGTATTAATATGTTCTCCTTGCTCTGAGGAAGGTGTCCTAGAAATTGTCATGTTCTCATAACTTCCGTAATATTGTCTGTTTCCTCTCTGTAATACCTCTATAATTTTATTTCATTTTTCCTGTACAAGGTACATATCTCATCTTTTAGTAAATATTTACAAATTTTAATTACTCTTTATATCTGTACTCCTTTTTCTGTTGTTGGACTTAATGCTAATGTTGTTAATGTCCGGTGCATAATTTTTTCCACAACCCTTTTCTTTCTTTTGCTCCTCTGGTACGTGTTTAATTGAATGTCTTTTAGAATATCTCATGCTATTTTTTAGTTGGAAAAAAATTGTTTAATACACATTTTCTGATTGTAGATACAGATTAAGTGTTTTGATTTCATTTTTGTAACATTCAACATGAAAAAGAATTTGTTTAAGAGGAATAATGTGTCCTGTAGATATTTCTCTGGGATTTCATAGTTACAAAATACATGCTTAAATTTATGTTTTGTAACATGTGATCTTTACTTAACATTTTAGATTAAAATATCTAACAATGTTGTTTCACAACTTGTTCTCTTACTGGTATTTAGGTGGACCTACGCAGATCCATCTTGGGCTCGGATTGCTGCACTTGTTCCAGTTGTTGTATCATGTGCGGAGGGTGGTGATGGGGTTGCAAATAAGATCTTGCAAGATTCAGTCCAAGAGTTGGCTTCAAGTGTGAAGGCTGTTGTTCAGAGACTTGGTTTGTCTGGTGAAGGTGTGACACACTAAAATTTTAAAAGAAGAAGCCCCTCTCTTGGTACTTCATTTTCATAAATATGGGTTTGACTCATGGTTTATAGTTAAATATTTCTGGACTACTAAGGTATCGCTACATAACTACAATATAGCAAGATAGAGGAATCCTTTTGGGATAGTTTACTGCTTCTCAGTGGAAGAGTTTTATTCTGTGCTTAGCAGCAAACGAAGTAACTTTTTGACCACCACTTATACAGTATCAATTTGAACATTCTGGTTTTCATATGAACCTTGAATGGACAGTAACCTAGTTGATTTTAATAATGCAATAGTGTGATGAAACCTGAATGATATGCGATATATTGTGATATAATATATGTAGTGGGATTACATTTTGTCCATTCTGTTTCTGTTGGATACTTTTTCTATTTGCTGGAACTAATACAAATTTGATGGACTATGCATATGGCTGTTAGATATTATTAACATTGTGCCAATCTGGACAAGTATGTGTGGTTTATTAGTATGTGTGGTTTATTAAACCTGTGCAGATATTATGTACTTGCAAGTAATTATGGATAACTGCTTATATAAAAAAAGTTATAATGGATAGCTTGATTGTGTACTCTATAATAGCTCTATTGTAAATTACTTTGGTTGTTTGGGCTAATTTTGAGCATTTCTGAATTAATCATTGCAGAGGGAAATGATTCTTTTCCCCTCGTCATGGTTGGTGGTGTCCTTGAAGCAAATAAAAGGTGGGATATAGGAAGAGAAGTCGTAAAATGCATCTCTAGGGTGTACCCTGGAGCAATTCCAATTTGGCCAAAGGTATGCATCTGCTCTCATTACCACGTAGTATGTATTGTTCTATTTGTACACATGCTCATCAGTTTAATCATAATATTGGGTTTAGGGAATTTGCCTAGAGTAATAATTGAGAAGCTAGAAGATGTCTTTTTTATTTTTCTACAATTCTGAAATATTTTTATTAGCAATATCTTGAAATAGGAGATTTTGTAGATAACTTAGATTCGTATTGTTGGTATAATAAGAAAGTGTCTTTTCAACATTTTTGAATTCCTGGTAAGATTTGAATGTGAATATCATATGATGTCAATATTGGGCTGAATGAGTAGCCCATCCCACATAATAGTAGACTTTTAGACTTATGTAAGGAAGAAAAATTATGAGTTGAAATTGTGTGTTTGAAAGCTGATTTCTTCTTTCTTTTGAAATTTATTCTTCATGACACCTAGAAAATTCTTTTCTTGGTATGATTTTCATATGCTTATTTCCATCTCTTCTCTGTGCCATTTAAATTACATATGAAAGAGCATAGGCTTCAAAAATGGGTAGCATGCAATGAATACAAGTATGGTCTCTGTTTCATCTCATTTATTTAAGTCACCTACTTTGATTGCAAAATAACCCTAATTATCGAATTCAAGGTTCTATATTAGTGTGGCTTTTCTGGTGATTCATTTCATTAAACAAGTTCAGGGAGCCTCTATGGTTGTGAGCATCAGACTTTTACTGGTTGTATGTGCCACTCAATTTTGTAAAGGTTTTTATCTTGAGTGATTTTAGAGATTCACACACGAGTGGTAGGTCTGAAACATGTGTTTCACACTTACTATGTAAACTGAAACATTTGATTATTCCACCCCTGAAATAGTATTCAGAAATTACAAATTAGATATCAAACTGATTTTCTTTGTTCCATTTTCTGACTACAACGCTTACCCTATGAGAGTGCTAGCTTTAGATTTCACATCTGTCTGTGTACATGCATTTAATATAATATCACAAATCCATGCTGCTGTTTCTTGTATTGGCATCAGGTGGAACCCGCGGTGGGAGCAGCATTGCTGGCCTTGAATTCATTCATTCATGAAAGATGACCTTTGCGGAGCCAGAAGAGTTCAATTGTACAGTAGCAAGTATAAAATTTGGAAGAAGAGAAACAAACAGTGTGAAACTAAAAATAAAAAGTAATTGAAGCATATTTTCCTCCGTACAGGGTCAGGTAATTACATTAATTTAGAATTTGTTTGTTTGCAATTGTATAATTGATAAACAGTATAATTACACATTCGTATTTAACTATAACTATTTAATTACGTAGTGTCATATTTAGTAGTACACTGAGTAATTGGACAGTTTAATTATAAAATTAACTATTTTAAATATAAAAATAGTACGAAAAATATATATATATATACACACATAACAGAGACGATAACAAAGAAAAAAAATATATATATGTATATTTAGCACACAAAGAATTTAATAAAAAAATAATATATATATATATAAGCATGTATAAGATGTTAACAATACACAGAATAATGTGTTATTAAAAAAAATTTTGTTTTGCATGAGTGTATTAGATCGTTGTTGATGTGAAACAGTTTTGAAGGATAAGTGAAAGACGGTGTAACAAGAGGAAAATAAAAGATAATATGAAATGGTTTTAAAGAAAGTTGAAAACATGAAAAAAAAATATTTTTTGTAATTATAAAAATAAAAAAAAATAAAATTATGTAATTATATCATTTTTTGCTTTCTTAAGAATTAAATTATATAATTGAAATGATTTAATTAATGATTAACTGTGTAATTACATGGTTGGATAGATTCGTTAAAATTGTATGATTATATTTAATTATACAATTTTTTAATTACACAGTAGTAAAATAGACATAACCTTAGTGTCTAGGTTGATTTTTCAGATTAGTGTAAAAGTATTTTAAGGTTTCACTTAAAATGTGTAAAAAATTTCAATACAAAATATGATGAAAGGGTGCGCTCTGAATGTGTTGCATTGCATTACATTACATTAATGTGATGTATCTGGTTTGTCTGCACATTTTCTCCTGGTCTTCATCAACAATGACTCTTATTTATTCCAGACAACTGTAGCAATGGAGAGTTTTGGTAGGTTGGTTTGCCCTTGACGCCCATGTGCAATGAGTACTCTTTTCTCATTTCAATTTATGCCAAATGCAATCTTTTTTCATGCTTTTCCAATAGATAACTATCACAGAATAATCATCTTTAGACGAAGAAAAGAGGTTGAGATAAATTTTACCTTAAAAAAAAAAAAAAGAAATGGATTTAGGATATTAGTATATTACTTTCTAGTTAGACTCAATCAGGAAAAGGACAACACAACA
>JAXCLQ010000001.1:8334838-8364085 GCA_035584115.1 Cedrela odorata | reverse complement strand
AAAAAAAAAGAAATGGATTTAGGATATTAGTATATTACTTTCTAGTTAGACTCAATCAGGAAAAGGACAACACAACAAGCAACTTTTCCCACAAATCTTTGATTCCTCTACATAGTGGACGTGCGTTTCAGATCATATACTTAATTAACTACAAAATTTAAGCTTTTAAACAAGTTCCAACAGAACAAATTGGCTAGCTTACTGTAACAATTGAAAATTTTGATCTAAACAAAGAAAAAGTTCATCAAATTTTCTCAACACAAAAAAAAAAAAAAAAAAAAAGAAGAGAAGAAAAATCAATTAGGTAGCCTGAAAACCAAAGTTTTCTTCATACAAAGATTAGCATACAACAAAAGATTAATGAGGAAAATATTCCAAATATTGCGCAGAGTCTATCGTCAACTGAAAAAAGGTTAAAAGTATTACAGGAATTGAAGGTGACCAGACAGCACAGCACAGCACAACACAGCACATGTCTGCTCCAACTTGTGGGCATAGAAATGCTTTATAGCCACGAATTGTGCGCAAAGTTGCAAGAATAATGGGACCAATGCTGTAATATTAATCTGCTTCTACCTTCCAACATCAAAGAAAAAGATAACATAGCCCAACCCCTAGTCAAGATATGTCTTTTATATATATCTACTTGCATTGCATTAAAGTTGTCTAATCTTTTCTGGTGGCAGCTATTATTTAATTTATACTTATCTATTATATTTATATTAATTATGGGTCCAAAATCCGACACAACTTGCCTAAATACACACACACACGCGCGTAATCTGATTCAAAAAGTTGGGACATGTTTGAGCCAGAAACGGAGTGAGTATTATATATATATATGTAATCTTTCTTGGGTATTTAAAAAGAAATTCAAAAGTAGGAAGAAAGAAGATTGATGATGATGCTGTGGGAGAAAAGAAGATATATTATTTTATTTATTTATATATATTTGATAGTAATTTTAGTTGGAATTTAAAAGTTCTAGTAGTTGAATTCGAGATATGTTCTCTGTTGGTTTGAGATTCCAAATTAAAATGAGCTACAGCTGGTGGATTTTGCAGGCAAATGATTCTTATATTTTCTTAGTCATCGAGTCCTGGCAAGTTGGAAACAAGACAGTGAAGTAGTAGTACTGATAACATGATGGCCACTTGAAAAACAAACAATATCCTCTGTTGATGTTGAAGACAAGAAATTAGGTATCCTGTAATAAGTCGGGTGTGGGTAAGAATTATGAAGCCTGCTTGATATTGGATCAGAGGATAATATAATATCTTCTATATATATATATATATATATAAAATATAAGATCCAATCTGCAAAACCAATGCTTCCAATACTCGTACGTGCACATCATATTCTATTTCTTGTTTATATATATATATATATATATATGATGTATTAACCTTTTGATTTTTTCAAGTTGAAGCATTGATTGCATTGTCCCATTTATTATAATTTTATTAAAAATGATGAATCTTAAGATAATTTTTATAATAATACTACGCATACAATTCATATGCTTAATTTCTAAGGTTGCTGGTTGTAGGGGTCAGAACTAATAGAAACTTGAGGGAGAGAAGTGGGATCCGAGGGACAATCCATTAATGGGCTGAAGTGAACATTGCACATGCAGCGACAAGAAATAAAGGTTGATATAGTGGGAGAGTACAAACAAACACAAAGCATGCTGCATGCATGCATCTATCTGGGAGTAAAAATCTTTTTTCCTGTAGCGAATGATTACAAATTTTTCTTGGGAAGAAAATGATTTTTTTTTTTTTTTTTGGTGCTCCAAGAAGGCAGAAATTGACAAAACTTGGTTGTTTAATTAATTAACTTTGCTATTGCCAGTACGATTTTATCCACAAAATTTTATTGTTATTGTTGCTTTCAACTGAACTCTCAATGCATGTGAATGAATCCAAGTTAATGTTGTGCATTTGTCATTGTTAATGAGAGAGATAGAAAGAGAATATGGCAAAACAACAGGGCCAAAATATTTGGCTGGTGGGAACGCAGAGTACCATATTTATATCAAGACAAGGAATCCAGACAAGATAATGAAGATGAAAGCTACATACACACAACCAAGAAATACATGCAATCTTTAGTTGGCCAAATAATTTTTTTTTCAAAAAAAGTTTTGGAATACTTAGAAGCTTAAAGAAATAAAATTGTTAAGAATATATTTAATATTTAAAATTGAAATGTTATGAATTTCAATTTGTAATTGTCGAGAAAAGATATCACTAATTGTGATATAAAAGTGGGTGTTTATCAAATTTTAGAAATTTTATATTTAAAATTAAGTAGAAATACAATAGATACAAATGAGTTAGGATAGAATCCGTATTTTTTATACTATTTATATATCATTAAATTAATTTCAATTGAATAATTGCTATTGTATTTAACATATACATTAATTTTGATGTATTAATTATATAGGTTAGATTTAATCTCAAACATTGAAAATATATCGATCTATTAATTGAAAAATTAGTGTAAAAAATTATGTAAAGTTAAAGAGATTCTCGGCCAATTTACAAATATATTATAATATGAAATTAAAATTGTTACATAACAATGCTGGAAAAGAATCCGTAAGTGAGATTGAAAGCATAATGAAGATCAAATATGGAGAGAATCTGATCAACTACATACAAATCGTTTGTCATGTCTATTAAGTTTGAAGAAGTGTCCACGTTCTCATCCAAAACACTTTTGATGATTTGTTGGAAGCCGAGATCAACTAAGATCATTCAATGGATGAAGATGAGCCCCTACATGCCATTCATATGTCCCCATGTAGCCATAACAATGCAACATGGTATTGCAGATGCTTGGTATTCTCAAGTATCATCTGAGTAGTTGGCTAGCTTTACTTTTTAAATTGAGAAACGTTTTTTTCATTAATATAAACCAAATTTCTCCTATTTTCTAGTGCACGCGGAGTTGAAATCCCAGACCTGTTAGCTCCATTTCAAGAGATTTTGCCGGTTTACGTGTGGATATGTGTGCTTTGAGCACAAAGTAAATACTTGTAACGAAAATAATTTTTCTTTTCTTGCTGAGTGCTGGTGGGGTGGCATGGACCCTCCTGTCCTGCCTCCCTTTGTCTGTTCATAACCATTAAATAAAAAGTTGAAATAAGAAAACCAAATATTCCTTCTATAAATATAAATTAACAGGCAAGAAATTATTTATACATATTATGAATCAGTAAAAGCAGTCTTATTTTTGCAACAGTGATCAGGAAAAAAAATTCCAGCAGAAACTTATGTCCAGTCCCCATCATCGTAGCAGTAGCATTTGACCAGAAATCATCCATTTCAATCACAAGTTTATAGCGAGCTCGCCAGATCCTGATCGAGATCCTTTGATCTTTTCTGACAGTTGTTTCACTGATATATATACATAGGAGCAATTACTCTGCTTATTTGTTGGGCGAGAACTTATGACTACACAATTGACTGGACATTGCATATGCTATGCAAGAAAGAAATGTACCAGATATCTGCTGGGAAGTTACTGCTTTCACCATCTAGATATGGTCCTCGTTATAAATATAGGGGACCATAAGCATTTGATAAGTAGCATTCTCAATTCTCTCACCAACTAACCTGTAAATATAGAGGAAATTATTTATCTAATTACATGATAAGGACACTTGTGGTATTAGAGTAATCAACAACCAAAAAGAGTACAATATATAAGATGAAAACCGTGATAAATTTCACTAAATGAGTTGGGTTGAATGAACAGCTTTTAAAAAAAAAAATAGTGTAAAAGACATGAAAATGGTCTTTATGGCCCACAATTTTAGCATTAAAGAGGACAATAAAGATATAGCTAAGGGCTACAAAATGATACAGAAAGGGATTTATAATTTGTGTGGCCAAGTTTCTATATGGCTTGCGACCAGTCACCTTTCGAGGGGACGGCAAGGAAAGACAGAGTACAATGAATTTAACTTTGATGACCGATTCCTGCAAGTGCCTGAAGATTGGACAATTATCAACCGTACAAGAGAGCAGGATGCAGTGAACCAAGTATAGTTCCCCCGTTCATTGAAGTAAGATTTTCATTTAACGTCCGAAGTATGGGTTGGTTAAATATGGGTTGGTTAAATAAAAAGGTTGCAAACTTGACTTACAAATAACAGCATGACCGTCTCTAAAGAACATGTAGCCTCCCTAGTCCAAATACTACAAAACAATATTGAAAACAAAGACTGAAATTACTTACCCATCTTCCCACTTGGTGGGGCATTATCAGATGCAGCTCCTCCAGGGAAGGGTCCGCAAGTACTGCTGGGCTGGGTTACTATTTGACTCTGCACGGTTGGAGAGCCAAATCTAAACATGTTCATAGGCTGCAAGACAAAACCAAAAGGGTAATTTTAAGAATGATTTGTTTTTATTATTAAAAGAAATATGAACAATTTACATGCCTAAAATGTAATAGACTTCATATGATGCTCATGAATGCATAAATAAGGTGTCACAGATGATGAGCAAAACCTGAGAGTTGGTTTGCATAGGATGAAAACCCATATAACGTGCATATTGGTCGGAAAAGTTTGAATTTTGCATCTGATTTTGGTAAGTAACTGGATTCAATACTGGTGCTCGACACATTACAGCCTGGTTTTGTGCTTGGGCCATAGACATGGATTGATCAATAAGTGGGACCCTCGACAAATGCATAGGATTTGTGATAGAAGGCAATGCAGGCGGACCCATTCCCATACCCATCCGAGGCATATAATGCTGTACTCCTGGAAACATCAATGGGGTCATCCCACTTCCCATCCACATTACCTGACACACCTAAAATAATTGTCAGTGGCATGAGTGACTGATGGTAAGATCAATTTCAGTTTTACAAGATTTTCTATATCATACCTGAAGTTGTAACTGAAGTGACTTCAAGTATTCAATTGCCTCATCTAGCATTGATGCTTTATCTGTCTGCAAGATTGAAACTAATTTGATTGAGAATCGATGAAATAAGAATCTTAGTAACATGGAGAGTAACATCAGTGAAAAAAAAGAACCAAAGGTTGGAAATCAGTTAGTGTTTTACTATTATTATATAGGGGAAACTCAAAATACAACTCAACAAGGTCTTGTGTGAATTGTATGTTTGCACTATCTGGGACCATATTATATCCTATTCTTTATTTCTTGTTTTTCATTTTTCCTACATTTGTTTCTTTCTCTTGTCCTCATTAAATATAGCCAACTTTGATGTAATCATTAGCTTTCAGTGCCCCAATTCTATCAGTGGATTGTCTCTCATTTGTCCTCAGTTGCGTGCTACTCTTAACTTCCTACACAAACATTTCATTTCCGACTTAACACTCTATTGTCTTTCAATTTCCCCATTAACATTCTCATTTTTCCCTTGCCATTTACTGAAAATGATAATTCTGGACTCCCAAATTGTAAAATAAAGCATGACTGATATTATGGCCCTTAGAATTCCCTCCTCTAAGAACATCATTGTATTGTTACTTATTAACAAGGATAAGTTGTTTTAATTTGGATTCATCAAGTAATGATAACGAATATTCAGCAAACCAAATAAGCAAGAACTAGAAAACATTAAACAAAAAGATATCAATTGATACAAGCAAAAAAATATAAAAACAATAACAAACTTTGACCAAAAGATTTAGAGGGAAAAGACCTTATTGCAGTGAGGTATGAGCTCTTGCAATGCCCTCATCTTCTCATTGATCCTATCTCTCCGTCTCTGCAAAAACGTGGGAAAAGAGTTTCAATATCAATTGTAAATTCTTGCACTGTCAAGTGCTAAGAATTTCCAGTATCTTACCCTTTCCGAGAGATTATGCACTTCAGCTGCACGGCTCTTGCGGCAAGACCCAGATCTTTGCGTTGTCCTGTTCCCCCCAGCAGATTCAAATTCAGCAGCCTGTGACAAGAAAACTTTCAAGCGTGAGTGATATTGACAAAATTAATATTATTTATTCTCTAGAATAAATAAGAAAAAAAATAGAGTTTTACCTCGCTTTGGCACTCAGATTCCCCTGCATCTCTGCTCTTCCTTTTGAGGCTATTATCCCCAGTAGATTGCTTGCTTGTTCTATTAAAACTACTGCCAGATCCACCAGAAGATGAAGTAACAGTAGGTTCAAGCGTCTCAGTTTTACCCCTCTCACTCTGAGAAATTACTTTTCGAACATCTTCCTTTAAATTTCCAGGAGATAAACCAGTAGTCCCCACACCATTGCTGGAAGCTCGGCTCATATCAATATCATATGCAACCTGATTGCTACCACAGTGGCTTGACCCAACTGTCATCATCGAACACTCCCTGGCATCTGCTTGTGTCAAATTTCCAGGCACTTTTCGATCAAATTGACCCTTACAAGATCCTAACTCACCCTTTAAGGCTGAAGTGGATTGAGGAAAGTTAACAACTTTTCCTAAATCACATAAACTTTTGTTCTGCTGGGCTGCATCATGAAATTCAAATCTTGGAGGAGGCATTGTACTCCTTTGCAATTCTGTAACAACTGACTGGTTAACATTCGAATGTTGTAAACTTGTAACCCCACCTGGAGCATCAAATTTAACTAACTTTTCTTCTTCGAGTTGTCTTGTATGTTTGTCGACTTCCATTGGACCAGACGGTGGCAAATCGGAGAAAAAATTGGAATAGAATTCTTTTTCGAAGGAATCTTCAAATGGGTATTGGATCCAAGAGACTGTTTCATCATCTTGAATCAAGTTACTTGAATTCCCATATGAACTAGAATTGCCCCTTATTGTCTGTTTCTGAAATTGTCTTGGTTCAGTAGGATTCAGACTTGGTTTTCTGTGTGTTTGACTGCGCAAAACTACCTGCCCGTTTCGCCATAGGAGCTCTACTAGCTCGTGGTCTGGCCTGTAAAATGAAAAAGAAGAAAACTTTACAAAAAATATTGTCTTTTAGAAAAATAAAACCAGTCATGCATGGCAAATTGGTAAGCTTTAGAGAGAGAACAAACCCTGTAGGTTTCATCTGGTTGCTGGCAGCGAGATCGCCTTCAAAATTCCAATCAGGCATACATGGATTCATGGCTGACCAGACAAAGATTTGCTGTATAACAAGACAGGACAAAGCACTAAATTAGCTATGTATAACACAAAAATCATAATTAAAATGCTGCCTCATGAACAGAGTCTGAGAATAGTAGAAAACCCACTAATAATACAATTATTATTGAATATATTGGTTGACTAACTATAAATAAGAACCAAAGAAAATGATATTAAATTGAAACTTTATAACATAAATGGAAACAAATTAATTAACAATTGAATGAAGCTCTACTTAAATTTTTCTTAAAGTAGTAAAAAATATTAGATTTTGTTCATAATTTACAATCATTAACTTTACTTTCTTTATTTGGCAAAGCAAAATTTAAAACAACACCAACCCAGAAAGCATAAGAACATCATGATTCCTCTGGTGAACCAAACAGAAATTCAAGAAAACAATTGCAGCAGCTGAAGACATCAAATCACAATCAAATAAGGAAAAAACAAAAAAAAAATAAACTTTTTTAAAAATAAACCAGGCAGATAGAATAAAAAACAGAATTTTGAAAACAAAACCCAGAAATAGAAAATGGAAATGAATAAAGCAGAGCTGACCAAGAGTTAAATCAATGAATTGTTCGTTCTTCAACAGGGAACTGGACAAGTTTCAGTGCCTGCTGGTTTCTCAACTTCTTTTAAAAAGCCTGGTACCGTTGTTGTCACTCTAATTAAATTAAATGAGAAAATTTTGTGAGAATCAGGGACCAGTTTTCGTGTGTACTTACACTTCTGTAAAAGGTAATGATGACAACTGCAGTGTTTTCCTCGTGGCGTTTGATTAAGGGGTGATGGTCTAAGTGGGGCCGTTTTGAGATAGGAAATCTACAACTACAAGCGCATTGAACGTGTGATCTCAAAATTAGTAGAGGTGCTGACACGTGTGCATAAACTGGCTGCATTTTAATAGGAAATGGTTTCGGACAATGTTGTCTAGGTAGAATTGCCAATAATTAAATGTTTTTGAGGGGGATGATGCAATTCCCACTTTGGTAAATTCGGAAATTTCAAAACAAATTAAAATATATATACTTCAAAACAATTATTACCCACAAATAATTATGTGATATCTGAAGCTCAAGGAGACATTCATTTATTTTTGTTTGTGATTTTCTTCACGAATATTGTATGCCTTGGATACTGCTGAAATATTAAAGAACTTATAAACTGACGGGTGCAATATCAAAAATATTTATGTTCTGATAAAATCATTTTCCCTGATTTTAGTTTTCCAAGACATCAGATATTGCTAGTTGCTGCAATAAATAAAGGTTGGTTTTCAAAATGAATGATTTACCATATCAATTAAGTGTGAAGCCTTCTACAATTGTATTTGAGAGCAAGAACTCGTAGATTATTCTACCGCTTGGTTTATAAAATTGTTCATGCTACAAATGGCAATGTAAAATCTATAATTTCTCGACGGGGAAACCGACAACAGGTTGTATCTCTGATGCCATTGAGCGCAGCTCATTCACCTCTTCATCCTTAAGTCTCCACCCCAATGCACCTGCAAATTCTGCGGCCTGTTCTGCATTTTTGGCTCCTGGAATTGGCACAACATTCTCCTGTGCTATTAACCAGTTGAGGACTACCTGTACAGAGAAAACTGATTCTTAAAACAATCTCAAAGCGAAGAAAGAGCAAATTTCAAACCCAAAAAGGCGAAAATTAGATTTGAAGGAATAGGGTGAGTTTAAACAAATATAAATTGTGATGTAGTTCTGTGATCTGATAGATGTAAACTAACCACAAATTAAGTCTGTAGATGTCAGTAGAAAAAAAAAAAAAGGAGTTAACCTGTGTGGGAGTTTTGATGTAACCCTCTCCTATTTCCTTGATTCTATTCAGCAGTGGTTGAAGCTGCAAGATACAAACCTCCTTCAGGAATCTGAGTGGGAAGTTTAATATGGGTTCTCACAACTTTGCAGATGCCTTACCTTTGTTAGAAACTCAGGAGTGTAAATCCGGCCTCGAGGACCAGTTGGTGTATTTTCTGGTGTATACTTTCCTGTAAGAGCACCTGCATAAATTTAAAATTATAGGCTTTGTTTCATCAGAGCAGATCAAACAGTTGCACACCTAAATAATGAACTACAAGGTTTTGGGACTCCCAAGTATATAGGAGTGTATACATGAATTTATACTCTACTAGGCTTCTTTTTTCTCTTTTCAAGGTTTCAATTTTCAAGTCATCTGAGAGTTATTTTATTGATTGTGGACTTTCCGCTTTGGATTGATGATTGAAAGAGTTGATATACCAACTAGCTATTTTACAGTATTGAAATATCCAGTGTGTGTGGGTGTGTCAAAACATCTTATGATGTCCAAACCACAATAAAATGTAATGACGGTATATCATCTTTGTAGCTTACTGGAGTTCTCACTACTAAAATACACAGTTTTTTGGGATATATGGAACTTGGTTTATGTAGCGACGCGTGAACATTTGCAAAAGCACTTCACCTTGAGCAATAGGAGAATATGCAATCAAAGTGACCCCAAGTTCATCACAGGCAGCCTTCACGCCATTCTGTTCCGGTGCTCTGTATATGAGACTATAGTTCACTTGGTTTGAAGCCAGTGGAATTCCTCTCTTCTTAAGCTTATCATAAGCCTCGCGAAGTCGCTTCTCTGAGTTAAGGTACTATGTAAATCATCACATTTCATTGTGTGGAAAGGAAGGAAAGAGAAATTCAAGTTGTATAAAGCAAAAACAAACTAGAAGCTATTATATTCCATTGAAGAGAATAAGTAAAAATTTGTAGCAAATTTTTAAACAATCTATCTGCGGAGCTTGAGTCAATTATAACAGCAGAGAAATAGAAAAATTACCACTGTAGTTTGAAACACCAACAGCCTTCACTAGGCCTTGCTCTACAGCATCTCCAAGACCATCAATGTACCCTGAAAAATGATTTTTCAATTCTAAGCTATTTTTGAATCTGAAGGTAATTGGGTTGTGTAAACATCCAATTCTACTAGCTACATGATTTCAATTATTCAATGAAACAACTGCATTAAACATGAACAACCTTCATTTCCCCATACTCCAGGCCTGAAAAATCCACACCAACCACTTTTAGCTAGTATTTTTCCAAAGATATTCAGAATTAAACCAAATAATAGGTTTATAAAACACAAACCAATGGAGCTGATAAAGTTCAACAGAAGAAAGGCCAAGGCGACATAAGGAATCCTTAAGGGCAGCGATGACACTCTGACGGCCCAGCCTCCACGGCAAAGCAGCAAACTTGGTTGCAACCGCAACCTCCACTTCTGGATCCCTTTCTTTTCTTTTCTTTATAAATCTTCAGAAAAATAGTATATTCAATTGCCAGAATTACCAGAAACATTTGCAGATTATTCTCAGCTAAAATCAAACTCTTGAGATTGTACCTTCCCAATAGTGTTTCAGAATTTATTGCACCAAATGAGGCCTGCAAGTATAGACAACACTCCCGTGTTTATCGCTAACATCTCCAGGCACTAAATGGGAAGAAATAAAAGATTAAATGACACTTCTTCTCACCCTAGAACCATAAACTTCAGCGGTATCGATAAACGTTATTCCATTATCAAGACTGGTGTCGAAAGCAGCTTTAGCAGCCTTTAATTTCCTATCTGCCATCATCAAACACGCATAGAGAGAAAGTTTTACAAAAAATTCTTCAGAGAACAGAAATCAAAATAACATTTACATCTAACTTCAAAAGGCTCTAGAGGTCGAAAACGTAATCAATTTGAAACCCAGTTTTATTCTTTGGCAAAGCACCAACCATGTTTATTCAGAAATTAACAACAAATTCAAAGAAAGTGTAGAAAGGAAACAAGAACGAAACTTTATCAGAAATTACCATCCCATTGGAAGTTATTCCAGTAGCTAGTGTCGCCCCATGACCAAGCTCCAATGCCGAGCTTTGTCACCTTCAAATCGGACCCACCTAACTTCACTTTCTCTTCTCCTGTTTTCACAGTAGCAAAATCTTCAGAAGCAACAGCTCGTATTCTACCAACTCTCCTTCCACTGAATACAGAAAAACATGCACCGCTCACATGCATAGCCATGTTATGAAGCAAAACCGCAAAAAGATTTCTATAACTCAAAGAATTTCGAAGCAAAAATGTATAGTAGAATCAATCAATTTTGAAGGTTTATCAGAGCGGGGAAGATTGTTAAGCAGTGTTAAAATGGTGGGCTGTGAGTAACGAAGAGGACATGGTCAATAGAACGGACACGTAAGATCATGAGCTTTTCGTGGCTCCAACCAAACTGGTGGTGTGCAATTTCACTCTACTATCGAAGCGCGCAGTAAATTAGATCCAAACGGCATCGTAGCCGTTTTTTATAAGGTCTAGTGAAGTGGGGTAAATTTGTGATCACACTAATAAATTGGAACCAGTTTAATTTCCGTTCAATAGTCCGGTCCAACAAAACGGACAATATGATTTGACCATCTCATTTAGGGGGAGGGTTGCACGATTGGAAAAATAGGGCGGACGTAGTCTCTCCCATTTTTTTTTTTTTTTTTTCAAAATTTTTCCTTAAATGAAATTGAAAAAGTGAAGAAATGAGGCCTCAGAATAAATGTAACTCAAAATTCTCGTTATATCGGGGCATTACCATGCGGGACAAACAAAACAACATTGAACTTATGAAATGGTGCAAGTAACAATGCTTAGGAGTTGTAAGCGAGTCAAAGAATGGAAATTTTGAAGAGATTCAATATGTATCTCGTAATTAATTGGTAGTATTGGTGATGTTCAGTTTCGACCATGAAATTGGCTTCATGGGAGTTGAGTTAAATATTTCGACGGAAGGCTCTCATGAAGTTTGACAGAAATCAAAATTTGAAAGCTCGTTAAAAATGTCTGCAGAGACAATTGAATGGAAAATGAACAATTATCCGATCGGATCGGATGCCCTGAGAATTGAGATTCTCCAATTTGATTAAATCTACGTGATCCTCTAACAAGTAACAAACGGACAGGGCAGCCCGCTGTCCGAAAAATACTATAAAACAAATTAAAAAATAAAAAGATGCATCTTTTTCAGTTCTCACGAAAAGTAAAATAAAATAAAAATCAGAATCAACCAATAAAAGGAATTGATATTTTTATTTAAGCATTATTCATTTCATGTGCAGTGTACAGAGCAGTGCAGGGAAAGGTTGGTGGGACGGGCCGTTGCATTTTCAGTTCCTTCCACGCAATTTATAGCTGCTCTTATCACTCTCTCTGCTACTGCTGCTTCTAATCTTCTGAAAGTCGCAGTTTGGCTCCAATCGTCTCCTGATCAAAAACCCTAGTGAGTTTCTCGCTTCTTTTTTATCTAGTGCTTTTCATATTGTTTTTTATTCTGAGTTCGAAATGTTTGGCTTCGAAATGGAAGTTGTGACTTCGTTTGGAGTAAGCTTTTTGCTTATCTTGTTTCTCGCTTCCGTAAGAGGAAGTTTCTTAGAAAACAAGAGATTTTGAATCCATAACTGTTACTTGTTAACTGTTTGGTTCAAGTAGGGTTGTTTGTCTGTGGGTGTTTTATCTGTATTGGGGTTTCTTCAGCAATAATTTCAATTTATATAGATTGCCAACTTTGCTATGTAGAACTTGACAAGGTTGAGTTGTTCCCCAACAATCACACGGAGCTGCCAAGTGGCCAAGTTAAAACTCCTGAAATTTCAATCTATATGGTGGTTGTGTTACGATTTTTCTGAACAGCATATCCTGGTCGTTCATAAACTTAACACTTGTTGGATTACCGAATCCGTAGTTCAATGATTGGGCAACACCAACACAGAGAAATTGGGTCTATATAAGTCGGTATGGTTACCCAATAGGTTATATTGTCTAGAGTAGTAGAAGACTGAAATGAGCAAAAGGTTTATTCTTGTTGGACAAATGAAAGCTTAATAATTTTTTTATTTTTTATTTTTGTTTGTTTAATGGTTACAATTATATCTTGAACGGGATGAATTTTTTTATTCATTGAATGGAATTATGCTGTTGATTATGCTATTATTGGCTGCTTCTTACAAAGACTTTTAAAAGAATTTCCAAATCGAGTGAGTTGCTCTGATTTCTTTTCAGTGGCCAAATGTTTAATATAATGGTATTGTAGGTGGGGACTGCGGATGGTATTTATGTTCTGTCTGCAATTATATTCTTCCATGTAAAGGAAGTCAAGTTTCTTTTTAATGATTTATTCATTAAAGGCCTGGCCTCATGATAAATATACATACAAGTGCAATAATTTGGAATATGGTGTGTAAATTTAGGTTCTCAACTAGAACTCTTACTTTTGCCTTGTGTGTTGAATTAATTTTAAATGTTAGCAAACCAATGTGAATTCACAAGCTATTGTGTTCATTCTGTTGTTGCTGTTTCCATTTTACCTGAAAGATAAAAAGAATGCCGGAGAAAATAACATCCGAGAAGCTTTTGGAAGATCTTGTGGAAACCATTGCTGATAATATTCCAAAGAAGAAATCTGTGTCATTTTTTGAGGAAAAGACATCTAGCTCAGTCACTGCTCGTTTCAATCGTCTGTTTGGACGCCAGAAGCCTGTCCACTATCTTTTGGGTGGAGGAAAATGTAGGAGCATTATTTTTCTGTTCTTGCAATTTCTGTTATTTTTCACTCACTAATATTTTCTGTTTTCAATGTCTAGCTGCTGATGTTTTGTTATGGAGGAACAAGAAGATTTCAGCCAGCGTATTAATGGGTGCAACAGCAATTTGGGTGCTCTTTGAATGGCTTAACTACCATTTTCTAACCCTTGTATGCTTTGTTCTGATTCTTGGCATGCTTGCTCAATTTTTTTGGGTAAACGTTTCTGGCTTATTTAACAGGTATAAACATTTATCAGTTTTGGCCGCTTGTCCTGCTTGGCAAAGTTATTTTATGCCATGTTGAGTTACAATTTCTCAGTCGAAATTTTCTAATTGTGACAGATTACCATCGAAAGTCCCTCGCTTTGTTCTGCCCTCTGAGATATTTGCTAACATTGGTGTCACAGTTGGTGCTAAGGTTAATGAAGCTCTGGGGTTTTGTCAGGACGTTGCATGTGGAAGAAATTTGAAACAATTTCTTGTGGTATGTTGAACCTGTGAATTGTTAATGAATGTTTCCCCTTTATTCCATATACTTGCATATTTTTAAGCAATCATCTTGTGCTTCGCCAATGTAAGTTTTTTAAAATATTATCACAGCATAGCGAGGCATAAATCTGACTACATGAGCTTATCCGTTAAACATGAATATTCTTCAAGCTTCTTTATGTGAAAGAGACATGGTCTAATAATAACTGGTAGGAAACAAATCTATTGCTGGCTCTGAAAATAAATGGTTATAATAGTTATTCACTATTTCTTTTTTGCATTTATAATCTCTTTTGCTAACATTGATCCACTAATGTTAGACTAATTATATTTTGGCATGAGTGCTGTGTTGACAAGTCTTTAATACGCCAATCATTGATGTGGAAGCCTATATGCTTGGTTACCAGTGAGCAGTAACTGAGAAGCTGAAACTTTTGAACTGTCCATCTATTATATCTTTTTGGTTTTCAGTTTTCAGTTAGGAAACTTTTCATTAATTCTATTTCCTGCTGTGAACTAAACAGTTGTCAGAATTTATATGCTGTTAAGTAATAATTTTGTTAAGTTACAAAATCACGAGTGATCTGCAGTATAGAGTTGGCTTGGCTTGCAATGGTTCCATTGTATTTGGGAAGAAAACATAATAACTTTTTCTTTGGTCTTCCTTTTTTTTGGTTAGTAAAGGGTTGCCAATGAAATATCATAAGAGAATCTTAATATATGGCCATTTTTCTTGGAGATGAGTAATTGATTATCAATATTTTCTTGCAGGTTGTAGCAAGCCTGTGGGCTGCTTCTGTGATTGGAAGCTGGTGTAACTTTCTGACTGTTCTATATATCGGTATGTGGTCATTCTTATCGTCACCCAGCATAACTAATACTGCTATACATAATTTTCTGGTTGGGTGCATCATTTCCTGATGATTGGCTACATGGGATAGTTCGCCAACTGCTATTAATCGTTGATTTTGTGATGAGATGAGTTCAAATAGCTGCTCCTACATCATAGCCAATTTCTCTTCCATTTACAATGAACATATAAGAAAATCATATTTGGAGTTTTGACAATGCTAAAGAACACCTGTCATATTTAGAACATTGAAACTATTTTTCTCCTAATTCATGCTAGAAATCAGGATGGCAAAATTTTTAAAATCTTCTTCTAGGACTGACTTATATCAATTCTAAAGGTTTTATTTTCAATGATGAAAGGTTTTGTTGCTGCCCACACATTGCCAGTCCTCTATGAGAAGCATGAAGATCAAGTTGACAGCTTTCTGTACAATGTTTTCCAGCAGCTCCAGAATCATTATCAGAAGCTTGAAGCTGGTATTCTCAGTAAAATCCCCGAGGGAAAGCTCAGAGAGAAGAAAAGTGAATAGATTGATTAGGTTTAGGTCAAACATTATGTTCTACTGATTTCCCCTGCCTATCTTAATTGATTTGGGATGGAACTTAACATCATTGTCATTTGTGTTATATTTTGTCATATTATTAATGTTAATTTATGATGAAAATTACACAATTAAATAGCTAAATTACTATATATTTATACTACTTGTAGCTCAAATTTCAAAATATTTGGTTCAAATAGGAATAATACAAGCTACTGAGAATTCTTCATAATTTCTTATAATTAAAAAAATAATAATAAATATAATGTTTTAACATTAGTTATGAACGACCAGTTCAATATAGCCCACCGACTGCAGTCCATATAAAAGTTAATGCGGCAACAACACTCGCACACGTATGGAATGTCATCCAACAGTAGTAGAACACTTGCCATGACAGAACTCCGAATCTAACATCTGACAGGGCAGACCAGGAGTAATGATATGACATGTGGCACCAATCAAAGCCTCTAAAAGCTTATCCCGCATCAAGATCTAATCGTCTCCCATAATCCAAATATCCAATATCCAAAAGCCATCCAATTGCCCTTCACACATCATCAACCCAACATTTTTATTATTATTATTATTTTCATTATTATTACATTACATTTATTCACAAATTTTTTTTTTTTTAAAAATAGCAAGCTTTGTCTGAGTGAAGTCTCGAGTAGTAACAAACAGAGAGAGCAAAAATGGCCTCTACTGCATGCTTCTTGCAGCACCATGCACTCTCCACACCCACAAGATCATCATCATCATCATCATTAACTTCATCTCAGCGCCACGTGTCAAACATCAAGCCCACCCAGCTGGTTTGCCGTGCACAGAAGCAAGCTGTCCAAGAAGACGACGGCAGCGTTGTCTCTCGCCGGTTGGCTCTCACTGTGTTGATTGGTGCTGCAGCCCTTGGCTCAAAGGTTTCTCCTGCTGATGCTGCCTACGGTGAAGCTGGTACTTTTCTTTCTCTTTGTTACTTCCTAAAGGGTTAAGGCATGCCTTTCTTTGATAGCTAAAAACAATTTTGTTTGTTCACTTTGCTCGAATTTGTGAAATGAATAGATATGACTTTTTGGAATGAATTATTGATTGAATGTATATGTTTATACAATGCATGCAATTGAAAATTTTCTTTCTTAATTCTTGAAATTAGGATGATTCTATAATTATATCATGGATACATTGAGCATAGGAGTGACATGCTTCATGATCTCAGAGTTTAATTTTCTCATATTTTGATGGACAGCTCTATTGTAAAAACGAAATAGAATCAGGTGAGGTAATATTAACATAACGATCAAACTATTTTCTGTGAATTAACTTAAAACCATAAATTGTTGCAGCCAATGTGTTTGGTAAGCCAAAGACCAACACAGATTTCTTGCCATACAATGGAGATGGATTCAAGCTATCAATCCCATCAAAATGGAACCCAAGTAAAGAGGTAGAATACCCAGGTCAGGTTCTTAGATACGAAGACAACTTCGATTCTAACAGCAATGTCAGTGTCATGGTTACCACTACCGACAAGAAATCCATCACTGACTACGGCTCCCCTGAGGAATTCCTTGCTAAGGTGTACTCCTATGTATCGTTCATTCTTATGCATGGTTTCTGAATATGTTGATTTTGTTATTACGTATAAGTTGAGAAATATGCTGTGTTGGGTATTTGCAGGTGAACTTCTTGCTGGGAAAGCAAGCCTTTTTCGGCAAAACTGCTTCCGAGGTAATGTTGCTCTGCTCACATATGATCTCAAATCTGAGACATGTTAAAGTACATTAATCTAAGGATCTAAAAATTCTGTTAGCCAGACTTCTTGTGTGTGTATACTAATGAATTATTTACTTGAATTTGTGATAACAGGGTGGTTTCGAAGGCGATGCTGTGGCAACAGCAAACATATTGGACAGTTCAACCCCAGTAGTTGGTGGGAAACAGTACTACTACTTGACTGTATTGACAAGAACTGCTGATGGAGATGAAGGTGGGAAGCATCAGCTAATTACAGCCACTGTTAAAGATGGAAAGCTCTACATCTGCAAGGCGCAAGCCGGAGACAAGAGGTGGTTTAAGGGAGCAAGAAAGTTTGTTGAGAGCACTGCCAATTCTTTCAGTGTTGCTTAAGGTAATTAATCATAGGTCTTATGTAAATCAACTTAATATATGAATGATGCTTGTTTTTAACTTGTCTAGTCTTATCTTTTATCAAAAGATTCTGAGTTGTTGAATTTGAGGGAGTTAGTTGGAAAAAGTTTGTGGATATTTGAGTATTTTAATGGCATATAAGGACACCCCCACCCCCCTTGTTCAGTTTTTCAAATGTTTCTCTTCACTCTCAGTGTGTAATAATTCTACCTTGGAATTCCAGCCACAATTCTCATAGATTCATACTATTTGAGAGACATTCATATTGCAGTAATTGTGTCAAATTTTAACATACCATAACAACTTGGTACAAACTATATTACAGTAAACTCACTCTGAAAACTCACAAAAAAACTGCTCTATCTGCTGTATAATCACGATTACATCTCGCATCCGCTGCTATCTTCAATATCATTGTAAGATAGAGATGCCCTATGGCCAAAACTAAAGTGAAATCATCCAATTTAAGCTAAAACTGTTGCTAAATTTTTTGTATATATATATATATATATAAAGACCATACTTCCTCTGATCTTCACTGCTCCATCCACTATAAGTCATCAAGAACCTAGTTTTGGGGCAAAGTCCTATCTCTCTTCACCTATACTAGAATGATAGATTTCATTTAGAAATCGCAGAAATTAGTTTACCTTGAGAGAAATAAAAATGCCGGAACCAACGTTTAGCTTCAGAAACAGTATATAGCATTTGCTTCATCTAAGAGTTCAATCCTAAGAATTGTCCGATTATAATCTGATTCAAGGTTGTTGAGGACTATATTGTTTGTTTACCAGAATAACAGGAGAAGAAAAAGGATTGTTAATCATCAAATAAAACCAGAAGAATGTCACAAACAATTTCTCTCTGTAATTTTTTTTTTCTTAAAAAAGGATATCTTGGTACAGCATGACAGTTCCGGTGGAATGGAACACATCATAACTTACCTTCCAGTTTTGTATTCCAACTGAAGTGACAATTAAATTGTACTCACGTGAACGGTGAGATAATATCACAAATAATGCCAATTCACATGTCAGTATAATTCAACTGTCACTTTCTTTGAAATAAAAGAGTAAGGATGTATTTCACTACAACAACACTGTTGAGCAGTACCAAAGTCCTCTTTTCAAGAAAAAAAGAAAAAAAATTAATAGAGACTGTTTGCTGACATGGTGTCTTCTGGATTTATTTGATCGAGCAACAATCCTTGTTCTACTCCTGTGATTATGGCAACCCTTAAAACCCATGCTTTCCAAACTGCACCAAATATGTTTCAAATTAGTCTTCCAAAACCTCTTACCAAAGTAAATCAATCAAATCAATTAAATTGAACGTGAAATAGCAGATTTATTATAAGGATATTGTTTCACCGTTCACAAAGCTTGTTTGATATGAATGTCAGCTTGAAATGAAAATGAAGTATTTACAGAAAAGCAATGATCAAGGAATTAAGTCACGAAGATTCTACGCTTTTGGTTTCAAGTTCCTCCATTGCAATAGTGGACACCATTACTGTAACAATCCTTGCGCTTGACATTTAGATCTTTCAAGCCCCATATCCGAATTGTACGATCATCACTGGCCGACGCCAACATATGCGGGTTTGCTGGATTCCAGCTCACACAGTTAACAGCTCCAGAATGGCCTGTTAATGCCTCAATGAGGTCACACGAGGCTCTATGCCATATATAAACCTATAAACAAAGTGAAATCCAATTACTGCGCATGGAAAGATGATATATACTCAGACGGTATGTAATGAAGATAGAGGAGATTCAAAGATCCTATATCGCAAAGAATCCAGAACATCCCAACTGCAGCGTCAAAGATATTGTGTATGTTCTTCAACATTGCAAGCAATATAATTACTGCAAAGGCAGACAGAGATTCCATAATATGGCCACAATGGATTCTGTGCATCAAACATGTTCAGTAAATCCCTGTGTAAACTAAAAAATAGAAGTTGACGCAAAAAAATCACAGAACATCTGAACATGTACGCACTTGAATGAATGATTGCATTTATGTGTGTGTGTAGCTGTATGTGTCTAAGTTAATTCTCAACCTCTTGGAATGAGTCCGGAGTTAACAGCCCTGAGCCATAAAGGTAAAAGAACATAAAATATACAGTAATTGCACAACCATTGAACTGGTCAAAGAGGATATTTGGTTAATCGGTGCAGATGCCAAATGTTGACATGATAATAATGCACAAGTATTTTAATGAAGCAGTATGTTTTATAAAACAGAAATCAAAATTCAAGACATAATTTCAGGGCTCTGATTAACAATCGAAAAATATTCTCCGCAAGCACATCACTCAAAAAGACTAGCAGAAAGTACAAGAACGTGCGACTGCCAAGGACAAGGCCAATAACTTTTACTCAAATCTGCCTTGGAGGTATGCTGATTTCTACAGTAGATGACCTCATATTTATACAATAACCCCCCTAGAAAGATGCCAAACATGGAACATTATGCATAAGAAACACGCACACTCAAGTAGCTAATTATCAAATAAAAACAAGAACAAGAGTTCAGACATAATCAGGAACCCACTCAATCCAACTTATTTTGACTGAAAAACCAAAACAAATACATACCAGTGAATCCTCACTCCCGCTGGCAATAAAAGCTTGCTCAAGCCCACCAAAACAAGACCTAATAACAAACCGGGTACGCTTATGACCTTTGTACTTAGCAACAAGCTTGATGTTGCTCTCTATGTTCCAAAGATGGATTTCTTGGTTCAGAAGATTAACCAACAAGAATCTGTTATCTCCAGATAATGAGAATGACGTTATTGTTTGATCCTCTTTAATAAACCTCTCAACTTTTGTCACCCTGTCAAGTAATACTATTGTAGATTCTTTATACATAGTTATAATCTGCTTCCCGTCACTTGTTACTTCCAAATCAGAAATCTTTAAACTTCGTTGGCCTTTCCAACACTCTAGTTCTTTCCCATCTAATTCCCACATGCAAATACCCCTATCATTATCACCAGAAAATATCCATTTCCCATCTGGATGCCATCCACATGACACCAGGCCAAGACCAGCTTTTCCATAAACATGGAGACAATTGCCAGAAGAAACATCCCAGCGCCTGATAGCCTCCTCCACTCCACAAGTGAGGAGCTGTTGGTCATCAGAACTCCATGAAACACAAGAGACGGGTTTCTGGTGACCAGATAATTTATGCTTTAATGTCACTCCACCATTCACATCAACCTACAAAAATCAATTATGGACGAAAAAAGATCAGTTTGCATATTACAGCTTAGAATAAAAGAGGCATGGTCCAATACTTCTGACCCATAAATCATCAGTATCTACACACATTGAGAGGGATAAAACTAATTATAGTGACGAGGGCCTAAAGATTTATACAATGGCCTCAAATCTTCGGGTGGGTGCTTAAAAATTGGACTCCTGGCTGGAGACCAGTTTCATTAGCATACCTAACATGAGAATACAACTATCCTAGCATTTGCAGATTTTTGAAAAGTAGCTTTCCAGTTTCATTAGCATACTCTATGAACACGAGATTCAAAATGTAAATCAGATTAAGACTGTTGGCCCAATGATCATTTTTACCTAATTCTATAAGATTTACATGGGTGTATTCAAACAGTAGTAGCTTTATTCTCTATTTCAAGTTTTATATATTCTCAAATAGGCTTCCTTGTGACAAAAATAAAGTATTGAAAAGAAATAATAGTTCAATCTTTCATAAGAATTGTTCTAACCCTGCCCCCAATTTTCCTCCCTAGTCTCTCATTGTTCTTGTGTATCCCTCTATTCTCTTATTTGATAGGCATGAGAGTCATCAGTTCTCTCACTCTTTGTAATCTTTCTTTTCTGTCATTCCTTTCAGGACCTGAAGCAAAAACATTGCAATATCCTTCATTTCTTGCTTTTCTTCAACCCACTACTTATTCACACATCAGCTCTTTCTTCGTTATAGTATCATGTATATATCTATGTGCCTAAGGTATGTGCATTCTACAAGACTAATAAGATGTCAGGAGATGTTACTGCTTATCACTGAAATGCTAGACAAGTCCCATCTCATTGCAACAAACACGTCATTCATAAATTCGTGGCATTTCAATTGCAGTTTTAATATGAATACTATTACAATTATAGAAGTTTATTTCCTTCATAACAAAGAACAAAAGAACCAAGACTTCGTCCTAATAAAAAAAATTATAACCTTTTCAGCTTTTTGAATTGAGGATGAATTAAATAAAAACAAGTGCAAGCACAGCTTGCACATTATACAGGATATTTTGAACCAAGTTCATCTTCCAAAGTCAAATTCTAACATATAGAAAGTTTTAAAAATCTCATTTTCAATACACACTCCCAAATCTCGGTTAAATTTTCAAAGATAGTTATATTACGATTCTTTTAAGGCCATAGAAATTATTAAAGAAAAAAATGATAGATAAACAACTACAATTCATATATGAACTCACTCAAATACGATAATAGTATTGGAAATTTTTACAAATCTAATTTCATTGAATAAACAAAGGAGATAAAATATAGGCAGAACAATAAAAAGAAAAAGAAAAAAAAAAAAAGCAAACATAAAGAAGCAATATAATATCAAAATTGTAAGAAAACAATTATACCTCCCATATGATTGCCAATCGGTCATTGGATGACGAAGCTAAGTATTTCCCATTGTGTGAAAATTGCAAGAACCAAACTTCATCTGTGTGACCCTGTAATACCTGTTGAATGTGATGATAAGAAACATTTTAGATCCTAGAAATAATACTCAAATTCTCAACAGTCATTGTAAATTACAGTATTCAGCCCACTTAAAGGGCATAAAATTGGAGAAGAAGCACAACTAGGTTTGACCACAGATTTCCAATTCTGTGGACTAACCCTCACATTCCATAAGCTGATTATAGTAATAATTGCTCCGTGATTCTGAGTCCATTCATTTATATGTCCACAAAACTAACAGCTACTATGCATTACAAGAAAGCTTTAAACAATAACCCCAACCATTTGCAATACCTTACATTTAAATAATTAATTTGTCACTTTTCCACATTGCATGTGAAAAAAGATAGTTCCACAAACTAATGAAAAAATTCATAAACAGAAAATAATCAATGTAAAGAAGATTATATATAACCAATTTCGTAATATTAAATCATTAAATATGGTTGCTGCTAACAAGTAGAAACTGCAACCAGCAAAAAACAATTCCCAAGTGTGTTCTAGATATCCCAGATCAATCAATCAATTCACAAGCTCTTTTTGAAACTTTAGCCTCTAATCATCAAAAAGTAAGATCTAACCTGTAATGTTCGAGAAGGAATCTGATCTTTTCCACACTGATGATCAGTGTACAATGACATATCCTTGTCCAAGGAATTGTGAAACATGCAGGCTTCTCGTTGCAAGACAAGGGCCTGTTCAACTAAATGTTCCAACCTTCTTTCAGGTATCAGAATTGTTGGGGGAAGCAGTATCTGCAATTCCTTCAGTAACTTTGACCGAGACTTCGCCCGCATTGTATCTCGTTTGGAAGACCCAACTAACACACACTTTGAAGGAGAAACAATACAAGAAGAAAGCTCCCAGATTCTGCTACTATTGCTACAAAGAGGTGCAATCTCAGTCCTCAATGTCTTCAAAGCATCCATGACCTTCTCCCCATCCAAAAGTTCAAAAAACTTCTGCTCTAATATCAGGACAGTGGCTGACTTGATAACACTTTCATCTAGTAGACCGATGTTATACAACGTGGAGACACTTTCATCCCAATGGCCATCAAGAATTTGCTGCATAAACAGATTTACCACAGGAGAGTGCAAGGGTATCCCTGACTCTTCCTCTAGATGCGCACCACTTTTCTTATAGCCAAGAGAATATAGTGCCTTGGCGATAATTCGAACAAATTCCACTCTTTTAATAACTCCTGTTGGACCAATGACGTCTTCGTCCCCTTCAGATGGTAGGGGCCGAGCCATCAAGTCTCTCGAAGACTCAGCTATAGACTCTGTAAAAGCGAACCGTTGGAAAGACCTCTCAGTTCTACAAAGGATAATTTCATGCACTTTGAGGCTGGTTCATCATCCTCTACACCTCACATGAAATGTGTACCTCAGCCCATATATTATCACAACCACAGCAAGACAGAAAAAGAGAGGATACTTAAATGCTTCCAGTGAACCGCAGGTAACAGTTTCCTGCATAACAGAGTAGAGTTTAAAAGTTGGATTCATGATATCGGACAGAAAACCTCAAAAATCAATCTCACCATGATCAAGCAAGATTCTAATTGAGGTTAGATGCAAATTCCTGCTAACTGTTAACTTTTATGGTTTACTACAATTATATCAAAATTATTTAGTGACTGAGAATTCTAATCACCAGGTCATAAATCCACATTCACAACATTCACTCCCTCTCTCTTCCCCCTCCGATCATTTCTCTGAGTAATCTTCTCATCAGTTAACAAGAAATACGATTAATATAGAAACCAATTCCACAAGGTTTTTATTAAAATCAAAAAGGTAGGTTCAACCAAACTAAGGTGCAAATCCTTAATCACATCCATAAACTTACTTCTGTCAAGCATATTATATTAATTGGATGTGGCTTGAAATAACAGAAAATGAGTAGATTCTGATCTTCAACTATTATCAGTGTACAATTTCATTCCTCTCAAACAGCTACCTCATTAGCAGAACTCTAATATTATTTGCTTCCTTTTCCAGCTTCAACAATAAGTTTATGGTGAATGTAGATTAGAAGCTCCAAGTAAACAGTTTAAGCAATATTCCATAAAGCGACTCAAATCAAATCCTTGTACTTTCTCACAGATCACATTTGCATATCATTTGGGGTTTACTTCATCAGTTGGAAATTAACAATGATTTTGCAGGATCCAGAATAGTGCCATGCTAGAAAAGACAAGTCTCTCTACAACAAAATGAACTAGAAAGACTACAGGCAACAGAGGTGCGAACAAATATAAAATCAAAATACAATGAGAGCAATGAGAAAAAAAGAATCACAAAATATTGGGAGAAACCAATACCAGAACTAGCAATACATTAATCCACATTTGGTAAGTACAACCCTATCTTACGTAACAACACACTAACGTGACCCAAAAACTTGGACGATCCGTGTAGATTTCAGATAACCCATATAAAGAATATTTCTATACATTCATTAAGAGTTATGCAATCAACACTGCACATTATATGTCACCAACTCAAAAATTAAAGTCTCATCGAGTAGAATTTTATAATGCTTTTGCTCTTAAATTCTATACAAGATCATAGATTATCCTTACCTTTTAAGGCTGGAATATTGCTATTGGAGTTTTGGTAATTCAATTTTTGCTTCACCTGATGATCCAATACACAATAAAATAATATAAAATTGAAATCGCACTCAATACAAAATGGAAATCATAGTTTGCATGCATAAGCATCTAACTTCCAATATGCAACACATATCATCTCATTATTTCACACTTAGGTTACTATCTTTAATCAGAGAAGCCTCCTCTGTAGTTTTCCTTCTATTGGATATACAGAACAGGATGAACAAAGTATAATGCTCGATCACTGGTTCCATAGTAACATTAAAAGGTGAATCCACCATTTCTATGGGCACTATTAATATTTTGAACCCTAATTAAATCTTAATGACAGTACTTCTGTTTCCTTATTTCTTTTCCCCAAAATACAATGTTAAAAAAGAGTTCTACATAACTCCAATACTGTTCACGTTATTACTTTATTGAAATCTTAAAATCTTTATGGCAATAAATTTCTTGTAACTTTAAAGTTCATACTTCAGTATTTTAATCCACAATGTGTGGCTTATTCAAAGCTGGATTTGCAATTTGATTTGACTATACATTCATCCTTTCGTTGCAAATCCTTAAGACAATAAAAAGTGCCAGCATTTTTTAATCAATTTGAGTTTGGATTCAACTTTCTGTAAAGCAGTGAAGAAAGAAGGAAACAAACATCTCCGGGATCTTTCAACAGAAAAGTTTCACTCTTATTATCCTACCACTGGCAGAATGCCAATTAATTTCCCACCAAATTAACTCTAGCAAAAACGTTGCAAATTGCACAAATTAAGGAAAGAATTGCAAGATGGTCTCAAAGTAATGTCCTCCAGAAGGATCAATAATATTATTTGATGACACCGAAGGGTAGTATTGATTCTTAATATTGTATGAAACTATCACTGAAATTTTGGCAAGTGAACTCCAACAAACTCGGAGTCTGAATGCCAAATGCTGATGTCAATTTATCTGACCTACTAAATTGAGAAGCCAAAAATTGTTTCAATCAATTAGAACAAACCATCCGAATCTGTGACAAGATACCATATTGTACACAATGAATTAGAACAACCAAAACATCCGAACCCGCGACAAACGAAAAAAAAAAATGGTTTCAGTTTCTCCACATAAACAAAGTCATTAATAACAATTACTCAAACTCCTCATCAGAACAATCAACAATAGATGAATCCCAGGACAAGCAGTCAAAACAGAATAACATAAAATCTGGGCCAGATACTCACACAAAAAGAGCAAAAACCAGTATAAATCAAGCTCCGGCCCAAAATAAATCCACCGCAAAACAATAAGAACAATATATGAACATAACCAGCCACAAGTTGACTGACAATTAAGCACCAAAATAGAAAAATCTGAAATACCCAGAAAGCGAATTTGGGTTGGAGAGCCGACTCAGATCAGATGAAAGCAAATCCAACACAGTAACCTATTGAGAATCCAATAGTCAGAATTGAGTAAAGGTCAAAACATGAAGCCAAGACAAAAGAAAGAACTTTATCTTATTCGTTGCCACATTAACAGTATTATAAGGTAAGCAAGTAATGGATTTAACACAATCATGAGAGATAACTATGAGAAATATACAATCGGATTTTTAATAGTTTAAAAGGCAAACTTGTTCACATATGGAAATGAAAGTAAAAGGGTTTGGTGTACCTTTGTATGTGTAAAGGGTTGAAATGAAAGAACACACACAACACACTAGAGTCTCTCTGCTTGGAGGAAGCCAACTCAATCAAGCGGTTAAGTAGCAAGAGAAAATTGGGTTTGTAAGCTTTTGTATGGGGCTGGCTTCAGCTTGGGCTTGGACAAGCTCACACCTCACTTTATCATGGAGTTTCTAGGCCTTGTTTGATTTTGCCATTTTGGGAAGATGAAATCAACTTCCATTACTAATTTTATTATTATTAATTTTGTATAAAGATGTATATTCCTTGTTATTTCTTTAATTTTTATACATGTATTTGACGTGATTAACGTATTAATTGATCATGTCAGACATTACTTAGATTCGATCGAACATGTTGCATAATTCAATCCTAAACCATATCTTAACTTAACATGCCAACCCAAGTTTAACTTGTTTTCAAAGATTTTTTGTCTTTTAAGTCCAAACCTAAATTTGGAAATAAACCAAGCCATTTCATTTGTTTGATTTTTCAATTAGCATTTTATTTCTCAGTTTTAAATTTGAATAATATAAATAAGTTAGTATGAATGATGTATTTATTTATTCTAATTAGTTAGACTGAAATATTATGACTTTCGAATCATCCAATTAATGGGTCCAATTTTTGTCTGACCTGCATAAAATTATGTGTAACACACAAGTTGTGTGTACAAACATAAATATATGCAGTGGTTCAAGCTTGTCATCTTGGTGGCAGTGCTGAGCAAATAGTGCTTTGACTACTCGAACGGTCTGGTTTAAACCCCGTAACTGCTACTAACAACTACACAATTTCTCCCATTTCGATGTCTAACAATGTTACCCAAGTAGTTCGATTAACAATGAGAATGTGGAAGGCGGCCAAAGCAGCTGATTGACAACATGAATGTGGAATGAACATCAACAGCTGGTGATATAGTAGAGCGGGATGTGGAGATGGAAGATGAACTTGATAATAATTAGTTGGGGAATATGAAGTGGCAGGTGTCAATAGCGATGTGCATGTTGGATATTTTAGAGGCGATGAATACTGCCAATACAAATCGCAAATATAAAATTAAATGTATAAGCAAAATATGCTAAAATTATTGTCCTTAATAAAAGATTTTGTTCTCATACAACAATGTCCTAGTATAAATAAGGCTAAGTACCGTTTAATATCCAAGATTCAATAACTTAATTATATAAAAGTTATAACTATACAGTGTTTAATTTTTTAATGTCAAAATAGAGTTAACGGTAAAGAAATCATTTCAAAGTATTGGTGACCAATAATATTATGCCAATATTAAAACACAAATTAATATTATCATAATATTGACTATTAAGAAAAATTTTTGTAACCAACAAATAAATAATTACCTATATTACAATATATAATGATCAATTAAATCATATTTTGTAATTAATTAATTAATAAATATTAATTTTATTTTAAATAAATATATATAATGGTCAATTAATTAGAATATATTGTATTTTAAAATACACAAAATATCCAACAGTTTATAGTATTAGGGGTGAAAGTTAATTAGATATTTGGAGTCAAAAGGCAGTTTAAACTATTCTAATAAGCACGAGAATTAGTATTTTCAGTCGTAAATTATGCATTGATTACATTGTTTCAGTGAAATAGATTGAAAATAATAAGTGAAAACACAAGGTTATTTTATTTATTTATTAATTTTTATTAGTAAATTAATGATTAAAAGTAACAGCTTTAATACACTGTTTTTTTAATAATAAGCTAATGATTAAAAATAATAAGTTTGAATTTATTAATATTATTACTAAATAGATTGTGAATCGAACTAAACAAATCGATTCGATTTAATACACTATTTTTTTTCTTACGGTGGCATTTCTTATTTTGTATGGTATTTAAATTTGGTTAAAATTTGAATTTGATTAAATGCATATATATGTATATATGAATAATATGTTTTTTTTTTTAATTTTATATTTCAATATAAGTATTAAGCACTTTGTTTTTCAAAACAAAGTATGTGAAAATTGACATTTTGATATATATATTTATATATATATATATATACACACACTTTAAATCATATAAGTATTTTATTATATATCTCATTTGAGATTTATCGTAATTTTATTTTGTGAAAAATTTTGTGAAAAAACACACTTATCTCCCATCTAACCATAAGTTAACTAACGAAAAAATAAATATATTATTTATTTAATTATTCTTCGTAAGTATAATCTTAATTTATTCATCTTTATTTATTTTTTAGAGTTTTTAAATTTATTTATATTAGATACTAATTTATATTATAAATTTTTAATAATATAAAATTTTAATTAATTTAAAATAAATATTATTAATATATTATCATTTTGTGTAAAAAATAATTTATATCAAAATTCTATAATTTTACAATACAATTATTGTAGTATAAAAATATTATAAATAATAAATAATATATTATTATTATTA
>JAXCLQ010000001.1:8310795-8323894 GCA_035584115.1 Cedrela odorata | reverse complement strand
AATTTTAATTAATCAAATAATATCAAATTATTTGATTAAATTTTCTATATCCTGCAGATGCTACAATTACAAATTTTTAAAATTGCGGGCGTTACACTATATTTTTTGTTGATAAAATAATAATGATAATAATAATACTAGAGTAGTGATTATTAAAAATTCTAACACTAATAATTTTCACATAGAGTGATGTTATTTAAATTCACAATTTATCTTATTAAACCTCACTTTTAAGTACAAATCATCCAAAATTTAGCGATAATACATATTTCTTAAGTTTTAAGTATTTTCTCTTTATTTAGTATTTGTTTGTGTTATTATATTTTAACTTAAAACCAAGCAACTCCTACTCATAGGGAGGAGTTTGAATTCCTAATTATATTCTCTACACCCATCATCTATTATTTGTTTTCTTTCTTTTTTCTCTTTTTATCCATCTATACTATATTGTCTTATCGATTGTTCCATATTTTAGTCTAATATTTTTTACGACATTGATTTTTTTTTAAAAGTCATTAGTTTATCAGCATCGCATTTGACTTATATATATATATATGTACATTAAACTGCACAAGTGATTCGATTCAATTCATTAGCTTTTTGCCTACCTCAGTATATAGCCTCGAAACTACAGTGATATTACCCAAACCAATGAAATCGAAGACAACCTTTATCGTGGGATTGCAAGTATGGTCATAATATTTTCCTTCCGCATGGGAGTAGATTGACCTGTTCTAAGCTTAGAAATCCAGACGAATCTATAACATATCCAAACTTACACTAACTTCCGGTTAAATTTTGATTGTAAAATATCAGTTTTAATTCAAAAAAAAAATGCAACTTTTATCAATTGGCTTTTAATATAAAGCATAGGATAAAGTACCAATTTTAACAAGTTCAAAACTTAGGTTAAAAGTTATTATATTCAAGGTGCAAAAATATGAAATTACAATGCAATTTTTAGTCAATTTTTAACACGTTAAAAACTCAGATTAGAAGTTATTGAATTTAGGAATGATAGCAAACTGAGTTTAAGGCGGATACTTTTAAATTTGTATTTACATCTACTAAAAAAATTCAATATTAAACTCGCCTTAAACCTATAATGGGTTCGACATTTTATTATCAAACCTGTTTAAATAAATATTTAATATTTATCAAACTCATGCAAACGTTTACGGATTTTTAGTAAATTTTTTGTATTTTCAACTATATTGTACTATTATTAAATTTCAAATTTAAACTCATAAATTATCTAGTTAAAACTATAAATTTTTAGTATTAATTCAAAATAAAATACATCACTCACATAAAATATCAAATACATTCAATATAAAATAAAATTGATCACAACAATTTCATTAAAAAATACATAATTATTTTGCATATTTATATATAAAATAGCATAAATCCAAAACAAAAATTTATAAATTTATAAGTTAAAAAAATTATAAAATTCATATATTCATTTTTCTCAATTATAGCTAGCACATATTCAACATGATTCCTATAATAGTGAATAATAATATATATAAGTTAATGAAGTCGTTTTGATAATTTCATATATATATATTCGAAAAAAGTTAAATATTCGTGGGTATCCGTTGTGAATATCTGCAAATATTCATTGTATTCGTATTTATTTCAAACTCGTTACGAATTTTTATTTTTTTCAAATCAGTCACAAACCTGTTCTATTAGGATTAGGTACTAGTAAATTTACAGGTAAAATTGACATTCATAATTGTATTCAACATGCATTAAGCTTTTAAAATTGTTGACAAATTAATAAAATCATTAAAGAAACGTATTTAATTTATTCAAATAAATTTTATACTTACATAAACTATTTACAGATAATACATTATTTAACAGTATGTACATACATAAACTATTTACAAATAATAGAATACTTAAGAGTATGTTTAGAATTGAGCGTTATTACATAAGTTACGACTACCATAATATAAAATCACATCAATAAACACTTTTTAAATGATTTAATTATTGTAATTTTAAAATTAACTAGAATCATAATAGAAGTAAAAATATCTTTTAGATAAAATTATATAGTGATTCTAAAACAAAATATGGAAAAATGATAGTGGAGTTTAATGCTGGGAATAGAGTGAGCGAGAGATATAATACCGTCCTCAATGGCAAAATTTTATAGGGTTATTTTAGTAATTTAAAACTAATTGAAAGCCGAATGGAGATTAGAGAGTCCGAGTATCTTCCGGATTCAAAATCAAATAGCCCGACCCGAATGATATTCCATTTATGATGCACCCAAACAAGAATATTCCAAGGGCAAAAACGGAAAATTGCTATATAAGAGGAGGCACTATAAAATTCCAAAAAATAAAAATAAATTAATTAATAAAAAAAAAAAAAAAAAGGAAAGGAAACAAAGAAATAAGCGCGGCGCTTCCCCCCACGGTACGGAGAGATTTACCTTCAAAACTATTTATATCTTGCATTGCAGGCTAAAGAGAAAATCGAAAAACAAGGAAAGAAAAAGCAAAGAGGGAAGCTGAAATGGCGAAGAAGAGAGAGAGGAAAGGAGGAGAAAAGCAAAACCCTAGTGTTGCTGAAGCAACAAGGATTCGAATATCGGAATTACTCGATGATTTTCGTGCATCCCAAAATGAAGGTAAGCTTGAAAATGGAAATGCTCATGAGTTTACTCTTTCTATTTATTTATTTTTTTCAATTTGGATAGCTTCGCGTTTTTTGTATTCGTTACATGTATTGGTGCTTAGTTCGTGTGTTTTTGTCTCATTTATTTGTTATTTTTGTATTAAACGAGTTGGTTTCTTGGTTCAATTAATTTTGAAAAGCTATTATATTGTTTGTGATGTGCAAACATAATTTTTTAATCAGTATTTGCCTGGTGAGACAAGCTATGAATATGTTCTTGGTTCTTGATGCAACTTTACTGTTGTACTTTTGAAATAGATATTTTGATTTTTTTTTTTATCTTATTTATCATCATTTTGATGTAAATTCAGGTGAGTGGTTTCTAATGAATGGTTTTTCATTGGAGAACAACTACTGGAAAAGTTGGAAGTAGAGATTGTAGGATGCTATTTGCCTTCATGTGCATGTGGGAATTGTACATGATGTTTTTGAATGTTTCTCTTGATTTCCAATTGCTCCATTTATTTCAAAAAATCTATAGAAATTGTTATTGACATCCCTAGATTAATTTTTGAATCCTTGGATGCTGCATGTAGTATATACATTTGAAGCCAACCTGTCAAATCGCGATCGTGCTGTGGTGCATGAAGTTTGTCGGAAAATGGGTATGGCATCCAAAAGTACTGGGTAAGTGCTGATTTCTTTGGATGTAGTTAAAGTGTGCCAAAGCTAAAAATGTAACCTTAGTGTGGCAAAATATATATAGGACAATGATGTCAGTTTTCTGTAAAATAGATATTGACTTCGTTTATTCCTGACTGGATACTTGAATGGTTCTCTATTCTTAATTTAATTTGAGTAACTTGTCCTCTATAGCTTATTAGTATGAACTTTATATAGGCGTGGGAAGCAACGGCGTGTTTCTGTTTACAAAAGTAAAAAGAAGACGAACATGGACAAGGGGAAGGGGAAGGAAAAGGAGAAGGAAAGTCTCCCATCACTGACTTTTTCTGAAGGGTCAAAATTGGTTTTGCAGGACTTGTTTACTCACTACCCACCTGATGATGGAGGGCATGGTGAGAAATTAGTTGCAAATCATAGTGGAAAGATTGATAAAACACGAGGAAAAAGGGATGATATTTTCTGCAAGCCTTCAATGAGCAAGGCAGAAATTGCTAAGAAGGTGGAATCACTTATATCTAGGATAGAGGAGGATGCAAACTTGAGACAGGTTTGTCTGACTTACCCATCCAATTAAAAATTTATGGATTTCCATTGATAGATGAATGCTGTTACTTAATTATTGTTCTGCCACCAAATTTTTACTTATTTCTAAGTTAGTGGTTTTGCATTCAACGAAGGGAAGATCATTTTTTTTTTTTGTGTCTGAGAATGAAGGAATGTGACATTTTCTCGCAGATAACTAAAAAGAGGTCAAGTCTTCCAATTGCATCCTTCAAGGATGTCATTACTTCCACAATAGAATCTAACCAGGTTAATTCAACATCTTATGTGTATTTGTTTCAAAATTTATCTGCTTGGTACATGGACTGTAGATTACACTGCATTGTAACTTTATTGTCTGATTCTGCTATTTTTTTATTCAATGGATTTGTCCATCTGTATTTTGGCTGGCTAGATTTCTGGTTTATTTTCTTAGACTTGCTGGTCTTGACATGTTTTAATACAGGTTGTCCTCATTTCTGGTGAGACTGGCTGTGGAAAGACAACACAGGTTATCAATTCTTGGCTTTACCTTCTTTATGGTATTGTTGATATGACTTGTATGAAAGAACCTATTTCATCAGCAGTTGCTTTTGATTTTGCCAATTTTCTGATTTGTCGACAGGGAGAATTATATATGCATTTGCTTGAAAGGAATAAAATTAAAATTGGTTTTTCCTGTTAGCCTAGTAGTAATTTATCTATTGTTAGTTGGTTTGAATTGTTTGATGTGGCCTGATGAAGAACTAGGGCTTCATTTGGCATTTGAGGTGTTATGGCTTTAAAGTCACAGCTGCTATGGAATGGATATTAATGAAAAATGAGTGGCTTCCACTAAAAATTGGTATTACCAAGCACTTTTTCAGCTTTGCTTTCAAAGTACAACATAAGCACCTTAATCCCAAATGAAGCCTAAGAAACTTGACGGCAAAGCTCATATATATATATATATATTTATCCATGACTTAACACCATCTGCAGAATGAATCAAACTATTCAGCTACAATAGTAGAACCTAATGGGGCTGGCAATTTTTAGTCCTTGACATTTTCAAGTTAACTAACCCATAGATCTGTATGAATTTTTATTGAACCTTAATTTCTGATCTATTGTAGTTGACCTAGTAAACTTTGACTAAATTATTTATCTGGGATCAATCCCCATTATCAAATTCTCAGAAATTATCACCAAGAAGAGTAAAATAGATTAACAGTATACGCTGTCAGGAATAAAATACAAAGTTATAAGGTCCATTCAGCAATAGCTCGTGAGTCCTTGAGTCTCAACTTGAACCCTTGGAATTCATCAAACGTGTTCACCTGAAGCTGCTAGGAACTAGGATAAGTATAATACAAAGCCATAGGCGACCAATTTTAACTAAGCTTTTATGAATTTACAAGTGTAAGAAGTTGAATTTTGAGTGGCAAGCAGAGAATGTCCAAGATTTTTTTTCTTGGTTATTATGTAACACATCTTTGTATTACATGTGATTCAGGTCCCACAATTTCTTTTGGACTATATGTGGGGTAAGGGTAAGGCATGTAAAATAGTATGTACTCAACCTAGACGTATCTCTGCGACGTCAGGTGCGGACAATTCATTGTGCCTGTGAAAATTTTAATTTTATTGACTTATTTATTTATCACCTCATTCTAAGCTATGTGCAATTGATTTTTGTTTAGTTGCTGAGCGAATATCTGTTGAAAGAGGAGAAAATGTCGGAGATGATATTGGATACAAGGTTATTTTCCTACATTGTTTCAGTGCTGCTAGAAGTTCCATATTTGCTAAATATTCCATCAAATATTTGTTTGAAATTTTGAATTGTCAATAAAAACAGTGGTTATAACCTAAAGTATTTTTTTGCACCATATGCACAAACTAATGATGAAAGTAAAAAAATAAACAGCAATTTAAAAAAAAAACTTTAAATCTCTGTTTTCTACAATCCTGTGTGAAATTTTGTTATTTCTGACTTTTATTACAAATTTGATATCAGATTCGGCTAGAAAGCAAAGGCGGGAAACACTCATCAATTGTGTTCTGCACAAATGGGATTCTTTTGAGAGTGCTGGTCTCCAGAGGTGTTAATAGCATGAAGGATGCTTCTAATAAGCCGACAAAGGACGATGTTTCTGCACTTACTCATATTATTGTGGTACTTGTGTATATTTAGTAACTTCCTTTATGAGACTTTCTTAGGATCATTTCTCTTAATTGCACCACATTATGGATAACTTGTTTCAAATTGTTTACTTTTTTTAAACTGATTATATTGTTGCTAAGCATTGCTAGTTATTGTACCCTATTTTTTTACCGTCTCTCGGTCAATTTGGCGTATAGTTTGACCAAGTTGGATCTTCTTTCTTATAGTAGCCCTTTCATCCTGCATGTTCTCTATAGATGTGTGGAGTTCAAATATGATTAGTTATTGTTTATTTGATTTTCCACTGTGTTCAAGGTTTTATTGAGGCTATTTAACAAAAAAAAAGAAAAAAAAAAGGAGTTTTGTTGATGCTATTGAAGAAAATAGCTTAAATGAACTAACTTTAGAGTTATTTAGTTATAATGCATGACAGATGGGAAGCCAAGTAAAGAAATGTGATATATTGAGGTGATAATTATGTGAACAAATGTGTATTTTATAAAGGATTGTCAAGGAAGCTGACAAAGGTAAAAGAAATGAGAATTATGTCAACAAAGATATGTTTGGATCGGAGGATTTTGAAATATGGATTGAGAATTTAATTTTGATTCTCATCATATTTAACATTAGTTGAAAGGCTTGGATTTGTTAAGAACAAAGAGGAGAGAAGGACAAGATTTGCAATCTAACTCTGCCTTCATATCCTTTGGAGTGTGCACTGGAATAACACCCTCCCAGTAGGTATTTGAAACTCATAATTCAACAGGCCTTCAACCCATTGGAGGATTTTGTTAGCTTAAAATATTTAGACCTTTTAAACTTTACATGAGAAATCTGAACTTAAAATTAAAATCCAAATCCGATCCTCTAAATTCTTGAATCCAAATGCAACTTTATAGTATCTATTCTCAAACCTGCATATTAAGTGCTTGTCCACTACTACTGTTTTAATTCTGTTGGCTTGCAATTACCTTGTAGGATGAAATTCATGAAAGGGATCGCTACTCTGATTTCATGTTGGCCATTCTTAGGTACTTTATATGTGGTTTAAGATTGTTAAGTTGATCGATTTCTTTTCTTAGACATGGATTTCTTATTAAAATTTCATGTTAGTATCGGTTAGATAAGAAAAAGAAAAAAAAAAAAAACAAAAATGTTGGTGTGCACATTTGAATGCTTAATTTTCCTTACATATTTGACATATTTGGATTATTTATCTGCATATTTTATGTTACTTGCAGAGACATGCTTCCTTCATATCCTCATCTTCGGCTGGTTAGTTCAAAATCTTATGTTCCATTTTCATCTCTGTATTTTATAATTGAGTTTCTAGAACATTATTTTTAGATTTTGCCTTACAATTTTAATCATCAGTTGATTACATTTCTTATAATTTTTATTGTAACAGTTATTAATGAGTGCTACACTTGACGCTGAAAGATTCTCACAATATTTTGGTGGCTGCCCAATCATCCGTGTTCCCGGCTTCACTTATCCTGTAAAACTCTATTGTTGTCAATTCTATCATCTGTAGCCGAAGTTGATTATATTGTACTTGTGTTTTTGAAGTTGCTTTAAATTGTAATTGCTCTTGGCTTTTCTTACTCAGGTCAAAACTTTCTATTTGGAGGATGTACTTTCTGTCCTGAAATCTGCGGAAAGTAATCACCTTGATTCTGGCTTCTTAAGTAGCACAAATGAGGACCCAGAATTAACAGAGGAAGATAAGAGTGCTTTAGATGAAGCTCTCAATTTGGCTTGGTCAAATGATGACTTTGATATGCTCCTAGATTTGGTTTCTTCGGAAGGAGTCCCAAAGGTTTACAACTACCAGCATTCTTTGACTGGAATATCACCATTAATGGTTTTTGCTGGAAAGGGTCGAGTGGGTGATGTTTGCATGCTCCTCTCTCTTGGTGCTGATAGCCAGCTAAAGGCCAAAGATGGAACTACAGCGTTACAGTTGGCTGAACGAGAAAACCGGCAAGAAGTTGCTCAAATAATGCGAAAACACATGGAAAATGTGCTATCTGGCACTGTGAAACAACACTTACTTGATAAATATCTAGCAACAGTAAATCCTGAACTCATTGATCTTGTTCTTATAGAGCAGTTACTAAGAAAAATATGCATTGATTCAGATGACGGAGCTATCCTTGTTTTTCTTCCAGGGTGGGAAGATATAAATAAAACTCGCGAGAGATTGTGTGCTAACCCTTATTTTAGAGATACTTCCAAGTTTGTTATAATAACTCTTCATTCTATGGTTCCCTCTGTGGAGCAAAAGAAGGTGTTTAAACGCCCACCTCCAGGCTGTCGGAAAATTGTTCTTTCAACCAATATTGCTGAAACTGCTGTCACCATTGATGATGTTGTCTATGTTATAGATAGTGGTCGAATGAAAGAAAAAAGTTATGATCCTTACAACAATGTATCAACTCTTCAATCATCTTGGGTGTCAAAAGCCAGTGCAAAACAGAGAGAGGGACGTGCAGGCCGCTGTCAACCAGGAATCTGTTATCATCTTTATTCTAAACTTCGGGCAGCTTCTATGCCGGATTTCCAGGTCCCTGAAATTAAGAGAATGCCAATTGAGGAACTCTGTTTACAGGTAATTTTAGATTCTTATAATGTAAATATCTCTCAGAAAAATGAAAATGGGTGGATATTTAGAGTATTCTCCTATCCTTCATGCAATTTCTGTTTGAAGTTCTATGGTATTTTCTGCCTGTTTGAAGGTAGTGAGATGTTTTTGATGTAATATTCTGTTGATTTTATTCTCATTGACCAGGTGAAGTTGCTTGATCCAAATTCCAAAATTGAAGATTTCTTGCTGAAGACATTGGACCCTCCAGTTTCAGAGACCATAGATAATGCAATTATTGTCCTTCAAGATATTGGGGCTTTGTCCCTTGATGAAAAAATTACTGAACTTGGGGAAAAGCTAGGTTGTCTTTCTGTTCATCCATTGATGAGCAGGATGCTTTTCTTTGCCATATTGATGAACTGTCTAGACCCAGCTTTGACATTGGCATGTGCTTCTGACTATAGGGATCCATTCACCCTTCCCATATTACCAAATGAAAAGAAGAGAGCTGCTGCTGCTAAATTTGAGCTTGCTTCATTGTATGGTGGGCAAAGTGATCAGCTAGCAGTCATAGCAGCTTTTGAGTGCTGGATGAATGCAAAACAGAGGGGTCAAGAAGCCCGATTTTGTTCTCAGTACTTTATCTCCTCAGGCATCATGAATATGTTGTTTGGTATGCGTAAGCAGCTCCAGACTGAACTAATTAGGAATGGGTTTATTCCAGAAAATGTCTCAAGTTGTAGTCAGAGTGCACGTGTACCGGGTATAATCCACGCAGTCCTCACGGCTGGTTTGTATCCGATGGTGGCAAGGTTGCGTCCACCACATAAAAATGGAAAACGATTTGTAGAGACTGCAAATGGTGCTAAAGTCAGATTGCACCCTCATTCGATTAATTTCAATTTATCATTTAGGAAAACCAACGATTGTCCATTAATTATATACGATGAGATAACCCGTGGGGATGGGGGTATGCATGTAAGGAATTGTACTGTTGTTGGGCCACTCCCATTGTTACTGCTTGCGACAGAGATTGCTGTGGCTCCTGCACAAGAAAATGAAGACAATGAAGAAGAAGATGATACTAGTGGTGCTGATGAAGATGATAGTGACGAGGATGCTATGGAGGTGGATAATAAGACAGTTAGACAACCTGGAGATAATATTTTGTCATCTCCTGATAAGTCGGTTATAGTTGTGGTGGATCGGTGGCTTTGTTTTGGATCAACAGCTCTGGACGCTGCCCAAATCTACTGCTTGAGGGAAAGATTATCTGCAGCAATCTTATTCAAAGTAAGTACAAGTATTGTTCTTCTGACCGGAGGCTTTGGAATGTACGCTTAACATACTATCTTTGCTATTTTTTTATTTTTTTATTTTGTCTGTGAAACCTTTCTCCAGTCTGATTCTTTTCTCTAGTCTGATTGTTTGGTTAATATTTTACAGATAACAAATTCCCGGAATGCTCTACCTCCAGTTCTTGAGGCCTCTGTATACGCAGCAGCCTGCATTCTATCGTACGATGGGCTCTCTGGGATTTCTTTGTCTGCAGAAACTGTGGACTCACTGACTTCAATGATACAAGCAACTGATATCGATAAGTCCATGCCAGAGAGAAGTCAAAGTACAATTCAGAACTCAAGTAACTTCCTTAGATCGCATATGAGCCCCAAGACCTGCCAAAACTTGCCTTGGCATGGTCACAGTCACAGTCACAGAAGTAAGATACATTCACTAAAGGGAACAACAAAAGGATATCAATCATCAAGTCACGTCGCTCTGCAACCTCCGTTGCAAGAATCCTCAATAGTAGGGTACGGTTCAGGTGTGCTTGTAACACCGGTTCCTAGAGGAGATTTGTTTAAGCGGCCACGTGAGAATGGATCTAAATAACAAGGGTAAGTATTAAGTAGACAGACAGTAATTAGTGTATGTTGTAGAAAAGAAGATCAAATAAATAGGAATACATACAGCCTTAATGCTAGTTAGCTCCACTGAGTAGTGAGGTGTATTATTGGTACTATTCATATGACTTCTACCCTCTAGAATACATATATTTTTTTGAATTTACACCCATGGTTTATTTTTCAATTGTGTTTATAAGAACTTTTATAATGCATATAAAAGTTTTACTATTACTAGCTTATCAAAACCACTTTTTATGTATTTTCTGTTTATATATTTGGCTCTTAATATATTGTTTTGAATGGGAAGCATGTATTTGCCTATTTAGGCATGGATTGGAATTGTGGCATATCTGTTGTATGTTTAAAAATTAAAAGTAAAATTGAAAAAATATTTGATAAGATATAACTTCTAGTAATATCTATCAATTTGACATTTAGAGTTTTTATTTCATAGCGGTTGTGATTTAAACGATATTTTAATATATTTTAAAAATTAGAATTTGTCAAAATATCAATATCTTATAAAGTCTTAATAAACATGTTATAGTAAAAATAAAAATAAAAAATTATTGATATAATATCTCAATTTTGAGTTTTTTATTTTATTTTATCTATTTGTTTAAAAACGATATATTTTTAAACGATATATTATTTTTCATTTAAAAAGAAAAATGATATAATTGTAGATATTTAAAGGAAGATGGTGATTGTATTGAAATATTAACTTGTTAATATATCGTTTGAACTTTTATTATTTATTTATTTATTATTAAGACCTTTCTTACTAGAATATATTTATTTATTTATTATTAAGACCTTTCTTACTAGAATATATTTATTTATTTATTTTTTATTGAATTGCTGAAAACAAAGTACAGCAGTAAGAAAATAAAATAGGTAATTAGCGTTAAATATTTTAAATGAAAAATATTTGATTTCTTATCCTTTTTCTTGTTATTCTATTAAAGTAAGCAGCAGTTACCAGTCAATTTGACAATGATCATGCACATATATATATATATATATATATATATGATGATGAGATTAATTACATCAAATAATTAATAAATTATTTAATAATTAAAATTAAATATTTATATATTTTATTATTATAAAAAATAATTAAAAACTTAATTAATATTTATATGTTTCATTATCTATAATAATAAAATTTTACCTGTATTTATAAATTTTATTAGTAAATTTTAATTTTAATTTTAATTTTAATTGTTAAATACTTTATAATTTATTTTTACCTATAATATAAGTGATAGAAGTGAAACGCTCCTTATTATACCCTCTAATTACCGACATTTTCTAACAAAAATTCACGACAAAATCGTGTAAATTCAAGCATTAGCTGTAAATAGGGCAGACAGAATCTAACTTATAACTTCTGCTTACTCAAATCAAAACATCACACAACCAGATGAAAAATGAACTCAATCACATCGGAAACAAGTTCATCAACCCCAACAGCCGCCGTGGTGTCCACCGTCAGCTTCGGCACATCACCAACATCATACTCCGTACACCCGCCATACCCTTCTATCAACCTCTCAAGTTCTCGCCACGTGGACGGCTTATGCCAACTGGATTGATGATCTAATTCATCACCCTTCCCACGTCTTTCCAGCCTTCTACGCCACTCCGCCTCGTCCGACGGCTTACACTCTACAATCACGAGGCGTCCTGCTTTCGTCGAACCCGCCAATTTTATCAGCTTCTCCAAGTGGGTCCGACGAGAGAGGGGAGAGTCGATGACGACGCCGAGGCCGAGCTTGAGCTGAGTGGAAGCGACTTGCCAGACAACGTCGTAAGATAATTCGTTGAGGATAGCAGAGGCGGAAGCGTGCGGCGGCTGCGAGGTTTTTTGAAGGGTTTGTTGGAGAGAAAGAGTGCAGTCACGGACGTCGTCTTTATCGATGATGGGGAATTTGAGGGCTGAAGCTATGGCGTGAGCTAAGGTTGACTTGCCTGTGCCGGGATGACCTTTCATGGCTATGATTATTGCCGGCGTTTGAACAGTTTTCTGATCTTCTTCTTTATCCGCCATTTTTTATTTTTTATTTTAGTTTTGGTTATCATGGAGATAATGGTGAGATTTTATTTCATGTACGCGGGATAAAACATTCCACGCATGCATGACTAAGACAGGAACTGGATTTTATGACCATGAAAATAAAATTTGTCATTTAAAATAAATAAAAAAAACTGAAATTTACGATCTACAATTTAATAATGATAATTGTAAAATTAACTTTACAAGTTATTAATTTTATATTTTAAATTATAGAAATATTGTGCTTATATTAATATTTTATTATGATTAAAAGGTAATTTTGTTAAATTTTATTCTTGCGAACAAAAATAAATTAGACTAAATAATGTTGTTATGTTAAATCAGAACTTAATAGTTCGAGTTGAGAGGGGGGTAATTGAAAACTTTAGGAGTCATGTGATAATATCCATAGAGTTTTTTTTTTTTTTTTTTATATATATATATAATATATAACAGATAATAATAATAATAATAATAATAATAATAATAATATCTTCTTATTCCAAGTTAGTTGGAATAAAAGTTTTATATTT
>JAXCLQ010000001.1:8285503-8297697 GCA_035584115.1 Cedrela odorata | reverse complement strand
CTCTATCTTCTACTTCCTTCAACTTTTTCTAATTTTTGATCGTCTTCTTCTCAGAATTTAGTTTCTTTTATATATATTTATATTTTATGTTGTTGTTTGGTATTTTTTCAAGGTTTTGAATCGTTTTGTCAGGTGGGCAATTCATAAAATATTATTAGTTTTTCTCTCTTCTTTCTTCTCCGGAGTTTAGCTTCTTCTGGGTTCAGCTTCTTTTTATTGTTCTTGCTGTTTGCAGTACTTTTTAAAGATTTTGAAATATTCTCTTGGGCATCCCATGGAAATTTTGTGTTCTCTTCTGTTTCTATGTTTCTAATTTGACTCTCATGCTTTTTTCTGCAGTTTGTTTTATCTACTAATAATATTGCTACTTGCTACCATGATTCGGTTTAATTTTTCTCGTTCTGAGACTTCTTCTCTTCTGGTTTTGTGTGGGTAGGATAGCTTTAATCATCAGTCTTAGTTCGCAACTTTAGTTTATGCATAAATCTCTTTGACGGGATTTAATATTATTTCCTCATAGTTTCAGGGTTTTTATTTTTATTTTTATTTTTTATTTTTTATGATTGATACAATTATGGAAAATGGAAACGAAATGTCATCATCCTTGAGTTTTGCCTCATCATCTTATGTCTCTAATGGGTCTACTAGTCAGCCTGCAAGTCCTGAACTTGTCTCAGATCTTGAAAGTTTGAGCTTGAGCAGGCTCAGCAACAATCTTGAAAAACTGTTGCTTGATGCTGAATATGACTATACCGATGCAGAGATTGTTGTTGAGGGAAAATCAGTGGGTGTCCATCGCTGCATATTGTCTGCGCGCAGCCAGTTTTTTCATGAGCTATTTAAGAAAGGAAAGGATAATTCTGTGAATGATGGTAATAAACCAAGTTATCTCATGTCTGAATTGGTCCCTGAGGGTAAAATTGGATATGATGCTTTCAATGTTTTCTTGCATTATTTGTACACTGGAAAGCTTAAGCCATCTCCTCCAGAAGTATCCACGTGTGTTGATGATGCTTGTGCACATGATGCTTGCCGCCCTGCCATTAATTATGCAATAGAGTTGATGCATACTTCTGCTACTTTTCAGATAAAAGAACTCGTTTTGCTTTCTCAGGTAAGTTATGATTCCCTTGTTTTTAAAGATATTTGTATAGCATAAATTTTGTGCTGATTGGTATATTTTCTGCTAATTATAAGCATATATGGAATAGAAATATTTGTTTTGAAGGAATCAAAGGGTAATAAATGTGTAGCAAATTCAATGGATGCCAATAATAGACGTTGTACTAGACCTGAAACTAGCTTGGGAAAACTGTAGATAGAAAACCTATTTGTCTACTATTTGATTTCCTTTCTGGTTCCTGTGAGCCCACAACTTATCTTCATCCTACAAGATTTCGTTGCATTTGTCAAAAAACTTTGCATTCGGTTTCAAACCATGGAAATTATATCTTCTGTGTGGAGGTTTCAATTTCATAAATTTGTTCAAGTATGTCTAACTGTTATTTACTTTCCCACAATCATACTACCTTTTGGAGTAAATGGATATGTTGTTGTACATCTATATATTGGAACTATGACAAATTTATGTTCTAATTTGTCCTTTGTTGACTCAATTGTCTTAGCTTTTATTCAATTGCCTAATGGCAATACTTTTTGTGCAGCGTCGCCTTCTTAACTTTGTTGAGAAGGCTCTTGTGGAAGATGTAATCCCGATTCTTGTGGCCGCCTTCCATTGCCAACTGAGCCAGCTCTGCTTCCACTGCATCCAGAGAGTAGTAAGGTCAGATATTGACAGTGTATCTCTTGAGAGAGAACTTCCTCTTGAAGTTTCAAGTGAAATCAAATCACTCCGTGTCAAATCTCAGCAGGAGTCTGAAGCTAATGCAGCAGAAGTGGACCTGCATGACAAAAGAATCAGAAGAATCCATAAGGCACTGGACTCTGATGATGTCGAACTGTTGAAGCTTCTCCTGGATGAATCTAATGTTACTTTAGATGATGCTTATGCTCTGCACTATGCTGCTGCCTACTGCAATCCTAAGGTTTTTAAGGATGTGCTCAATCTAAGCTTGGCTGACATCAATCTTAAGAATGCTAGGGGATATACAGTGCTTCATTTGGCTGCAAGGCGTAAGGAGCCATCAGTTCTTGTGGCACTGTTGACGAAAGGAGCATGTGCATCAGAGACTACATCAGATGGGCAAACAGCTGTTGCAATCTGTCGGAGAATGACTAGGCCAAAGGATTATAATGAAACTACGCAGCAGGGTGAGGAATCTAACAAAGACCGGCTATGCATCGATGTCCTTGAGAGAGAGATGAGAAGGAACTCAATGTCTGGGAACATGGCAATCTCATCAGAGGTGATAGCTGATGATTTACACATGAAGCTGAGCTATCTGGAAAGTAGAGGTGATTTTCTTTTACTTGTATTAATTGATTGTCTTCACAGAGTTTGCACATAGCGCGCATGTTTTTATTGTTTGTGTGTACTTTCATCCTAGCATCTCAAACACGCGTGGGCTTATGCGTGTGCTGACTCTCCCACACAACCTTAATTAATTTTCCTGTTCTGTCTAACTAGTGCTATTTATAAACTGATAATTTTGACATCCAAGACATGATTCATTTTGAGTAGCGAGGATTAATGATCATTTTGTATTATTGGTACATCATGTACTTCACCATAATCCTTGGTACTAATTTTTAAATGGAGCAATGACGTGAATGGGACAATTCACCTTGTGCTATCATCAAAGACTTTGTGATACATTGATGTTATAGTGCTTTTGATTTGAATATTTTCAACAATTATACCTCTGAATCATCCTGAACGAACCATTTTAGCATTCTGAAAACCCACTAAAAGAATGTCATGGAAAACAGTTCCAGAGCAAATTGCATATGGTGGTGAATTTGTTTTTGGAAGCTGCTCTTTGCTTGGAACACACTTTTAGCCAGTTATATGACTCTTATCTACTTTTTGGAGAGAGAATTGTGCATCCATATGATAATTGTTTTTTCTGTAGAAGTTGCTGTATCCTTTGAACAGTGGGATAATTTGAATTTGTGGTCTGCAAGGCCTTTGACAATCTTACATGTATACATATTTGTGCCAGGGTTGAGTATTTAGTGTTACAGCTCAGCCTTTGTTATCCCTACTCTATTTTTAAAAAAAAATGAAAAGGTACAAAATATTTATTCCTATCCTGGATGATTACCATAACAGTTTCTTAATATTTTGCAGTGGCATTTGCGCGGTTGTTGTTTCCTGCTGAAGCTAGAGTAGCTATGGAGATAGCAGATGCAGATTCGACCTCTTTTTACACTGGTCTTTCGGCATCAAAATCTAAAGGATCAAGTGGCAGTTTAAAGGAGGTTGACTTGAATGAAACTCCCTCCATGCAAGCCAGGAGACTCCAGTTGAGACTGCAAGCTCTGCTTAAAACAGGTATTGCATACCTTATTGATTTTTGGACTTTAATATTTAGTGATTTTGTTTATAGATGAAAAAGTACATGAATCCATGTTGCTCTTTCCGTTTCTTTTGAAGTAAATTGGATATGCTATATTTGGTTAACCATTAGACGTATCAAAAGCAATAAAGTAATTATTAGTACATTTCTTTTCTCAATAACATGATAGAATGCATTATACCACTGAAGACATTTGTTGTAGGGCTGCCTCGATAGTCAATGACATTTATTACCTTTAGGATTTAAATGTGCTCAACTCTTTAGCACTAAATATCACAAGATCTACTGTATAACTGTTTGGACCTGAGGGTCCTTAATCATGCCATGTTTACAACAGCTGGATATCATATACCTTATTATTTGGACCTAATGGTTCTTGACCGTTCCATGTTTACTGCAGTTGGAGATCTTGTACCTAGTCATTTTCTTGACATCTTTGGACAGGTTTTCCCGTCGTATTGAGAATATATTTTGGAAATTTAGACTCAACATTTTCTTCATTTGTAGCTAATGGATTGTAAACTTATAAAATTTTGGCCTATAGCAATAGATTGATATCCTTAAAGTGCCAATGGTCGAAATATTAAAACCTGAAAAACTTATGGTAGATAACATTAGTTAAAGAAAAAGCTGGTATGTTTATGCACCGAATTGGTTTCTTAGAGCATTTGCTGAACTTTCTATGATTGCAGTGGAGACGGGTCGACGCTACTTCCCTCACTGCTCAGACGTGCTTGATAAATTTTTGGATTTTGATTTGCCTGATACTTCATTACTGGAAAGGGGTACTCCTGAAGAGCAACAAATGAAAAGGATGCGGTTCATGGAACTTAAAGAGGACGTGCAGAAGGCATTTTACAAGGACATAGCTGGGAACAATCAGTCAGGCTTGTCATCATCATCATCGTCCTCATCTTCTCCTAAGGAAGGTGTAAAAAGCAAGGTTCGGAAAAGATGATGCTTATATTTGTTATTAATTTTCTAGTAAACAAAAACACTGTAGTGAGTTTGGTTGGCACTTGTTCCAGGTAGAGGTGCTTAGAGCCTGTGTTCAGGCTATTTTGTACAATAGATTTTAAACTCCTAACTAGGTATTTGGCATGTAAAAAATAAAGAGCTTTTCCTCAAGAAATTGGCTAATGGGAGAATGTTGTAATTGAAATTATGATATGGATGGATATGCTGAATTTACATTGAAATTTCTTTTCTTGGCCTAGACCCTGAATTGGATGATTTTCATATTTATTAATTATTATTATGAGTTTGGTTGATGATTATTTTGTTAAGACTCAAATGGGAATGGTGGGTTTGTTGAGGTGGATTTCTCAGCTTTATGTCATTTTATTTAATTATTATTAATTTTAATTATATTATTAAAGTGAGAATGACGTGTAATGCAGAACTTTCTCGAAACAAAATTTTCTCCAAACGACGACGTGTTTATAAATTTCAGTCTTTTGCTATTTGACTGGAAGAAGAAGGGCTCTGGCTTTCTTGATCCAGAATCAAAACCCGTTTGACAATAATTTTAACGTGGCTGGCCACCATAAATCATAGTAAGAAATAGGTTCTTCCAGAAATGACAAAAATACCCTTGCTATAATAAACAAAAATAATTTTGTCTACTTTGTATTACAGTTTAAGAATATTAATGAACTTTGCGTGAGGAAACTGCCGTGAAAGGTTGATTGGTTCCTTTCCCCGTCTTCGTGCGTTTTACTTTCCCTTCCTTTTTAAGCACGAATTAATTCGATACCCCAATTATTTTTTTATTTTTTTATTATTTGTTTTATGTTAAATCCAATAATAAATAATTAAGAAAACTACAGTGGAAAGCAGAACAACGAACAGAAAGAAAGAAAAGTTATTATTTCTCTTCCCGCAACTTCCGGTGACTTTCTCTCTGTTTCTGTTTCAGGTAAGCCAAACCCAAGTTTCTAATATTCATATATTCTTCTTCTGTTACTGGGATTTTTTCTCTGTTAGCTTAAGAATCCATTTGGTTCTGTTCTCTGTTTTTATATGTTATGTTTGGATTTGAATTGCATGTCGCTTTCATCACGGGTTTCTTTTTTAATTATGTGGTTTCGATTGGTTTATTGATATTCGTAGTAGTAGTAGTAGTAGTAGTAGTAATGACCCGTGTCCGTGAAATATGAACTGCTTAAACAAAAAAATGTTTGACTGCGCTTTTCGCTATGGATGGTTGAAAGTGAAAAGAAAAAGGCTAAGTGAGTGAACCAAAGTCTATTATGAGATATTTTGCCTTGGCTGTCTTTCTTTCATGTCTTTATAGCTCCAATTAAATGTGAAGCATTCAATTATTTTCTTCTTCTTTTTTTTCAAACTCAGAACTTGGTGGCACTGAGGGGTAGGACTCTAGGTGGGGATGTTTGGTTTCATTTTCAAGGCCGAAAGAGTTAGTGGGGTATAAGTTTTTTCACTAATATTTGTTTCACATGTTAATGGAAAGGTTAACTTTTTGGTTTTTGAGGAATGATACACCCTTTTTCCCCTCTCTCTGTTTTCATTCATCTTCTTTTCCTTTCTTCATGTTTCATTCCCACAGAACAAGTATTTGAATGGGCAGAGGTATGCATTTTGTAGGGGTTTGAGTAGTCTCAATTTCATAAACTAAGTTGTGTTTTTGAATTTTAAGAGCACGTTTCTGATTTCCTATAAATTAAATAGATTGTGTAAAATAGCATTTTCATCTTTTTGTTTGGGATGTTTGTTTTTATCTCACTTGACCATTAATCATTCTGATTTGTCAGCTTCAATTTCAATTATTCTTTATCATGAATTTTAGATGACCGATTGTATTGTTTGTCAGCTGTGCAAGCTACTTCTCTTTGTCTCTACCCCTTTCCCTACCTCAAATAGCCTTGTAGTATAGAGATGAATCCCTTGAAGTAAGGCACATTTATTTCATTTATTATTCACCCGACTGATATATAGTTTGGCAGCAAATAAAAATGTTTATCTGACTGACATAGGGCATGGAAGATGATTACTTGAGATATATTTTCTTTTTAGTATTCCTATTCTATTATTTTATACAGATGGAGCATATACTGATATAAACTTTATTCTAAGATAAGTAATTTTATGTTTTAGAAAATGCTCTTTTTGCTTTATATTTATTTCATATTCTTTTCTATTGCTAAATTTATGTTGTGTGTTGTCGTCTACCTTGTTTATTCACAATAGAGGTGAAAGGAAAGACGTACAGAAGAAGACAATACAGAATATTGTGAAAGCAGAAAGAGCCTATTGTGAGACCTATTGGCAAGTAATATCCTATATTCTATAGGCACAACCATGGAATTCAAATCTTACCAGAACCAGGCTGAGTCACTGCTAAAGGAATATATATTATCAGATCCATTTGTCCCATACACTTCACTTATTGGTGGCTTTTTTGCTTGCAAGATGGTATGTCTTCATCATCACTTGTTGCAGTTGTATTTGGCATATTATGTTTATGAATTTACCCATCTTCTTTCTTCAGTGAATTTTTTTTTTGGGTTGATAAATTCTTATTTAATTAGTTATGTTTTTTTATATCTTCTGCTTTCCATATGCATGTTTTCCTTTTCAGGTCTATGATCTTTCCCAAATGTTTAGTGCTCTTCACTTTAAAAGTTATTCCAGTTTCTCAAGAATTCAGCAGGTGGAGTGGAGTAACCGGTAATTGAATATTTTCAGTTAGTTCAATGGCACTTTTTTCTTTTGATATAAAGATTGACCATTTTTCCTAAATCAACTACTTATGCAGGGCCATATCAACCATTCATGCCATTTTTATCACAGTTATGTCTTTGTACTTCGTGTTTTGGTCAGATCTGTATTCAGACCAACTTGCTGGCCTTATTACATTTCGTAGTTCTTTTCTGTCTACATTCACATTGGGGGTGAGAGCACCTTTTCATATTCCTTTTTCTTTAAATTATGAATTTTAGTAGGTTTTAAAGTTCCAGTATCCTTATTTGTTGACACTAAGAAGGCAGGATATTTTCTTGTTTAAGATTGAACTTTTTTTGTTGAGGAAGTATAGATAACAAATGCATATTATTTTAGCCATGCATTGTAAATGTGCATCAGCTGGAAAATTTCTTCTAGCTTGTTTGTTGTTGAAGAGAATGCAATTTGAGGTTAATTTTGTTTGTGGTGTAAAGCATAATATTCATGGTATATCTAAATATTTTAATCCATGCCTTGAATGGCAAGTAAAGTTTTAAGTAAATGAATGTAATTTTATTTTCTTTCTTGTGGTTATTGATGGATAGGAAAAGTCATAATATTCTCTTGTTGATTTCTTGGGTCCTATTTTAGTCAGAAATTTGATTAGGATTGTAGAGAGAAAACAAATAGTGAAGAGTTGCATCATATGACTTCTTTCAATATAATGTAGAAAGTCCGTTTTCAAGTAAAACTTTGTATCATTTGGTGAAACAGTTGTCTATTATTTGTTGTGGAAATCAGTTGCTTCCTGAAAGTGAATTTACTAATGTTTATTAACTTTTTCTTTTTCAATTAAGTTTTGCGGGTAGACTGTGGAAGATGGCTTTTGTTTGCATATTTCTTTATCCACCATTCACTGAATTTTCTTTGGAGAATTAATTCTAGTGGTAGTTTCTGAGTAGATATGTTTATTGATTATGCAATTTATGTTATTTTGCTTCCACTGTTTAAGTTAGAAAGTGCGTTACAAGCAAAATAAGGTACACGGTAGTGTTAATTTTTAATTGGGGACACAATACCATGAGAACTTACTTTTTAGATATGCCTACCACATAGCGTATTCACCGTTGTACTTATGATGGGGTTGCATAAAGTTTCCCCTGGGAGCTAGTTGTAGTTGTTATATCGCCGGGTGGAACCCTTGGGGTGGTTTGAATGGCATATCCTTTAGGCTCCAGCCAAGAGTTCGGAGAATTCAAATGTTAGTATTATCCAAATTATCGTACCTACTTCACATCACCGAGCAAAAAAATATTCTTCATATCATCTCTGTCACCTGCTAGCAAGTTCTATCTAGTTGACAAGTTTTAGTCATGATGCTTAAGTGTAGTTTTGACAGGTTTCTGTTGGTTACTTTCTTGCGGACCTTGGGATGATAATATGGTTTTATCCCTCTCTTGGTGGAATGGAATATGTAAGTGCTGCATCTTTTGGAACTGAATATACTTGAGCCTAAATGTTTCATTTTCTTTCAATTCTTTTTCCTTTGACTGGGGAAAGTAGTTTTGGTGATGGGGAATGAGACTATAATCTCAAGTAATTTAATATGAAATTGATTTGCCAAATGACGATTACATCAACCTTTCAGGTGCTTCATCATCTTCTTTCAATAGCAGCGATAGCATATTCTATGTTGACAGGGGAGGGGCAACTTTATACGTACATGGTACTTATATCTGAGACAACCACTCCTGGAATCAATTTGAGATGGTAATTTCTCATTAAATCTGTCATTTATGCAACAGTATGTTTCTTGTTTTCTGTTCTATGCATAAATTGGTTTTGTGTAGGTATCTTGACACAGCTGGAATGAAGAGGTCCAGAGCCTATCTCATCAATGGAGTTGTAATATTCTTGGGTTGGCTGGTAGGTGCAATCAATCAATATTGTTTCAATTAAAAAAAATAAAATTCCACAATTTTGTTATTGGGAGATGCCTCATGACAATCACTCTTGCTATTGATGTTACCTCATAACATCAGTTTAATATACATTTTACTGAAATACAGAGTTATGTGCAGGTTGCCAGAATACTTCTCTTCATGTACCTTTTTTACCACGTCTATTTGCATTATGATCAGGTAATAGTAGTACTCCCACAATCTTACCCGATAATATCAAGAATGTGGTGGAGAGTTCACTAGCATATCTGTTATTTATAAAAAATTCTAGAAGCTAAAATTCTAAAATTTGTTTGCTGCTTGTTTTGCATCGTAAGATAAGATGGACCCACTGTTTCATTGTTATGGGCATTCTGGTTGTTCCAGTAGTGTGTTGTTTGTATGTTTAGAAAATGGAGCAAAGGGATTGGTTTTGTTTGGATCTTGATAGTATTTAATTTTGTATTGTTTGCTATAAGGTCCCCAATTCATTTTCCATCACATTTTTAGCTAAGAGATTGTGAATGTAATTCTAGGAGTGTCAGAACTTTGCTTATAAGGCGAAAGAGGTCATTGCCGCCCCCACCCTTGGCATGCTTTCTTTCCATTAGTAAAAGACAATTCCTTCCTTGTTTGTGGCCTGGCCCCTTCTTCATATCACCATCTTGTGTTATTTTCCTAAGTATACAAAATGCCGTAGTATGGTTGCTTGTAGACAAAAACTTTACTGTACAGTATGCTGATGTTGCCAGGAGAACATAATTACACCGGAATAATTCAAGTATCATTAAAGAAAAAGAAAAATAATAAAAAATAAAAAATAAAAAAGGAATCCGGGTCTTGATATTGAAATGTTTATTGGAAAGCTATCCAGTCCCAAAAAAAAAAAACTGCTTATTATTGATTTAACTGATATGTTATCACTCCACAAAGATAAGATGTGCAATATATTTTTCAGTGGTTGTTTTTATACCTTTTCGCTCTCATCTTATCCTCATCATATTTTCGTTGTCTTATTTTCAAAATCTAATATATAATAAGAGATTTTGGCCTAAGTTGTCGTCTTATCAATGGAACTGACTAAGATTGATTCATCTCTGAAACTGTGTTAGTAAAGCCATGTCTTGGTATGCGTTATGATGCTACTAGTGGTAAGTTCAACAGAATGTCACCATGCTGGCGTAAAACCCTTAACATATAGTACAAAATCAAATATTATGTTACCATTCATTTCTCGAGATGATTTTTTTCTTCTTAATTTCTTTCATCAACATGCATCTAATTTTTTGTAATTGACCAGGCTAAGCAGTTGCACACCTATGGACAAATATTAGTATTTGTTGTGCCAGTCATTCTCGCTGTCATGAACTTGATGTGGTTTGCGAAGATTATCAAAGGACTAAAGAAGACATTGGCCAAGAGGCAGTGAAGGATGCATGGATTTGCGAAATTGAGTACATGACACTGCCAAAGAGAGGCCAAAGGGTACCTCAAATTTTCAGTGAGTATTGTCCTCTGCTAAGGCAATCCTGTACATATGTAAATTGTAATCATGGTATTTCTTTCAATGAATATGTTCAGATATGAGTTTCGTGTAAAGTTGAAACATAATCCAGTGAACGAAAGTAGTGGGATGTATATCTTTTGGAAATGGAATATAGGACGGAGAGGAATGCGGGAGGAAGTAGCTGTTTTCTTGTTTCAAGTTGTAAATTTCGGCATGCTAACTTGACAAATTTGTCAATGTTCCAAAAAATAAAATTGACATCTTACTTCATTTGAGCCCTTTTTCTGGGTTGATTGTGCATGGTTTTTGTTGTTTCTTTTGATAGTTCAGGTAACTATACTGTCATTTTTCCTGGGAGGAGAATTGATACCCTAGAGATTTGTACAACTCTGCACAGCTGCTACTATGCAAAGTTTTGTATGATCATATATGTAAACACTTTCCTAAAACCATAACAGGGTCATTTAATTTTTTTAATCATCAAAAAGTGAGCTTGTGATCTTTTTAGTGATGAATGAATACATGCTCGATAAAGTTGACTGGATAATATCATTTATACTTTAAAAGAAATATTATTATTTAATTCTTGATCAAAAAAATGACTTGAGGATTAATTTTTTTGTAATTATAAAATTAGTTTATACTATGTTGAAGAAATAATCGGCTGTAAAAAAAAAGGTAGTCGGGTATTTGCGGTTAATAAATTTTATTATTAAACTGTTATAACAATGTACAATAATCATAATAAATATGTGATTTATTTGCTCGTATACTTCTTTAAATTTTTTTTAATATTAAAATTTGTAAAAAAAGCATAACTTATTTAAGAATCAACAATAAATAATTTTGAAACCGATGATAAAAGTGTATATCAAAATAAATTAACTTATTCATTGAAAATAAAAATGTTTAGTTGTAATTAATAAATTAGATTCGCGAAAATATAGAATATAATTTTTTTTTTGGAGTAACGATATTACAAAGAAAATTTTCAAAAATCACATTAAATATCTTAGTTAATTATTTTATGGATTACTTTTACAAGTAAACCATCCAAACTTTAAAACCTGTTTCCGTGAAATTATTAAAAAAAGTTATTATTAAAACATAAATACTATCTAAAATTATAAAATAAACTATTTTTAACTTTTTTACAACAATTTAAAAAAGGAGGTTTATTTCTACCATATATGGAAATATACCCATACATGTAATAACTAATTTCATTTTGTAGTACAAACTATTTGCAATAAAGATACATAATGACTAAAGTAAATATGGATTAATTTCTAGCTAATTCTAATTTTGAGTGGAGCAATTATGTTCAATTAGATGCTTAGATCCAAGTTTAAGTCATGATTGGTCCTAAGTGATTGGAAATCTTGAAGATTATTATTAACAAAATTAATATCTAATATTGAACTAGATTGATGACTTTGCCATGATCCCCTTGACATTGAAGAATTGTTGAAGGAAAGTGAGAGCTCACAAATTTCATTTAGCCCCCCAATTTCTTCTTCCTTTGACATCTTAGCCAGTATGCTTGTTTGTGAATCCTGCAAAATTAAGATATTATCATCATCA
>JAXCLQ010000001.1:8270909-8282635 GCA_035584115.1 Cedrela odorata | reverse complement strand
TGCTTGCTTGCTTGCTGCATTTGCCGTGTTCAATACTTAACTCTCTTTCTCAAATTTCAATGCGGAAGAAAAAACAAGCCAACTTCTTCAATTAATTAATTCATAGACATAATCATGTTGATATATGAATATATCTTAGTTCATTCTTCAGGAAAAATGAAAAATTAATGATCCGGTAGCCATAACTGATATTGACAATGTTGCTTTTTATTATAGAGTCAATTAATTGGAATCTTTAAAAGCACTTTTTCCTCTTTATATTCTATCTTCTTCAATATTTCACACAACCCAATTAATGTTGCTTGGAAATTACGTAGCTGCTTTTTTATTTTTATTGAATGTGTAGATGGACGACTTTTAGTCTTTCTTTCATATGATTAATTCGAATCATATAAATTAATTCCGCCAGCCCATATATATATATATATATATATAAACCTAAAGAAGAATTTGATTCTCTTTAATTTAATGAACACCAACCATATCCATATATAGTATACTATTATCTTCAGCTTAATTCTGATCATCTGTTTGCTTTTACCAACAATAATTCTCAGACAAGCAAAGGAGAGATGCTGTGTTTTAGGCTTACCCGAAGTCTAAAAAGTTTGTATTCGTGCAACCAACCAAGCACCTTATAAAGTAAGTTTCTCTGATCACCATAATATATGAAAGGATCTATCAATAATTTATCATCACGTGTAGGTTTTCTAATTAATTAATTCAAGAATACTTTAATCTTCATCATGCATGAAGATTAAGATTAAGAAAAATAAATTCCAGCTAAGCCTCAGAAGTATTAACTTTAATGAGGTATGGTTTCCACTACATGTATTATGAAGACTTTATCTTGTTCGACTAAAAGTAGGTTATTTCATAAATTGATATTGGATTAGTGCTTGTCGGTTTCTAAAGCCTAGGCTAAAAAGGCATGAGAAAATGACAAAATTGAACGTCAATCAAGTAGGGTATATTTCCATTGTTATTATCTTGTGACTTATATCACTACGAGTGAAGGATAAAAAGTAAATAAATAAATCATGAGAAATGAATGATTTATCACCTGCCATTAATATTGGATTGGTTTAGTTGATCATCAATTATCATTGGCGAGCTTGAATTTATTGGATATGATAAGGGTTAATTTCAGTTTACTCTAATTAATATTGACAATCTTTATTTCGTCCTTAATTTTATTATAATATATCAATTCACTACCAACCTTTATTTTCAATTGATATTTTTAATTGTTGATTTTAATTGAACATTGTAAAAATAATTATATCCTTAATTATTATAATAAAATAATTATTAATTTCAGTTTATTCCCGATCAATATTGACAATTTTTATTTTATCTTCAACTTTAATATTACGCATCAATTCCTCAATTATTATAAAATAATTCACAATTTTTTTTAATTTTATAATAATTATTTTTCATTTTCCCTTCTTTTTTTTTATTTTTATTTTTTCTATTCTAATTTTTTCCAAACTCTCTCTTCTAATCTATCCCAAACCCTTCAATTTTATGAAGAATTTTTTATTTGTCTGTGGCAACCAGCAAAGGCCTCGTGCGACGGCTCTTAACGATCAACAGGATCCTTGCGGGCCGTGTGAGTGGCCTGCGCAACCTTGCGATGGCCATGCAAGGCAGCTTGCGGTGGGCGGTGGCCACAATCCACAGACATTTTTTTAATTTTTTTTTTTTTGTTATTTATTTGTTTTTCAAAGTTTGTATCAGATAGTTACATTGTTAAGATAATGAAATTGATTTTGATTTTTACGATTATAAAAATTAATTTGAATTTGTAGGATTTGAATAATTTTTTATTTATTCAATAGTATTTCGATTTTGAATGATGGGAATAATAGAAGAAAAAAAAGCAAGAACAGAAGGAGCACATGATAATTTTTTTTATTGATTAATTTTCTGTAGAATAATTATAATTTTATCCATTTAGCTGTTAGATTTAGGGTCTATTTGATATAAGTTTTCAAGTAGAACTTACGAGAATAGATCATTTGACAAAAATTTACGAGTTATTTACTTGTCACAAATATTTTTTATTACAAAATTTATAATTATCTTAATAGACAAATTTTTTAAAATTAAGTTACGAGAAAATTGACCTAACAACTAAACGATCCAATACATACATATATATATATATATATATAATTTTGATATTAAAAAAACTCTTTTAATTAATAGAGAAGCCAAACCTAACAACACTTAATGACACTTAATGTTTGAAGATAATTGGGTGGAGGTGGATTAATGCATTACAATAAAAATGAGGATGGGATGAAACTTGTCAATATTAGTTGGGAGTAAATTAAAATTAATTCATTATAATAATTAAGGGCAAAAATATTTTTACGGTGATTAAATTAAAGTCAACAATTAAAAGTAACAGTTGAATATAATGTTTGAGTAGAATAAAGTTAGAAATGAAAAAGAGATTGTCAATATTAGTCGAACATAAACTTAAATTAACCCATAAAATAAAAATAATAGATTAAATGATACTAAATTTAGCAACTTCATTGTTAATTAATTTATATGACTTGGTAAGATGGTAACGAGGAGAGTCTTTTTTTTTTTTTTTTATGAGCGTTGTAATTTTTTAATTAAAATTTTAAATAATTTACATATATTACCAGATATTTATTATAATTAAAAAAAACTAAATCTTAATTAATTTAGGTTTAGTACTAAATTGATAAATAAAAAAATTAATACATCATAGTTTTGTTTTATATATTATTAATAAATTACAATTAATCTCAATTATGATATCATATTAGTTCAATGTGATTGAAATATATGTTAAAATAATTTATAAAAATTAAATTTTCAATGCTTGTTAAAAATTAATTTAAAGAAAAAAAAAACGAAGGGGAAGAGATTATAAATATAGATCTTAGAAAGATAAATTTTTATTAATTTATATATTATATGTGATAATTAAAGACATAAAAATGTGATATATATGCTTGTCTCTCACAAAATTTGTGAGGAGAGTCTTACAAATATTTAATGTTTCACTAAATAAATATATGCACCAATTTATTCAACCAATATTTTTATAACAATTAAGAAAACTAATAATATGTTATTAATGATTTGCATCCTTCGATAAATAGTTGAATGGTTGCTATTGAATATCTTAAATTCAAGTGGGTCGAATCGAATCAAATTAATAATTAAAAATAAAATTTTTATCTATACTTTTTTATTATTTTAATTAATAAATAATGATTAATTTAAATTTAATTAATATAAAATATAAAAAATAATTTTTATTTTTAGTTTTAGAGTCAATAATTTTTTTTATATATATATTTTTTGGTTGGTTGTTAGTTCAGTTTGATTTAATTTTCATAGTTGAATCAGTTAAGTTTAAGGCAAATAAAAATTAATCACTTCAATTTAGCTTGAAATTTGGCTCGGACCGAATCGAATCGTGCCTCAACTCTCGCTACTCACTACTATCATCTCATCTTCAAATTACATGCTATTAATAAATCATGGTAAATCAATTGTAAAAAAAAAAAAATTATAGTACAATATAATTAAACACCATTTTAATTACAATATTTAATAAAAAATTATATAATGATTAATATATTTTAACTTTAAAATTTAATTAAAAGGGATATATAAGTACAATATAAATGATATATTTAATTAAAATTTATAAATATTTATTTATTTGGTATTTTTACTTATACTTTACGTTTAATTATTATATTTAATTTCAAATATAATTTAATTGTTATAGGAAATAATAAACAATTTATTACATTAGGCTGATCCCATTCATGACACTAACAGCAAAATTAATTTTATTAAGACATTCATTGCCCCTCGAGGTTCGGAATGTATACATCACTCGCTTCGCAAACCTATTCGAAGAACCAATCGTTAATCCACGTGTCAACTGTACATGGCGAGTTTATATATTATTATACGCGTAATTTAATTTGCGAGGCATTTTATTTCCCTCGTTCGGGTAGTTCAAATTTCAAAAACGACACAACAACTCACTCAGTGTTAAATGACCGATTAAAATCCTCAAAAATTAAAGAAAAAAGATAGGGTTTCATTATTGACATTGACAGGAGAAAAACCAAGAGACGGTATTATGATATGATAAGCCCATTGCTGAATCGTGAAATCAGTCGTATTTGCAGGTCGGCAGTGAGATTTCTTGACGTAACAGTGTCGAGAGCCATGGGCTGTTTCTTCGGTTGCTTTCGAATCAAAGACGATGGCTCTCGTATCTCCCACTCTACTTGCCGTAAACACACCGTAAGCTTCTATTAGCTTTGGTTTTAATTCTTTAGAGTATACGTTTGTTAGGAAGCAAATTGAAATGGACATGGAAAACTTATGTTGTTTGTTTTGATTAGGAACCTGTGATATCGAAAAATCGTTTATCGTCTCTGTTTCTATCCGAAGGTGGATTTTCCTTTTCTTTTATTTGATTAGTTTTTTGACAATTCATTGTGCTGATGCGTGTTTATTTCTGAATAGAAGTTCGTGTTTTTTTTTTTTTTTTTCTGTTTTGATAGAGAAAGAAGATTCTTGGAGCAATGATATAGAAAATCAACGTTTGGAATCTCCGCGAATCGACAAGAGCCTTAAGGACGAGGTACGATACGATTAGTTTCTTTGATACTTAAATTGGTAGTATTACGTATCATTTTCTGTTGTTAAGTTTCTGTAAACAGACTGTTGATTTTGCATGTTGAAGCAGAGTGGCAATCAAAGATATGTTTTTGATACCGATTATGATGTGACATTTGAATTGACTAGAATTTGTATGTATAGCTAAGATATACATGAGATACAAGGGACTATGTACTGATTAATTATTTTCTATTGGTCATAATAAGGCACAGCTGTTTTTCTATTATTGTTTTGTAGAAGTTATGATGCTTAAGTGATTTCTCATACATAGTAATGCTGTTTTCCTCATTTATATAACAAGTATTATTTTCCTCATCTACTATGTGCAGTCGAAAGTTGTTCCTATGCTGATGGTGATGTTGAGCTTAGAATAAATACTGAGTTAAAGTTTCTTTGGATCATTTTTTTGATGTTTCCTATAGACCCCTCAAAAGTGAAAGCTGACTATTTTACATTTAACTGGGATTGGAATGGGGAGAGGAAGGGAGAAATGGAGAGCGACTGGCTCTTCAGTGGTCAATTCATTATAGATATTAATTTGAGTCGTTCCATGAACAATTTACTCACTCTTACTGTATATAGGTCCTTTAGCATATGCCTTGTAGTGTGTCAGTTGTCAAAATATCATATAATTGCTCAAATAAATTTTAAGTTGGGGCTTAAATTTTTTTATATTTATATTTTTTATTTGAAATACTTAAAAAAGTAAAATCTATTAAAGTTTGAACTCATAACTGTGCATGGATTAACTCTTTTACTGTTTTATACAATTAAAACATTATTTTAAACTATATAGATGTTTCATCTATTTATCAGTATTTTTCCATCAAAGTTTTGCAAATACTGAATTTTTCATGATTGAATAAACTTCATTTGCAGGCCAAGTTTCTTAAAGCTTGTGGGACTTTACCTGAGACTCCTGCTGAAGTTCGTAAAGCATCCCAAAAGTTAAAAGGTTCACCTTCTTATGAAAAAGATGCCGAATCTTCGAAATTCCATTCATGGCTTCCTAATACTTCCGTCTCGAAACTTCAGCTGGACAGGCAATGTGATCAGCCCCCTACTCCCATTAACCTTTCTGAAGAATGGGGAAGGGGATCAGCTTCTTTGGAGCACACGCCTAGCAGGTTGGACATATAAGTTAACATATTGTTACCAACCAATTGATGCACAATAATTTACTCTAAACCATAACTCTTGACCACGGGCTGCTTAATGATTAACTAAGAAATATCGTCCTCACTCTTTCCTTTCTGATAGTTTTAGATAGCAAAAATTGGTTGCCCTGGGTATAACTTTCTAATCCTTCTATGTTTTTGACGCATGCAAGTGTACATAACACTGGAAAGATGTCTATCACCTCAGTGTACCACTGTTTATTTCATTGCTATAACTCTATTCTGAAAATCCTATAGACTAACACATGTTTAATGTTAAATGTTCTGTGCAGCTGTATATCCAATGTATATAACACTGGAAGGATCTCTGTCAGCTCTGATGGCAGTGATGCATGGAATGCTAGTATGGCAGTGAAGGTTCATGCTAATCAATCTGACAGCATTAAGCCTGTTTCACCTTGGATTTCAGGAACAAATTCCCAGTGCAGGAGCAAATCTGTGCGTTTTGAATGTGATATTGATGGATCTTCCTCATCTGGCAACAGAAGCCAAAATTCCTGGAAATATGATTCCCCAGCCAAGCAGAGTGTGTCAAAGCCTCCACCTGATCTAACCCCATTAAAGCTTTCTGATGATATGCAAACACCTGGAACTGTATTCCCTGCAAACCTTAAAAGTTTGGCGAATGCGAATGCGCGGATCAGGTCTCAGTATGTGTACTCAGTATCGAACCCAGTCGAGAATGATTCACAATGGAAGGCAATGAAGGATGAGGGTTTTGTCTCTGTTCAATCAGTTGAACTCAGAGAATCTCTAGAATCATTAGAAAATGCAACTCCTAAACCAGAAGCTAGAACAAAAGAAAATTCTGTTGGGAAAGGTTTGAATGTAGAAGCAAGCTTATCTAATTGGTTGAAGCCACCATCATCTGCTTATGATGATGATGATGATAAGTCTGCTGCTGCTTCCAGAAAAAGTCCATATTTGGGTAGAACTCCAGGAGATAGGCCCATCATTGGAATGGTTGCCGCTCATTGGAATGAGGATGAGACTTCTAAGATAGCGCCCAAGTGGTGGGATGGGAATGGCATCCCTAATTCAACTAATAAATACAAGGAGGTACTCTCGTTATCTATTTAGTTTTTTCTCTATTAATTTATTTATTTTGCCTCGAGGATGCTGCACTCAATACTGCTGGTTTTCAATGTAGGATCAGAAGGTCAGCTGGCATGCAACACCATTTGAGGAGAGGTTAGAAAAGGCATTGTCTGAAGAGAGTTTCATCTCTCAAAGGTAAGCTGCTACTTAACAGAATTTGCAACAGTACAATTGAAAAAGTAAAGCTGAAGGGATTGAGATAACGAATTATTTTACCTTGCAAACATATTCATGCCCATACTGTTAGTTGTATATTTTAAGGATCTGAAGCATCAATTTGCTTTTGTTTTACCCTTTTCAGAATGTCATATGCTACTAGAAATCTCTACATTAGTGCAAATATTTTGTGGTAATGAATATGGAACTTCGGAGGAAGTAAATCTCATTTGTGAATGTAAAGATTACTAACTACATTGTAGTTCACTGCGTGTGTAAAAGGAAAAGTAATTTGAAAAATAAATCGAAGTTATACGATTGAATGTGATATAATTTGCTTAGTTGGCATACATTTGATCATTGAATTCTGATTGTTAACTTTTCTGAATTTTAGGAAGAATATGGAACGGAGCCCTTTTGATGAGACAGAAGAAACTGATACTGCTCTTTCTCAGTTGCGACATTCGCCACATTCCAAGTCGGTTGTTTCATACTGACGTTTTCCATTGTCTTCACTGTAGAGTTCGACTATGAGTTTCTAGAATTTGAATTGAAGTTTTTATATTGTTGAAGATCACGGTTGTCTGAAGAGTCATTGAACAAAGGTATTTTTGGAAATATCTTGGTGCTGATTCGTAATGCCATCATCATTATGCGAATGTAAATCTGTAATACAATATTTTGCTTGCATCAATGATGCATTGATGCACACATTTTTAATTTCATTTCATTTGCTCCTATTGATTGTCTGATTTAAGTATAATCTTTCTTTGGTCCAATGGATAGTTTAGACTTGGTTTCAGATTGTAGTACTTTTACTATAATTTCAAAACATAACATGTAAAGCATTTGGAAAAATATCAATTTATAGTGTAATCTATTTATTTTTTTTTTTCTTATAGTTCACGTCGAGTGATTTCATCTTGTAATAATTGTAATTTTAATCATAGCATCTCAATATCAATCAAATTTTTGGTTTTGTTTCTTATTGTGAAAGTAAGAAGTTTCTTCTCACATAAATTTAAAAAAAAATTCTTTAATTTCATGTTATTGGCTGGAGTGAAATTTGGCTGTGTGGAAATTTATAAAATTAACGTGTAATTTTTTTTTAAAAGTTTATGGAGATATCACTTGATTTGTAGTTGATTGGACTAAAAGGTTATTGCTTAATTTTAGGAGTAAACTTTATTTGTATTCTAAAATATACTCTTAGCCTCGTTTGATTATGAGATAAGGCATGAGATTAAATTATTTTAGTTCAATTCTATGTTTGATGCATAAAGGAGAACAGGATAAATTTTGTAGGATTCACGTATATTATCTTAGATTCATATATTTTAAAAGGAGATGATAAAAATTTTTATACTACAAAAATCATTGAGATAACTTAAGATAGGATAAAATAAATATTTGAAGTTAAAAAATAAATTGTAAATAATTTAAATAAATATTTTAAATATTTATTTAAGAGTAATAATATTATTTTATTTATTTTTATTAATTTTAAAAATAAAATTATATATATAATCTTATTATATCTTGTCATATATCAAATATAATATAATATTATACATAATTTTATCTTATTATATTTTAAATTATCAATTTTATTATATTATATTATATCCTACATATTAAACAAGTCTTTAATACTCTTTTACTCTATCCACCCATATAGAAAAGTTAAAACTTAATGTTTATTCTATATACTCTTATAAAATGCATAAATAATCTTTAATTAAATATTTTTTTTAATTATGTGTTTTAGGTTTTGTTTATGCACTCATAAAAATATTCAAAGCGCCTAAATTTTTGTTATCTTTAAAATAAAAATTTTGAAAATTAAAATTAAAAAATAACAATAATTAATCAAATTAATAAATTAAAATAAAAATAATTGATAAGTATTTCATACTAAATAAATTTCAAATTATTGGAGAAATTGTGATTTTGATATTATTAAACATTAATTCCTTCCTTTATAAATCAATATTTATATGGTAATGAAGAATATGTATCCCGTGACAAATCAATAGAACCTTGGTTAAAAGGGTTTATGTGGTAAAATAGAATACATACAAGGACTTGCATAGCAATATTCGATAAAATGGAGGGGCAAATGAAAACCCTAACAGTATTTAAGACGAAAGGAACGTTCAGCAGCTTTTATGAAAGGGAGCGGGGCGGAGCGAGGGTCTACAGAGAGAGTAAAAGAGGAAGGAAAACTGGAAGTGGCAAACAACATGTGGATAAGAAAACCAAAACCAAAACCAAAAACTGAGGGGTATCATATCATGATGTTATTCTTCAAATAGTTTTCAATCTGAAAATTCAATTGAATTGAATTTTGCTGCTCGTATTTCTTCTGTAACCAGTCTCTTTGTAATTCCCTTAATCGATCGCTCCCTTCTTGACCTTGTGATGATGCTGCTCTAAGCTCTGAAGGTTCTTCCGTCTATTCGCACATCAATTTTGCTTACATCTATCTCTCTATCTATCTCCATCTCTGCATTTTATTTTATTTGTTTTTATGACTTGAATTTGGTTTCAGACGCTGGGAAGCCGAACATTTACTACTTGGTGTAAAATTTCGCATTTGAGAAGACTAATTTGTTTTTGTAATTGAATTTTGATAAATTAATTAATTAATATACATATTTAATTATATAAGAATAAATAAATAAAATTAAATTTTAATTTTTAATTAAATAATAAAATAATATATATTTTTGTCAATAAAAATTATTCCATAGAACTCGCAAGTTCCAAAAAACTCAGGACCTCCCATGACTACTCTATCCTATCCTGTCAGTTTGTGGTGTAATAAATGATGAATGTCACTTTCAACAAATTTCCAGAAGACTAATGAAAGTAAGTTTGGACCATCTAGGGACATCTGTAAGCAGTCATGAGAACTCCAGAATTATGTTAGAAGATTGTGTAAGAGAAACAGAGGATGTTGATAGAATGTCCGAAAATCTTATAAATACAAAGGTTAATTTGCTTTTCTGAGAAACAAAACAGCTCAAGCTTACGCAACAGCAATGGTGGTAAAAGTGTACGGCTCAGCTTCCTCTAACCCAGTTAAGAGAGTTCTGGTTTGCCTGGTTGAGAAGGATATCGAATTCGACACTGTCCCAGTTGATCTAGGCAATAAAAGTCCAGAATTCCTCAAAATACAGGTAATTTTCTAATTAAATATTAATCGTTTTTAATTAACTTTACTGAAGATTATTCAATTCATAATGCAGCCCTTTGGAAAAATTCCTGTCATTCAAGATGGAGACTATACTTTATTTGGTAATTCGAAACATAAAAAAAAAACTTGTTATTTTCAGTTATAAATTTTACATTTTAAGTTATAATCTATGTCATGACGACATTTCAATTATGTCTTGTGCAGAATCTCGAGCCATACTGAGATATATTGCAGAGAAGTACAAGAATCAAGGAACTGATCTTCTCGGAAAGACCATTGAAGAAAGAGGTCTTGTAGAACAATGGCTAGAGGTTGAGTCACAAAGCTTTCACCCACAAGTTTACAACATGACTCTTCACATTTTATTTGCCTCCAACTTAAGTTTTTCTGCCGATGAAAACGTGATAAAGGAGAGCGAAGAAAAGCTTGCAAAAGTTCTCGACATTTACGAGGAGAGGCTTTCGAAAAGCAAGTATCTGGCCGGAGATTTCTTCAGCCTGGCTGATCTGAGTCACCTTCCATTTACGCAATACTTGGTTGGCCCGATGAAGAAGGAGTATATGGTTAGAGACAGAAAGAATGTGAGCGCATGGTGGGATGATATTAGCAACAGGCAATCCTGGAAGAAAGTCCTCCAACTTTAATTAATTAATTAACTATGTCATTTAATTTGTGTTTCGGACTGTGTTTAATTATGTTTTCGGTTTATGTTGATGTTTTATTGTTTTTGGGCCTTGTCGACTTTCCTGGATTGTTCTGTGTTTGTGTGTTTCTTTCTTGTGTTTTTACTTTCAATAAATAAATGCTTCGCGTGTAGTTTTTAATTTCTTATCATTTCATTTTGCCTATGATTATTTCTATCTACTAAACACCAATATATGATAAATACTAAAATAAAATTAAAAAAAAAAGTAAGAACAATGTTTAGTTGGAGAATTGGAGCGAGAAAGGAAGAAAGTTCTAAAAAAATCCTCGTTCGTTTGTTTGGTCTTTCGCTTGGTTGGAAAAATGGAGAGTGGAAGATTTTTTAATAATTATTATTTTTTAAGTGGGAGAATGATTATACCTTTATTAAGGGTAAGAAATCACGATTATCCATCCAAATAATTAATTTTTAATTTTATTATTTATTTATATATTTTATTATAATTTATTTAATATAATTAAATTTTAATTAGTTATTTATTTTAAATAATTTATTATTGAATAACTTTAATTATATAAAATAATTTGTTTAATATTATTTAAAAATTATAATATAAAATTCAAAAAATTAATTTAAAGTTATGGAAATAATGTTATGTTAGTTTATTTAATTTACAAAATTAATTTATCATTATTATATTATCAAGGAACTGATCGTATCGAAAAGACCATTGAAAAAATAGGTCTTGTAG
>JAXCLQ010000001.1:8252207-8266217 GCA_035584115.1 Cedrela odorata | reverse complement strand
GCCATCAGTTTTATCCTAAAAATAAAAAATACAAAAAGATGTAATAATTTATCTAATAATAACAAAATTAACAAGATCTAAGTTAAAATTCAAATTTAAATAGATAAAATAACGTTATAAAAATAGAGTTATCAATTTTATTTATTTTAGACTTCTTTTATCTTGTTTATAGTTATTATCGTTGTTAATACAATTGGTACTAATGAGTTTAGAATTAAATATGCAGAATGAAGGATGTATAAAATTTGTTGAGGGATGTATGAATTTCGTCGAGGGGTGTATGAATTCCATCGACTGGGAAGATATGGTTTACTTCTCTAACATGTGATAGTCTAGTTGAAAAAATATGGTTTGCTTCTTTTACATGTCTTTAAATATTTTGTCTAATTAAGCTTTCAAATATTTATATATCCTCTTGAGGTTTTTTTATTCTTCTTAAAGGTACTTAAGATTTGAGTGACGCTAGTTTCAGTAGAAAATGAAATTAGTTGTTGCTGAGTATTGTGCAATTACATCTGTTTAATGTTGTATGCTTCTTATGAGAGTGATATAAAAGCCTCGGTTAAATTCCGTCGAGGGATATATGAAATCCATCGAGGGATGATGAAATCAGTTGAGGGACGTATGACATCCGTCAAGGGATATATGAAATTTGTTGAGGGATGTATAAATTTTCGTCGAGGGGTGTATGAATTCTATCGACTGGAAAGATATGATTTGCTTCTCTAATATGTGATAGTTTAGTTGGGAAAATATGGTTTGCTTCTTTTGCATGTCTTCAAATATTTTATCTAACTAAGCCTTCAAATGTTAATATATCCTCTTGAGGTTTTTTTATTCTTCTTAAGGGTACTTAAAATTTGAGTGACATTTATTTCAGTAGAAAATGAAATTGGTTGTTGCTAAGTATTGTGCAATTACATCTGTTTAATGTTGTATGCTTACATGTAGCTTTTTATAAGAGTGACATAAAAGCCTCGATTGAATTCCGGAGGGATGTATGAAATCTGTCAATGGATGTATGAAATTCGTTGAGGGATGTATGAATTCCATCGACTAGGAAGATATGGTTTGCTTCTCTAACATGTGATAGTCTAGTTGGAAAAATATGGTTTGCTTCTTTCGCATGTCTTTAAATGTTTTGTCTAATTAAGCCTTCAAATGTTTATATATCCTCTTGAGGGTTTTTTTATTCTTTTTAAGGGTACTTAAGATTTGAGTGACATTGGTTTCAGTAGAAAATGAAATTGGTTATTGCTGAATATTGTGTAATTACATCTGTCTAATGTTGTATGCTTATATGCAGGTTCTTATGAGAGTGATATAAAAGCCTCGGTTGAATTCCGTCGAGGGATATATGAAATCCATCGAGGGATGATGAAATCAGTCGAGGGACGTATGACATCCGTCTAGGGATATATGAAATTCGTTGAGGGATGTATGAATTTCGTCGAGGGGTGTATGAATTCCATCGACTAGAAAGATATGATTTTCTTCTCTAACATGTGATAGTTTAGTTGGGAAAATATGGTTTACTTCTTTTGCATGTCTTCAAATATTTTATCTAACTAAACCTTCAAATGTTAATATATCCTCTTGAGGTTTTTTTATTCTTCTTAAGGGTACTTAAAATTTGAGTGACATTGATTTCAGTAGAAAATGGAATTGGTTGTTGCTAAGTATTGTGCAATTACATCTGTTTAATGTTGTATGCTTACATGTAGCTTTTTATAAGAGTGACATAAAAGCCTCGATTGAATTTCGAAGGGATGTATGAAATCTGTCAAGAGATGTATGAAATTCGTTGAGGGATGTATGAATTTCGTCGAGAGGTGTATGAATTCCATCGACTGGGAAGATATGGTTTGCTTCTCTAACATGTGATAGTCTAGTTGGGAAAATATGGTTTGCTTCTTTTGCATGTCTTTAAATGTTTTGTCTAATTAAGCCTTCAAATATTTATATATCTTCTTAAGGTTTTTTTATTCTTCTTAAGGGTACTTAAGATTTGAGTGACGATAATTTCAATAGAAAATAGAATTGGTTGTTGCTGAGTATTGTGCAATTACATCAGTTTAATGTTGTATGCTTACATGCAACTTTTTATAAGAGTGATATAAAAACCTCAATTGAATTCCAGAGGGATGTATGAAATCTGTCGAGAGATGTATGAAATTCATTAAGGGATGTATGAATTTTGTCGAGGGGTATATGAATTCCATCAACTGGGAAGATATAGTTTGCTTCTCTAACATGTTATAGTCTAGTTGGAAAATATGGTTTGCTTCTTTTGCATATCTTTAAATGTTTATATATCCTCTTGAGGTTTTTTTATTCTTCTTAAGGGTACTTAAGATTTTAGTGACATTGATTTCAGTAGAAAATGGAATTGGTTGTTACTGAGTACTATGCAATTACATCTATTTAATGTTGTATGCTTACATGCAGCTTCTGATGAGAGTGCTATAAAAGTCTCAGTTGAATTTTGTCGAGGGATGTACGAAACCCGTCGAGGGGTGTATGAATTTCATCAACTGGAAAGATATGGTTTACTTCTCTAACATGTGAAAGTCTAGTTAGGAAAATATGGTTTGCTTCTTTTGCATGTCTTCAAATGTCTTGTCTAATTAAGCCTTTAAATATTTATATATCCTTTTAAGGTTTTTTTATTTTTCTTAAGAGTACTTAAGATTTTAGTGACATTGATTTCAGTAGAAATTGGAATTGGTTGTTACTGAGTATTGTGCAATTACATCTATTTAATGTTGTATGCTTACATGCAGCTTCTTATGAGAGTGATGTTGAAGCCTCAGTTGAATTCCGTCAAATGATGTATGAAATCCATCTAGGGATGTATGAATTTTTTCAAGGGATGTATGAATGTCGTCAAAGAATTTATTAGATTAATAAATTTTGCCAATATAGAAAAAACAGGAAACAAAAATTCTCAAATAAGTAAGACAATCAGGATAAAAAAAATTATAAATTAAGTAACACAACCATAATATAAAAATTTTTAAATAAGTAACACAACCAGGATACAAATCGGCAAGGTGCCACACCTAAGTTTGCTACAACGACGGTTGATTCTTACAAGTCTGACGGTTTTGTCTATATTGTTTGCAACGAGAACATTTACGTCTTGCCAATTCTTCTCCAGCGGATGGTCTGCTTTGTGTTCTATGACATCCTGATTCTCAACGCTGAATAGGTGGTAAGGTAACTGAAAAACGTAGCTCAGTGGGAACAATCAAGTCTGATTGATGACCAACGGGGTGAATAGGATCTCCATAGGACAAAAGAAGCATATTAGTACTGTAATATCTTGAGCAAATGGCATAATGCTGGAACCTAACATGTTTGCATGCCACTAGCGCATGTGCACATGGAAGTTGATCTAACTGAAATTTTCTACATGTACATGTCTTTGCGTTGAGGTCCACAATCCCGTCTCTTTCTTCGTCTTTTACTTGGAACTCATATCGATCGACAAGATAGACTGACATGTTTCTTGCCGTCTGTATTCGTTTGTTAATTTTATTTTCAGCCCACTTCGTCAGTTGTGTTTCCATAGTCAAAGCTTCATTTCTCCTCTCGTAGAATTATCTCTGTAATAAACTTCTCAAGTATTCCACTAGTGATGTTATGAGAAGTGTGCGTGCATGACGTAGGATTGCATTTAAATATTCTGCAATGTTAGTTGTCATGATGTTATACCTTCTTCTAGTAAAATGAGCTCGTGCCCATCTGTGACATCCAACCTTGTCCTTTAGATATTTGGTAACTTCAAGGCTAATGTGCTTTAGCCTTAGAAATTGGTCGTTGAAATCACTAATGCGGTATGCTTTCGCAGCCACAAAGTATGCCATCATAAATTTGTTGACTTCATTTTTTTTTCATTGTTTTGAACTTTGAACAGATGTTCCCTGCGATATGATATGTACAGACCCCATGTATGGCTTTCTCAATGCTGGCATGTCTATCAGAAATAAAAACCAAGTCTTGTACTTCTCTAATTACACCTCGTAATTTCTGCATAAACCATGCCCACGAATCATCATTTTCATTATCTCCAATTCCAAAAGCCAATGAAACATTTTGATCATTCTCGTCTTTGCAAGCTGCCACAAACAAGATTTCACGAAATTTTCCTTCAAGAAATGTCTCATCAACTGCTATAACCAATCTAATTGAAGACCGGAAGCCGCTAATACAGCTTTCAAAGGTCATGAAAAAATACATGAAATGGTTATCGTCGTTCTTATGTATATAAGTAACAGTGCCATTGTTGCAACATTTAAGAACATGATAGTATAGGGGTACTAAATTGTACGAAGCAGCTAGTTCGCCAGAAAGCAACGTTAATGCTGCTTCTTTGGCATGCCAAGCTTTTGAGTATGATACTAACACACCGTATTCGCTATGAATATCAGCTTATATATTTTTAGGTGTGTATATTCTGCTATAATCTGTAAATTATCTTTAATCAATCTGCCGATAAGCTGGGAACTTGCTTGACAATATCCATTTAATAATTGATCAGACATACATGCATGTGTTTGTTCAATCCGTTGAACCTACCAGTAAGTATTTTTATTCATCAATGTTGCCCAAAAACGCCATTTACATCATCATCTTGACATTTGGCTTCAAAACGATGTGATATTGACCTATGAATTCAAAACTGAAAGTTTTGTTTCATTGCAAGCAAACTCAAATCTCTGTGCAATTTATCTTTCGATTCATACAATTTTCCAACCACTATTTAACCATCATCAATATTGGAGAATGCATTATTTGAAAAAATAACAGGCAAAGGGATCGGAGGTATGAACTGCAGCAGATTATAAGCCAATAGACCAGCATCTTCGCATGTAAAAGAAGATGTCCGTTCATTGGGAAGTGACTGGAAATCGGTGTTAAAGGAAGGTGCAACGAAAGTGTCATTAGAGTTAATTTCTTGCTCATTAACCTATTCAAAATAATCATGAGTAGGATCTTCATTATACTGAATCAAGGAGTACTGTGTGTATTGACAACCAAGGTAGGAATTGTATCGTTGACTTGGTTACTACCACTTGAAGAAGCAAACGGATTCCCAACATTAGACTGCAGTTGACAGACGAACGGTTGCGTAGCTTAAACATTGGGAGAACCTGTTATTCCTACTCCTAAATATAGAAGCTCAAATGTGATAAATAGCGGTGTAAATCCTCTAAATGTTGAAACTTGACTATTCACATCAATAAAAAAAAACCACATCTATATCATCCTTCACATCACAGGGTCCCAAATGCCAAACAGATGAGGGCACGCAGTGTTTGTACACAACCCTCATTTTAATATTAAATTTATCTGGACTTTTTTGACATACAAAATACAATTTATTGACGAGTTCTAGATAGTTTATATTCTTTCATACTGTTATATCAAAATTGTGCCCTCTATTGTAAGTTTCGTTTTCGTCTACTGAACTGTCTCATATTCCCCTAGATATAATCATCAAATGAACTCGTTCCATCTGTGTAAAAACACTAACATGTTAGATATTCATTTTCAAAAAGATACTTAAACACACACACATATATTTAAGAAAAATATTGAGAGAAGTATGAAAATTATTGAAATAAGAAAATAGTCGAAAGATTCGTTGAGGGAAGTATGAAAATCCCTCAACAAAATGCATACATCCCTCAACAAAATGCATACATTCCTCAACGAATTTCATATATCCCTTGACAAATTTCATATATCCCTTGACAAATTTCATATATCTCTCCATCAATTTCATACATCCCTCGATGAATTATACAAGTTTCATATATCCTTTAAATTCATCGAGGCATGTGTGAACTTAACTGATAGATTCATTGATGAAATTCATAAATCCCTCGATGAAATTCATACACTTTTCAATGAATTATGTAAATTTCATTTATTCTTTAAATTTGTCGAGGGATGTGTGAACTCAACTGATAGATTCATCGATGAAATTCATACATCCCTTGACAAATTTCGAAGTTTAATACATCTTTTAAATTTTTCGAGGGATGTATGAATTTAACTCTAGACCTCTCGATGAAATTTATTAAAGGTTGTACTGTTCATTCTCTTCCTCAGTCCAGAATTCTAAAAAAGCATCAATAACACACCATTAGCAAGTATTACGTAGAATGTATGCATAAAAAGTTATACTAAACACATTTCTAAACTTTTTACAAATATAAATACATGAAATAAATCATAAAAAAAATTTACTTGTTATAAAAATATAGTTTCGCCAAATCTACTTCTAATGAATTCGTTTCAACAAATACCGATCAACATCGTGATGCCTCTGATTATGATCTTTTTGAATTAGTTATTGAATCTTTTACGTGATCTTTTTAATTTACTTTAACAGTAATAAATAGAATGAAATCAAATTTAAATTTTCATAAATTTTTACTTTAATGAAATATATAAATAAGAGTAAAGTACATTTTTATCCAAAATCGTTGAAATTAGTCTTAAATAGAAGAAATTTAGGAACGTGGTTATAAATATAAACAGGGATATTTTTGAACTATACAAGTCAAAAATCTGATCGAATCATCTTCCCATGCATGTAAACTGCAAATTGTATATTAATATATCGTAATTCATTGATTAGCGAAAGGAAAGCGACTAAGGATAATAGAATTAATAGTTAATGGTAGCCAAAACTGAGGTTCATAATTATACCACTTTTATTCTAGAGTCAAATTCAATTTTTTTTTTTAATCTTTTTATTCTATCCTCAATAATTAATTAATTAATTAATTAAGCAAATATTGTATATGTAACTTCAATGAAAAAGTATGTATGTGTTCCACTATATCTTATACAATTAAAAGTAAGTGATTTATAAATTCATGTTGGATTAGATTTCTAAAGCCTATGCTAAAAAGGTAATAATGAGATTTATCATCAATTCCGTTGTCAATTATCCAAACTGCTTATTTTAATTTCTATTTCAAGTGATGATATGAATTTTATAATTTATAAAGTAATTAATTATTTCATTCCACTATTCAACTAGCCACGGTCATGTAGGAAGAGTTTATTATTCTCAATGTGCGTTGCATTTCTTTTATTTAAATTATATATATATATATACACACACACACATACGAGATAATATAATAATACATACAAAAAAAAAGATTAACATAATCAAATCTTAATTAATTTAGGGTTAATACTAAATTGATGAGTAGGCAGGTGATTATTAAAAAACCCTTCTTACAAAAATTACTCATTTATTTATTTATTGGAAATAATATATATATATATATATTAAATTTCATATTCCTATGCTAATTAATCCATAAATCATTCTGTCTCACTACTCACTATTAAAAAGAATTAAATGATAAAATTAAAGAAAATAAGTAAATAAGCTTTTTATTCCACGTTTCAGCTATATGAGGCGAGTGTTACTATTATCATACGCGCTTGCACACTCGAAATAATTAAATTTGCGAGGCATTTAGTTTCCCTCGTTCGGTTAGTTCAAATTTCAAAAACGACGTAACAACTCACTCACTGTTAAATTAAATAAAAAAGATGGGGTTTCATTATTGACATTGACAGGAGATGTTATGATATGATAAGCTCATTGCTGAATCGTGAAATCGGTCGTATTTGCCGATCAGCACTGAGATTTCTTGACATTACAGTGTCCAGAGCCATGGGCTGTTTCTTCGGTTGCTTTCGTATCAAAGACGATCGCTCTCGTATCTCCCATTCTACTTGCCGTAAACACACCGTAAGCTTCTCTTTGCTTCGATTTTAATTCTTTAGGGTTTACGTTTGTTAGGAACCGCCAATTGAAATTTAAATGAAAAACTTCTGTTGCTTGTTTTGATCAGGAACCTGTGATATCGAAAAATCGTTTATCGTCTCTGTTTCTATCCGAAGGTGAATTTTCCTTATTTATTTATTTTTGTTTTTAATTTTGGCAAATTCGTTTTGCAGATGCGTGTTTGTTTCTGAATTGAAGTTCGTTTTTGTGTTTGTTTTGATAGAGAAAGAAGAGTCTTGGAGCAATGATATAGAAAATCAACGTTTGGAATATCCGCAAATAGACAAGAGCCTCAAGGACGAGGTGAGATTAGTTTGTTTGATATTTAAATTGCTACTAGTATCATGCATCAGTTTCTGCTGTTAAGTTTATACAAAAAGACTTTGTTGAGTATGATTTTGTTATCGATTATGATGTGACACTTGAATGGACTAGGATTTGTATTAATTTGAATGTATAGCTAAGATTCACATGAGATACAAGGGACTACGTACCTGAGCAATTATTTTCTATTGGTTATATTCAGGCACAGCTGTTTTTCTGTTATTGTTTAATGTTTAAGTTATGCCGCTTTTCATTTACAGAACAAGTATTGTGGTTTCCATTTTACTTTTGAGTTCGTAATTTATGTGCAGCAGCAAGTTGGTTCTTTACTGGTGGTGATGTTGAGCTTAGAATAAGTATGCGTTCGAGTTTCTTTGGATCATTTTCTGAATGTTTCATATAGACCCTTAGAACTGACTGTTTTACATTTAACTAGGGTTTAGACTGGGTAGAGGAAGGGAGAAATGGAGAGCAACTGGCTCTTCAATGGTTCGATTCATTTGAAATTCTCACTCTTAATGTATAGAAGAAACTACTATTGAGATGATGCTCAAAATAACATATAATTACTCAAATACATTTTAAAAAGGGCCACAAATCAATGAATAAATTTTTCATATAAATTTTTTTATTTGAATTACTTTAAAGTAAAATCTATTCAAGTTTGAGCTCATCACTGTGCAGGGATCAACTCTTTTACTGGTTTATATAATTAAAAATTTATTTTCTATTTATCAGTACTATTCAAGCAAAGTTTTGCATATATTGAATTTTTCCTGATTGAATAAACTTCATTTGCAGGCCAAGTTTCTTAAAGCATGTGGCACTTTACCTGAGACTCCTGCCGAAATTCGGAAAGCATCTCTAAAGTTAAAAGGTTTACCTTCTTATGAAAAGGATGCCGAATCTTCACAATTCCATTCTTGGCTTCCTAACACATCCATCTCGAAACTTCAGCTGGACAGGCAATATGATCAGCCCTCTACTCCCATCAAACTTTCCAAAGAAGGGGGAAGAGGATCAGCTTCTTTGGAGCACACGCCTAGCAGGTTAGACTTACAAGTAAACAAATTGTTACTGACCAATTTATGCACAGTAGTTTCCTTTAAAACACAGTCGAAATTGGAGTTCACTGCAAACAACTCTCGACCAGCGGTTGCTCAGTGATTAACTTAGGAATGTCATACTCACTTTTTCCTTTCTGATAGTTTTAGATACCAAATATTGGCTGCTCTGTGTAACTTTCTGATCCTTCTATGTATTTGACATAATGGTACCATTAAGTTTACATAACATTGGAAGAATCTCTATCAGCTAAATGTACCATCATGCATTTCATTGCTAAATTATCCCCAATAATTCAATTCTGAAAATCCTATAGACTAACACATGTTTAATGTAATACTTTTGTGCAGCTGTATATCCAGTGTATATAACACTGGAAGGATCTCTATCAGCTCTACTGATGGCAGTGATGCAGGGAATGCTAGTACAGCAGTGAAGGTTCATGCTAATCAAACTGACAACATTAAATCTGTTTCACCTTGGATTTCAGGCACAAATGCCCAGTGCAGGAGCAAATCTGTGCATTTTGAATGTGATTTTGATGCATCTTTCTCTAAAGGTTCATCTGGCATCATAAGCCAAAATTCAGGGAAATTTGAATCCCCTGGCAAGCAGAGTATGTCAAAACCTTCACCTAATCCAACCCCATTAAAGATTTCTGATGATATGCAAACACCTGGAACTGCATTCCCTGCGAACTTTAAAAGTTTGGCGAATGTGAATGCTCAGATCAAGTCTCAGTATGTGTACTCAGTATCGAACCCAGTTAAGAATGATTCACAATGGAAGGCAATGAAGGATGAGGGTTTTGACACTGTTCAATCTGTTGAGCTCATAGAATCTCTTGAGCCATTAGAAAATGCAACTCCTAAACCAGAAGCTAATACAGAAGAAAATTCTGTTGGGAAAAAATTGAATGTAGAGGCAAGCTTGTCGGGTTGGTTGAAGCCACCATCATCTGCTTATGATGATGATAAGGCTGCTATTGCTTCCGGAAAAAATCCTTATTTTGGTAGAACTCCAGGAGATAGGCCTATCATTGGAATGGTTGCTGCTCACTGGAATGAGGATGAGACTTCTCAGATAGCACCCAAGTGGTGGGATGGGAATGGCATCCCAAATTCAACTAATAAATACAAGGAGGTACTCTCCTGGATTGTCTATTAAGTTTTTCTCTATTTAATTCATTTATTTTGCCTCAAGGAGCTGCAGTAATACTGCTGGTTTTTATTGCAGGATCAGAAGGTCAGCTGGCACGCAACCCCATTTGAGGAGAGGTTAGAAAAGGCATTGTCTGAAGAGAGTTTCAACTCTCAAAGGTAAGCTACTACTTAACAGTACAGATACAAGTGAAAAAGTAAAGCTGAAGTGATTGAGATAACGAATTATTTTACCTTGCCAAACATACTCATGCTCACATTGATTCTGTTAGTTGTATATGAAGCATCAATTTGATTTTCCTTTACCCTTTCCAGGATTCACTTGCTACTATATATCTCTACATTTATGGGAATGATTTGTGGTATTGCCTAAATGGTAATGAATATAGAGCCACGGAGGAAGTAAATCTCATTTCTGAATGTGAGGATAACTATAAAAAGCTACATTGTTGTTCACTCACTGTGTAAAAGGAAGAGAATTTGAAAATTGAATATGATTGAATGTGATATAATTTGCTTTGTTAGCATACATTTGATCATTGAATTCTGATTGTTAAGTTGTCTGATTTTCAGGAAGAATATCAAACAGAACCCCATGGTTTTTGATGAGACAGAAGAAACTGATACTGCTCTTTCTCAGTTGCGACATTCACCACATTCCAAATCTGTTGTTTCATACTGATGTTTTCCATTGTCTTCACTCTTAGAGTACGATAATGAGTTTCTAGAACTTGAACTGAAGTTTATGTATTGTGAAATATCATGGTTGTCTGAAGAGTCATTGAAGAAAGGTGTTTTGGAAATATCTTGGTGCTAATTGGTAATGTCAGCATCATTGTGCGATGTAAATCAGTAATACAACATTTTGCATCAATGATGCATTGATGCACACATTTTTAAACTCCATTTCATTTGCTTCCATTGATGGTCTGATTAAGTATAATCTTTCTTTACGTTTGTAGAGGTTGATGTAAAAGAGAAAGAAATGGAATGAATAATGTAAGCAAGCGGATACGAAAACCGAAACCTGAGGGCATCATGATGTTCTTGTTCAAATAGTTTTCAATCTGAAAATTCAATTTAATTTTGCTACACGTATTTCTCTTTTTTATTGAATCTTCTTCATTACATAGCACATCCTCCTTGAGTCATACAAAATAAAAAAACAAAAATATATCAAGAAATTAACATTTGAATATGAAACCCTAAAGTTGCGATTAGCTTTACATGTTTGATATATATATATATATATATATATATGCAAAATTTTACTATTTTGCTATTCAAATTGATGGACGTACATGCAAAAATCCTTGCCCTCACAACCTAAGTTTGAAACTTTTAAGCCTTTTTTTTTTTCTTTTTTACAAAATAACATGTCCCATTTATTGCTCCAATTAGCCGAAGTATTTAGACTTCTTCTTAGCTTATTTTTGACAAGCACCACTGCTCCAATCACTATATAAAATGCTATATTGCCAATAAATCAGACAGGTGTTATTCTTATATTTTTCTCTGAGAAATAAAGCAGCTAGCTCAAGCTTAAGCAACAGCAATGGCGGTAAAGGTGTCCCGCTCAGCCGCCCCAGTGAAGAGAGTTCTGGTTTTTGCCTGGTTGAGAAGGATACGGAAATGGAGACTATCCATGTTGATTGACGCAATAAATCAGAGTTCTGAATTCCTCAAAATACAGGTAATTTTCTAATTAAATATTAATCTATTTGCTTACATTTTTAATTAACTTCATTGAAGAATATCTGTGTGTGAGATGTTGGTTTGATTAACTCATCTTCTGCTTTCAATTATGATATGATAATGCATGCAGTGATTGTTTTGTGTTAAATATAACCTATTTATTAGCTCCTAAATAAAAGCAGTGAAAGATAAAAATTTTGGTAGCCTTATTACTTTATTATAATATATTTTAAGGTCAATTAGTATGTTTGGGTGTTGAATGAGGATTATTTTTGTGAAACATCACCATTTATTGGTCAAAATGGCCATTATTTTTTATAGACCTTTCAACAATATTTTAAGTGAGTTTCATGTGTACTAAACTAATTTAGGTGCATGCTCCATAGATATTAAAGTGATGAAGGAGATGGAAAAAAAAGCATGCAAAAGTTCTCGACGTTTACGAGGAGAGACTCTCGGGAAGCAAGTATTTGGCCAGAGATTTCTTCAGCCTGGCTGATTTTAGTCACCTTCTGGGTTGGCCTGTTGAGGAACGAGTATATGATGAGAGACGGGAAGAATATGAGCGTTTGGTGGGATGATATTAGTAACAGGCCGTTCGGTAAGAAAGTTCGTCAGCTTTGATTAATTAATTAATTATGTCATTTAATTTGTTTAATTATTCTTTGTTTTTGTGTTGGATCGATTGTTTGTTTTTCAAACTTGTGTTTAGTTTATTTTCCTGATTTGCTTGAAGCTTGTTTTAATTAAATTTCTAGTTTGGTATTTTAAAATACAAAAATAATAATAATAATAATAATAAATTTTATTTTTAATTAAAGAGTTTAGTAAGATGAGAGAGGTGGGAATTGTAGGGAATTTAGCATGCTTTATATGGTGGAAATTTAAAATTTACTTTAATTAATTATATTAATTAATATTCATTAATTCCCGTACCAAAATCATGTTATTTAACATATTTTACAATATCAATGAAATATAAAATAAAGGATTAAGATCCTACCTTAGATTTTCACTACCAATGGGAATAAATTAAGACTTTCTCGGATTTTCTATAGATTCATACCTTTAATTACCGTTTTGACCTTTAAAACGTTTGAATCTGAATTTGTTTATGAAATGTAAAGTTGTAGATCTTCGAGTCTTCTTTCCAGATCTTCTTGAATCGTATTAATCCAATATTTGAACCAAAAGTTATGACTCAAATACAAAAACTGAACAAACACTCTTTTCTAGATTAGCCACCCAAATGTGTGGCCTCTAATGGTAATCCACACAAGGTAAAGAATTAGTTTTTAAGATTTCTCTAAATCTTAATTATATAGTGTGTCTTTTTATGAATGCTAGTTCTTAAAAAGAGACAATGTAAAGAGTTTTTGGCTAAAAGAATTTTCTCTCAACTTTTGAAGAAAATTCTCTCTTTGCATTCACGTACGTTTTATGACCAAAATAAGGGTTTATATAGGTTTCATATTTTAACCTTTTAAATTCTATTTAAAAAAGTCATTAAATGGATTCTTAATTTTATTAGTAATCTATTTTTAAATTTTAAATATTATTTAATTAATCTAATTAATTAAATAATATTATCTTAACCTATTTTAAAATTAAATATTATTTAATTAATTTAATTAATTAAATAATATTATCTTAATTAAATTAGGAAACCTATAATTAAATACAAACACTTTGTATAATTATTATTTAACCCCAAATAGTTTCTAAAATTATTAAATAAACTCTTAAAGAATATAAACTTAACAATTAAGTCCTTAATCATTAATCTACGTAATATAACCTTAATTCTTTAATACCTTTTAGTGTGTGACCCATTAGGTTCTTTCTTATGTTGGCAATGGAATTCGTTATAAACTTCTTAAGTCTAGATAAATTAATCTAATTAATTTATCCTCAATTAACTCCTTAATTAAGAAACTAAAT
>JAXCLQ010000001.1:8231485-8246189 GCA_035584115.1 Cedrela odorata | reverse complement strand
TAGTCAACATAGACAAAACTTATAAATAAATTGTCAATTTTATTAATCAATACAATAATATACAATTACATTTTTGTCCCTATTGGATCTAGGGTATATAACTAACAGAAATGAGATGTGATGACTAAGTTAGCCTACTTATTAACTTAATTTGGCAGTTGTGGTAAAGATAATGACGGGTAGTAAAATAATGGAAATGATCTTATTCTAGACTGAATTGAAGTACCTGATCAGTTTTAATTCATTTTTATTAAAATAATCGATTTTATTAATTTTGAATAAATTTATCCTTACATGAGCACTTGCTTTTTATTCAATAAAATCAAATTCAAAAATAATCTTATTTACACGAGCACTTGCTTTTAATTCAATAAAATCAAATTCAAAAATCATCTTATTCTAGATTGATTTTAAGTACCTGAATGAATGTATGTTATCCTGTTTTTTTGACATTGATTTCATAGATTTGTTGTTTTTTTAGATTTCGTTAATTTCTTGAAAAGAAAAATGGGTCAAATCGAGCACACTGGTGTTCAAGTTGAACCAAGTTTGAACCGGGTTCAAAAATATTGAAACCGGGTTCAAGTTAAAATAAATTTTTTTAAAATTTAATTAATTATTTATTTATTAATTTGGATTTAATTTAATTTGATATTAGAAAAAGATTTTTTAAAACTTTATATTAAATGAATTTTTTAAATTAAATTCTATAAATAAATAAATAAAAACTAGTTGTATTTGTATCAAATGAATTTTTTTAATTAAATTCTATAATAAACCTTCAAATTTCATGCAAATAGGCCCCTTTCAAAGTATGCATATATTTCTATTTAATTTACGTTTGATGTAAATGGTTGTTTCATGTAATATATTTGTTTTATTGTCTTATAATGTCTTTTAATATGCAGTATTTACTAATAATAGACTTCTTATACAATTTTAATAGAGAGAAATGGCAAGTCGACCACAGCTAAAGATTATGATATATGAAAACTTTATGTTGAGCCGACCTCATTATCAAAACAAGAAGTGATAGATTAAATTAGAAGAAAGTTGACTGTGTCGTAAGTGCAATTATTTAGGCATACTTGCTTTAGACACTTTCTAGATATTTAGGAATTTCATTTTTAAAGCATTCTTGTCCACCATATACTGTTGCACGAGCTTCATATGGGTGATGGCAACAACGAGATGCGATTCCTCATTGGCGATCAGACTATTTGTTTCTCATGCATAAAGTTTTGCTTGATCATTAATTTGGACTTTAGACACTTTCAAGTTGAGGATCTCGCTGAGAGTACTCAAATGAGTGACGATTATCTTGGTGGTCAGTTGGTCATTACCTTAGACGATCTAGATAGAGTTTATGGCGAATTTGATTTTTCTAGTGTTCCTGACTTAGACGCAGTGCGATTGTCATTATTTGACACGATAGAGAGGTTCTTGTTTGATAGGGGAAGCAGGAACCATGCAAATTACTGGTTGTTGGATATACTAGATGTTCTCAATGAGTTCAACCATTATTCAAGGGATAATGTCGTATGGTAATATACTTTTCTCTATTTGTGACGATCACTGTCTACACAATACGCTAAGTACAAAAATGACGCATCGAGTTTATAGACAGCTGGTAAACATTTTAATGGAAAGTATAATCTTGTTAGGCTATCTCTTGCATTTCAATTATTTATCTTCAAATTAGTTACACAAGTCACAATTTAAAGTTTATAGTGTACTTAACAATTTTTGTGCTTCAGTGTTATCTAAGTGTGGATCTATGAGGCTGTACTTAGTGTGCAGGATAATATTATTACCAAAGTTAACAATAACATCCCACAGATCCTGAGGTGGAAGACAGGGAAGAGGCATGTAAGCTAGAAGTCCATATTAATGCACCTGTTCTCACAAGATTCAATAAATACTTCAATTTTGTTCAATTCATTTTAATTCACTGAGTTGTACGTATATTTTATAAAATGGTCATTATGTTTTTTGCAGTCGCCTCAGCTGTTACTTGAGTTAGAATCGTAGTCAAATGAGATGGGTCATTTGTCAGTTGTTAAAAATTGTCAAGCTTGAGAGCGCAAGGTAGCTTATTCATAAAGCCAGTAGGTTGCAATAGTCCTCTGTACAGTTCATGATGACTCCCAAGTGGGTGACGTTGACACCAGTGTTAGCGATGCATCTTGATTAGACATGCCACAGGTATGTTTTTCATTTACATTTATATATTGCATAATTTAGTATTGTGCATTGAAGTTTCACATAATATATTGTAAGATACACATTCCACGGGGAATACATCTGCACAATTGTCAACAGGTACACCCACACTGCCGTCACAGTTTTTGCCTCATGATTAGTATAAACAACACTATGATGATGATTTCAAAAGGGATATTATGGCTTACTGTGATGCGTTGTTTGAAAATATCCAAAACCTAAGACATGATATTAGACATAATATTATGGACCTAAGATAAGAGCTTACACATGATTTTCAAGACTTGAGAGGCTCGAGAAGATATCCAACACTTTAAGGCAGATGTCAATGTGTTATGTATGGTTTATTGCGATTGTGTCTATGTTGCTTACTTCATGCACATCTCCGAATGACCACATCCTTACCTACAGATAGGATGCGTTAGTTTCTTGATCAACTAGTTTGATCGCGACCTCTCGGTAGCTTGACAATGATGGACCGTACATCTTATGGAACGTTCTAAAAACTCTAATCTCAAACTAGATGAATCTTTTCTACATATGCTTTTACTAGTGCACCATTCTTATAGTAGTTCGAACAAAAATCTTTGTACCAGCCTCAAACATATCTAATTGTTGCAAGTGCATGAGCACACAAAAATTATTGCAGATTAAAACGCCTACATTGGCACGACTTTATGATCAAATCGATGACATCATCATCGCCCTCACTTTTTACTTTAAACTTAAAATGAGATAGATTGATAAGGCCAATGAGGATAAATCTAGTTCTTTAATTTTATCTTTTGCTACTTCAGCTAGGGAGTCTTTAGGATGTTTGGTTGACTCCTCTCTCCTCTCGTAAAACAAATATTACAACACCGACCGTATTCAGTCCGCTAAAGCCACAATTAGAAGTGTGAGTGCATCATTTAATAATACATTGATACTCTCCATAATATTGGTGGTAATTACATCGTAGCATCATAAAGAAAAATGAGATATGGCCCACCTATAAAATCACACCTCATTTTATAAATAGTTTACAGCATCAATCTCAACTTGTCTATGTGTTGCTCAAACTATCAAGAACATATGTTTTTACAGCAATATAATACCTTATAAGGAAAATGTCCTTGTTGCAATTTTTCAGCTTTGAGCAATATGATAAGAATAAAAACAGTTGTATAAATCGGCAAAAACTTTAGTTTTTCAGCTTGTATCTTGCTTTAATCAATATGATAGGAAGAAAAACAATTGTATGAATTGGGAAAAACTTCCCTTATCCTCTTCAGTATGTTATCATGTTGGTCCGATACAAGTTATCAAAAACCATTCCCATGATACATCATTTTCAAAGTCCTTCGCTCCTAATGCCATAGAATAAATCTTGTTATTTTCATAGAGTGTGGCCACCATAAATAATGTTAGATCCCTGCATATCAATCTAGATGCTTCTTCCCTAGCTAATAGTGTTATTTCAAATGTTTATTGTGGTGTAAAACATGCTAGGGTCTTGAAACTTTTCCATTAAATATACACCAATTAATGGACAACTATGAATTGTCTCAATTTATTTAATACACCAATATTCTCTATTTTTGTCTATGTTAGCTGCTCGGACTTGTCATTTACATTCGTCTAGTATACATTTGACCTCAATACGATCTGTTGTGAACTTGACAACCTTAAATTGAAAATGTTTTTTCAACTCTATGATACTCAATGCGTCCCATAACTCTTCTTTGGAACTAAAAATCTAGCTAGCACATATGTCACTAGAGCTTAAACTAGAAAATGCATCCCGGGCTAGGAAAATGAAGGTGGAATTAGAGGCAAACTGAAATCCCAAAAAGTTTTCTTGACATCCATCTCAACGAGTTGCTTCTTTAACTTGGTCCAATACCCACATTTGTCGTTGCATCGATATCCTTTTTGTAATAGTTTCTACCAAAGGTCCTCATTGTATCGTTAGGAATGTCAAATATGTCAGTGCCTTATGTATGATTAACTATCAAAATATTCCTACTTTGAGTCCTCATAGTACCGACATAGAGAGTACCATATGAATTGCGAGATCTTCATAATGCTGTAGTGAAAAGACATGTTGTGTATGAGATATTTGTGGAGGAAGAGAATAATGTTGAGCATTTAGAATTGGTTTCTGCCCTAAGAAGAAGCAAATGGTTGTACAAAGACTTTTTGATTGTTTGACTACAAAGAATGAGTGCAAGACATTTTATGATCTGTAACAATTATCCGCTCCGTGGTGATGTACAACAGACTGAACTGTCTAGATTCTAATCTTGCCACGGTAATCAAAAAAGTAAATATGTCATAGACATCTACGATATCAACATATGCAATATCCCATGTATTTGCGTGTTTGAAACCCATTTTTATACTAATTTTGAATTACGTTGGATCTATATGAATGCGGTCTTGTATCAATTATAATAATTGTTAGTAATTGATCTTTTTTTGTATGACTAAAAATAAATGCATTTCATCAATGTATTTCTCAAAATCGTCTAAAGATGTAACTGATAATCCTCCATATTGTTACTGTCAAAACTTCATTTATATATGCATAACAGTAACCAAAAACACATTAAATTATTACTAAAATTTAATTAAAAATTAATATTTAATGGTGATAAGAATTTATGTTGCATAATAAATATATTATTTAATTTTAATTTAAAAATTAAAGAATATTAAAATTTTAATTTAATTTTAAAAAAAGTTCAAACTATTTCGAGCGGCCTTTATGATGCTCAATATCGAGCATATATTTGCACTTGAAATCAAGTGCCATTTAAGGCTCTCTCTGTGAGTGTCACCGACGCTTGATTGTGCATAGTCACATGAATAAACCCACTTCCAGCTTTTTCATGTGATGACAACACTCCAACATAGTTTTATACAAAAATCAACGAGGCACAAATTCAAAAAAATTATGAAATTAAGCTCAAATTTAACCCATTCAGAGATTAATTTATTATAACAATAATTCATTATATAAAGCAAAAAAATAATAAGATGGTAAGAAAAATGAAACTCATTGTTTTTTTTAATTGTTGGAGAATCGCTGGAATTGCTGTTGTAGGTGGTTTAAGATAGAATGAGATGATTTTTGAGTTAATTTTATTGAATTAAAAATAAGTGATCATGTGGGGTAAATTTGTTCAAAATTGACAAATTAATTATTTTAGTAAAAATGAATTAAAATTGATTAAGTCCTTAAACTATGTCTAAAATAAGATCATTTTAAAAATTTTTCCTAAAATAAATGTTTTTACCCTTTCACTCTTAATATATTTTGCTATTTATATTATTTTAATGTAAGTTACCATTTTATGAACATATTTTACTATTTTACTATGACGAAAACATTTCATATGGTTAGGTTACCATTTTTTTTTTGCTTTTTTTTCGTAAGGATGACTCTGAAGGATTTAAGTCACACGATTGTACCAAACCCAATAAATTGCTTCCTAATATAAGACCACGTGTACTTGCAGTTGTGAATTGCGCAAGAAACAATGCCAGCCCACCCACTTTTACAAAACCTGCACTGAAAAACAAAGACTAAACATCACTATAAAACGGTTGTCACTGAACCGCCTGCCCATAAAATCACAGCACTTCAGCTTAATTTTCGGATGAGAATTTAAGAGTTTAGCTTTATCTTTAAGCAGAAAGCAGCAATGGTGGTAAAGGTGTACGGCACAGCCTTCGCCTCTCCAAAACGAGTTCTGGTTTGCCTGATCGAGAAGAAGATCGAATTTGAGACTGTCTCCGTTGATGTTTACAAAGGAGAGCATAAAAGTCCTGAATACCTCAAATTACAGGTTTACTATCAGTTTTTTTTTTTTTTCAGTGTTCTGTAACGAAATAATCTAATTGATTATGATTTTAAGTTCGTTGAAGATTGTGACTTTTTGATTAATTCTTGATATGTACTTTGATTTCTGATGAAATAATTAATTAATGCAGCCTTTTGGATCAGTTCCTGTCATTCAAGATGGAGATTACACTTTATATGGTAAAAATTCACCCATTCTAATTAGAAGAGGATTTACTTCTAACAAAATTTATATTATAATTATCAGTTTTACGTTTCAGATTACAGTAATCGGTGAAAATATCCTAGATGAGTAGATGATAAACAAATATTTTTCTTTTGGCAGAATCGCGCGCAATCATAAGGTACTATGCAGAAAAATACAAGTCTCAAGGAACTGATCTTCTGGGGAAAACTTTAGAAGAAAGAGGTCTTGTAGAACAATGGTTAGAAGTTGAGGCACAAAACTTCCACCCACCAATTTACGAAATGACTTTTCATATTTTATTTGCGTCCAAGCTGGGTTTTCCTGCCGATGAAAAGGTGATAAAAGAGAGCGAAGAAAAGCTTGGGAAAGTTCTGGACATTTACGAGGAGAGACTCTCAAAAAGCAAGTATCTGGCCGGAGATTTCTTCAGCTTGGCTGATCTCAGTCACCTTCCGTTTACGGAATACTTGGTTGGCCCGATGAAAAAGGAGTATATGATTAGAGACAGGAAAAATGTGAGCGCTTGGTGGGATGCTATTAGCAACAGGCCATCCTGGAAGAAAGTCCTTCAGCTTTAATCAATTATGTCAGTTGTGTTTCGAACTGTGTTGAACTTCAGTTCTGTTTTTATTTTTGTGTTTGTTCTTCGACTGGTTTTATTTTATTTTATTTTATTTTTTTTTTAGGGCTTGTTTTACTTATGACTTAATTTCCTGAACTGCTAAGTGTTTGTCTGTTTCTGAGTTTTTACTTTCAATATATAAATGCTATGTGTGTTGTTCTTTTATTATATTTTTTCCTATGATATATTCATCTACTAAACACTAATATATGATGAAGAACCCCAAAAAAATTAATCATAATTTCATTTTTCCTCTTTGTTGTATCAATAGATCAACATGAATTTTAATGTGGGAGACAGAGACGTGTAGAAACTAAATAAATAATTATGGAATGAATTGAACATCACCCCACGACCCACGTCAAGGTTTAGTTTATTTTCAAGACTGGTTAACTAATCAATCCATTAGGTTAACCTACCTGTCTGACAATTTCTCACCTAACAAATTAAAAAATATATCATTCTCTAATATATTATATAGGGTTAGCATCTAATTTTTTTTTATTTTTTTTAATAATTTCTTACATTATTTATATATTATTAAATTAATTATATTTAAATAATTAATATTATATTTTATATATAAATTAATTATAATGTATTAATTATATATATTAAATTTAATCTTAATTATTAAAAAAATATTAATTTAATAATTAAAAAATTATATAAAATTAAAGAATTCGTCCCCCTGTTAAATATATATGTACAAATCTACTACAATACTTGGCATTACACCATTGTTTCTTTACCATAATCATCAATTATTACGATACCCTGCAACTTACATTTGATATGGAATATTTAATTAATTTTATATCTATTCTCTCAACCACAGAAATTATAATAACAAAAATTAAACAAGTCTCCAAAGATTAGGTGAACTTGCAACAACCAGTAGGAAAAAAAAATTAAACGAGGTGAGTACGTAATTACTTAGTCATTTAAATTTATTTTAAAATTATATAAAAATTTGATAGGATGGAACATGACTCTAGTGATGTTGTTAATTTTATCTGCAAGGATCCGATTCTAACTATCCACAATAAACGAATATGGTATTTAGTATTCACTATTTTAAGTACAGGTGAGTATAAATTTATTCTCAGTTTAATTATCGGATACGAATGTGGGTAAACGTTTCATTGTCCGCATAATATTTATACCAGACTTTTTTAACGTATTAAATTTAAGAAAAAAAAATATTGATACAAAATCCATTACAGCTTAAACCTGAGATCTCGTGTTTATTTAAAAATAATTGAACCAATTATGTTGCTAAATTTAAAAAAAAAAAATACTAGAATTCCCAAATTGCATCCCAACTTTCATCATCTCACGTGGTAATATAGTTTTCATCATTTAGATAACGAAATGAGATAATTAGTAATTTTATAAATTATAAAATTTTAATCTAATTAATAAAAATCATATCAACATTTGGGATGAAAGTTATGATAATTATTTAAAATACTTAATATTATTTTTAGACTTTTAATTTTAAAAAATATATTATTGAAATATATATATATAGTGATATTTATTTGATAAAATATTTGTAAGTATATTTTTTCTTCGTTCTCTCTCGATGAGATATGTAAAGCTTAAACCTAATATTGCATGGATATTTTTTGTTTTATGATTAATTTTAAAATATTTTGTGTGTATATAATTTAAATTATGTTATATATTTGTATTTGTTTAGTTGAGTTAGTGACATATTTTATTACTTCTTTTTATAATGTGTATTAAATTTATTTTTTCCTATATATATATATATATAATATAGGATAAAAAATATATATATATACTATAAATTTTTAGAAAGTGGGGAACGAGAATTACCCACAAAACTCATTACCTGACGAATATTTATTAGATTTGATATTACTTAAAATTTAATTAATATTTAACGAGTACAAATATCAAAACATTTAGCGGATACAAAAATAGAGACGCCACTATCCGACTCCGCTTGCTCTGCTTACATTGATTGCCATTTGTTACTACAATAGAATAACTTTAGGTAATACATCATAACTCGTGAACAAATAATTATACTATTGAAGATTTAAGACAAAATTGTTATTGGTGCGCATTTCATATGTCACATATTTCTGAGAAGTAACGAATAGCATTACCCTAGTTTTAACAATATGAGTTGAGTCACCTAAATTTTTTATTACCCATGTTGTGATTTTCTGATTCCAAATTTAATCATATTTTTACATGTTTAACTTGAATATTTAATAGTTACTAACATTCATTTCACAATTTTTCGTGTAAATTAATCAATGTCTTATATATTTAAGAATTTTTAAACTGTCATCTTAATTATTGTAAAAAAAAAAAATTCATAAATTAAATTTTATGCTTAATATTATATTTTTCTAATAATTTATTTTTTGTATCTTAAATTACGTTTCTTTTATTAATTAAATAGTAAGGACTAATTAATCATTTAAAAAAGTATAAAATTATAGCTTTCAATAAAATAAATGACACGTGGTTACTTAAAATAAATTTAAAAATGTTATTTAAAAAAGTATAATATTACTCAAATCTTAGCCAGTTGTAAGATAGTGCTTTGGCATGGCAGCCCATTATGTATAGGCCCATGAGCCCATTATGGCTAACAACCTAAAAGAAGAAGAAAAAAAAAAAAAAAGAGTGTAATTTAGATTAGTGCCCAAGGCTTAGAAAATAAAAAGATGTGGGTTTCGCTTCACTTAGTGCTAACAGTTATATTTGGTTCGTATATTTTAAGGTTAGCTTTTTGAATTGTCCAATGTTTTCAAAATGCCTAACCCATCACTCGATTTAGATGTGGTATTGGGTCCAAAATGGAATAATGGAATCCCTAGTGCTGTCTCCCCAAACTACTAATTATTCTGAGGAGTGAGAGTTACAATTATCAATTAATTTGTTACCTCTCCAATATCTACAAATGGAAACATAATTGTACATCCATTTTGTCAATTTGTCAATGAAACCAATTCCTGAAAAGAATCATATAAATGTCAAGGAATCGAATAATAATTATTAAATTTTAATAACTTTATTTACATGCAAAGTATAATAAAAATATTAACAAACTTGCTACAAGAAGGGATAGAAACACATATACACTCGTACAAAAGCTCTTGCGCACAAAATGATACCCTAAATTTATCAACGATATTCTTATCAAATGAAGAGATTTAAGCACAATATGAATAACTCTTGATCGAGAGAAAAATTATATAATTTGTTAGGTATAGTCTAGTGTGCATAAGACCCTAAGGATTGAAGGCCCTAAATAACCTTACAGGAAGAAATGGACCAGGTCCCAAAACCAAATATTGCTTAAGAAGAATTGTCTAAATAGTAAGAAGCCTAGACTTCCTTAAGAGTTAAGACATGATAAAAGAAAAGGAGGTTTTGGGTTGGTATTACGGACTAATAAAAAAGTCTCAACAATAATTTAGTTACATTTCCAAAAGGTTTCGATCATAGTTTAAGAAGGTATCAATCATAGCTTGAGAAGGTTTTAACCACATCTGATAGATGCCTTAGATGCGCAATGCTTGAGCTCATTTTCAATGGATGAAGGGAGTCTTAAATAAGGATTCCCGAGACCTTTCAGTAGTTATGTATTAGTGAATGATTCATCTCTTTTCCATACGTTCTTAGATTGTTCTATAATAAGGATTATTGTCAAATAAAGTTTTTTATATAATAAGAATCCAAATGATACAATCCCATAAAATCTAGAAGTCGATGTCTAACTTATGAAATCTCTATGATTCACGCACAGTAAAATACTAGTTACCAGATTTTATAGAATTAAGCCATATTAGAGGGATCGGAACGTTTATAAAAAGGCACCAATGACAATCATGTACAAATAATGAAATTCTGACATTGAAAAGTTCATATTTTCTCCTTAATTCTTTATAAAGTAAAACTCTAACTTAAACATTTGAGTGTTTTTGCTGGACAATCGACTTTTTACCCTCAAATCCTTTAATTGTGAGCGCAGGTCGAAACTAACAGATAAAAAAAGAAAAAGAAGATCGTTGCTGGTGTACAGAGTCCAAGAAAAAATTTGTATTGCATCAACATAACGTAATGTACATAGATGTATATGTATAAGAATATATAAGCCTTGTTATTCAAATCTATATACGATAATAGGAATATATGAAATTTTTTATGTACATATTTTATTATGACAACACAACACATATAATAGAAGTAAGCATAGAATAAATTCAAGAGAAAACCTTAAAAGTCATCACCACTGATATAATCGGCACATGTCACCGATTACATACAAAATTAAGAAATTTTTCTAAAGAAAATTAGCATATATATATATATATATATCTATATATAATTTCTTGAAGCACGTGTTAGACCCAGAAGCACACCAAATGCTTATATACATTACTTACTCGCATAGCAGAACTTGAAAGTCACACAAGGAGGCAAATGTTGCCTCCGGGACAAGATTGTTGGTCTCATTGTTCACACTCGCAACGTTTTTCACATTCGAAAGTTTGATTTGTAATAATATTCATCATAGTTACAATGCACATGCAAAGCAAATCAGCCCTTTTGAAAACCTGTCTGCCAGTTGATTTTTTTTCTGGTTTGTATGTCTAAAAGGTGCACTAATATTGTAGAGTCAATAAAGCAGTCAGAAATGGCTTTCTGGATTCTGCTTGCTGCTATGTCGATCGATTGTCCTTCCACATTTTACTTCTTATACATTCTGCTTTCGTCGTGATAATGACAAAATTATGTGTAGGTGGGATTGAAGATTTACACAAGTGTAAAACATACGTGAATAGCTTTAGACCACACTTGTAAATTGTAATTATTATATTTTTATTTAATTTTAAAAGTATAATTAGTAAAGTGTTTAATAAATATTAATTTTTACTTTATACTTAATATTTATCAATAACTAATTTATTTATATTTGATAATTAATAATTTTATTTTACACAATCGACTAAAAGATATGTGACATCATTCTTACCCATGTCTTTAATTTAACATGAAATTTCCTTCATCTTTAACAAATATATATATTTTTTGTATATGGAACGCAAGCATCAACACTTTATAAATAAAATTAAAACAAATATAGTAGCTTGTTAGATCATTCTTATTGATAAAATGTGTTAGGTTTCCCAACATTTGATTGAATTAATACAAATATTAAACGATGCTACAATACAAAGTATAAATTAATTAATCTCATCTTTCCATAAAGAATTTGAACGTCGGTGTGAAAAGTATAATATAAAACTAGTGCAATATATTTCTTATACAACTTTTTTTAATTTATGATGAAATCATTCCCAAAGAACTGAAATTGAAAAAGCCCAAATGTATATGAAATTTTGTTGTGGAATATGGGGTCATTCTGAAAGTGAAAGGTATTTTACTGTGTAACATTTGGTAGATTAAATTCAATGAAAAACAACGATGATTAGAGGGACAAGAAACCATTTTTAAATTCCATGTTCAATGCTTGCTTATTGCTTGGTCAAATTAATAAATTACTAAACTCGTGTTAATTAGCCTGGCTTTCACTTTCAATGCTTCGTTATCCTTCCCATATACATTGAACTCTTGTTATAATTGCAAAAATATACTGTTTACAATATTATTTTATAGTTAAGATTTATCTGGTACCAACATATGCTTTAAGAACTAGATTATGGGTGTATCTCTTCGTTACCCAAGGTATTTTTTGGTCAAAATTGAAGGTAAAATGAAATAATTAGCGAGTGATATACAGTTCTTTTATTGTTGACACAATTTATGTATTTTCATCTTCTATTTGGTTGGTTTTCCTCCACAATTAAGGATCAAATTTCCAACCATATTAATATCATATGTGTGTGTTACTGTAGAGTCGAAACGAGCTCCCAAAAAAAATACCAAGAAAAATTATTAATTATATACTTATTTTCATTCAAACCCTCTAAAATAATTAAAATACTAAATTATATATATGCATACAATATATATATATATATATATATAATTATACATAGATCCAACCACCCTCAATAAAAAAAAATTATTAATTATTTATCTCAATAACTTATATTTTATTTTAATAAGATAACATTAATTTTTATTTTTATTGAGATTAAAATATATATATTTGACGGAAAAATTAATGTACTCCACCAATAATTTAAAATATATTTTATCTATTTTAACAACATGAGGATTTACTTGAAACTAAAAAGTGCGAAAACTAATTTAATTAACAAATTAATTTGTCTATTGACACTTATTGTTCTCACAACAACAAAAGGCCGTGCATTTTCACATGTAAAATTTGTTAAATCAAAACTCTTAATAAAATGGAGGGTGAGTTTTTTTTATAACATAATTATTTACATTTTCACATGGTAATAAATGTATTTTATGTTTTGAAAAAAATAGCACTACACAACTTTAATAATTTTATTTCTTTTTTTAAATCAAACATTTTTATTTTATTACCTTAATTTTATATATATATATATAAAAACTTTTTTAATTAAAAAAGTTTATAAAAATAGATATATAACAATAGTGAAATTCTTCTTATAATTTTGTGAAAAATAAATTAGTTGATCAACAGAAGTTACATCTAAAAAGAGATAAGAGAAAATTGATTTAAAATATTATTATTATTAATAATTGCAAGAAAATTGAATGCATACATCATTCATACATGCATTCTAGACACCTAGTTGCCGAAAAGAAATAAAACGAAATGTCGTTTTGATGAAATAAGACAACGTAGAGTTTGAATAGACTATTATTCAGGATCACCGCTGATTACTGGTTAGTTTGATACAATCACACAGCAAACCAAGTTTGGGTTAATTAATTAATGTTTTGGGTTAATAATTCGTCTAAGGGACGAAGTTCTTAAGACTTGACTAATTTGTGTTATAAAGTCAAAGACCAAAGACTTATTCTCTTCAATTAATAGTTTTCGTTCAATAATATTCATATATATATATATATATATATAAATTCATTTTCATTCTTCGTGGACTAAAAATCCAAAGTCAAGGTTGTCTATTAATTATTTGGTCCCATGTTTATATAGGTATAGCCATCGTTTTAATTGTGAGTCTCCCTGGTTTAATTTTTTCTCCAGCTTTTTTCGTATTCTATGCCTTAAATTCTTCTATAATTTGGACCACAGCCCGCCCCCATCACTTTTTCAAAGCACACATCTACGCATTTATGAAAACTAAACCGATAAAAATGTTGGTTCAATTTGTAAAATTTTGAAAGTTAAAGATCTACCTACCTACAGCCAATAATCTCAACTGCTCATTTAAACCTGTTTCTAAATAGAAAAATTAAGATTAAAACTAGATACAAGGCTTTTGCTTCCTACATTGACAAAGCTTATACTTTGCTTATACACTTCAAAACAATAATGTCACAACTAACAACAGGGAACCGACCATTTTGCTATATATATATATATATAATATAATTTAATATAATATAATGTATGGTATATCGTTAATATCAAATCCTGTTGATAATTTATATATGCTTCCCAGTTTTGGCCTCTCTCCTTGACATAATTCTTACAAATTAATAACGTCGGGATCAAAGAAGTGTTTGTTATGTAGCTCTTGTTCTATAGCTGAGAAGCAAATCATTAGGTAAACTAATGTAATGTCACCCAGATTATGAATATTCCACATCTCTTATGTATCTAATGATTAATATATATATATATATATTTCTTGTATTAAATGAAAATATAATAGTAAAATATTTAATAAAATATTAATTTTATTTG
>JAXCLQ010000001.1:8143977-8231385 GCA_035584115.1 Cedrela odorata | reverse complement strand
ATATATATATATATATATTTCTTGTATTAAATGAAAATATAATAGTAAAATATTTAATAAAATATTAATTTTATTTGATAGTTAACTCTATTTATATTTAACAACGAGTGATTATAGAATCACTTCAATAAAAATTACTATTGGCTATACGAAAATCAAAACGATGCAAAAATTTCTATTAAAATTATTGGAATTTACTTTTGATTTAAGTTGAAATTTTAATTCAATATGAGTATTAATTATTGCATATATAAACTCTTATACAAACACATAGTTTATACAAATTAATATGTTATTACATCAATTTATAAAGAGAAATTTTATAAAAAAAAAAATTTGTATTAATTATTAATTATTATTATTACTGTAATTAAAAATATCGAATCCTAATTCTGAACAACGACCATTTGAATCCAACAATTATTAAGTCATAGTGTGTGACGTAAAAGTTTGAAACACAATCGATTAATATTGGATGTTGAAATGAAACTTGAGCCTTATTGAAGACCAAAATTACAAAATTTAAGCTGCCTGAATTTTCCAATTTATGGATAAAACGTGTTTCGATGGGTAAGCGTAAATACCACTTGTTTCTGTGGCTATGCTTATTTCAGTTTTTCTAGCATTCAATCTGTTGAATATCAAGAAACTTACGATCTTCAACCTTATTCGTTTGATAATTTCAATGGCTAAGATTCATGAATACTTAATAATTTTAATATAATATAATTTAAAAAGTTAAATATTAAACAATTTAAATTATTAAAAAAATTATAAAAATTATAAAAACAACAAAAAATAGATAAAGAGAATTACCAAAGAAGATAAATTTTGGAAGGATTTTAATTTCACAACAAATTATTTAATATTTATTTTTAAAAATTATATTATAATAGAATTATTAAGTATTTATTAATAGTAATCATTAAAATTATTCGATAAATAAGATTTATGATGAGTAAATTTTTTAACGTGCGGGATTGGATTTTAAAAAGTTATATATATATATATATATATATATGATTGTATGCCCGAAGGTAACCGAAAAAACAAATACCTTAGATTAAAATTTTCTTAGTCATTGAATATACGTTTTATGTAAAGTGCTCTTCGTACAAACATTATTACTGTCTCAGATTTGACAAAGCTCTTCTTCTTTTCTCGTGTTTTTTAATCGAAGGGGTAGGCAACATTCATTTTCCTTACGATATTATATACCATGATAATAAATGATCAGTTGACTGTGACTACAAAGTATCCATCGTACAGATTTACATTTAATTTGTACCTAGATTGACTGCTGATAATTCAAAGAACTGAAAAGAAAAATCATTCTCTGCTGATAATTCAGCAGTATCCATCAACTGCTGATAATTCAAAGAACTGAAAAGAAAAATCATTCTCTTTCAATTTTCTCTATCGTATTTATACCTGCCAATTTGAAGGAAATTAATACGGTTGAAGAAAACAAGTGCATTGCTTTAAAAGTCAAAAAGAAAACACAAAGTAAATGAAAAGTGTTTCTGAAGAATAAGAACATGTTCATAAAGATCACTTGGCTATTTTTCCTCTTTTGAAATATTATGTGGTTTCATATTGTGATCGGGGTAAAATTTAAGGGCGGTTGTCTGTGAATGTCAAAATTATTACCTTTAAAAAAAAAAAAAACTCAAGCAAAAAAAAAAAAATTACAGATGATAGATTAAAAAGTTACTCAAAAAATAAAAAATAAAAATTGCACTTAAACCTGTAAAGAAAACCCAAAAAGAATAAAAGTAGAAGATATCGTAAAGCTAATTAATATTTGCTGAAATTAATCTGGAATCTCTAGTTTGAAGTAGAAAACACAGTCCACAAAGGAGGGCAAAATACTTGTAATTTATTGCCTCGTTAAGTTTTGAAGACACGAATTGGTCAAAGTATCTTCTACATATAAATCTCTTAGTTTTTGGCCACTTTTGGATATTTTTTTAAATTTCTCCAAAATTGATGGCGTTGAAAGCTTCTTTCTTTGAATTCTTCTCTGTATGATGTTCTAGTAAATCGGGATGTATTTGTCAAATAATAGGCCCGCTCAGGTGGACTTTTATATTTGTTTATGCAATTGCATACTTCCAAATTTCTAAAAACTCTTATGTCACATGCAATTTTACCTTCCTTGTTTAAGATTTTAAATACCCTTTTAAGAATTAATTAAAAAACTGAATACAATATCAATATCTAATTTTTAATTTAAGTCCTGAATTATCAGCAAGGGAAGACTTTTTCCCAAGAATCTTTTGTCCTAACAACTATCTGATAATCATCAAAGTTTCTGATTGACCAAGGCAAACCATAGCTCGACAGATTATATATATATATATATATATATATATATAAACTTCCAATTTGAGACTATGCAGAACTTCATCAAAATAGTTGAGAAAGAGAGAGATAGAAAAATAATGGAGGTCGCAAAAATGAGTTCTAGCTCAGATTATTACAGTAAGGATGAAGAAGCTATGCTTCCAGGATTTCGATTTCATCCGACAGATGAAGAACTTGTAGGGTTTTACTTAAGGCGAAAAGTGGAGAAGAAGCCGATTAGTATTGAAATCATCAAACAGACTGATATTTACAAATATGATCCGTGGGATCTTCCAAGTACGATCTCCTTATAAGATTTTTTTTCCCTCCTTTAATTTTATTGTGTGTTCCGTAAGTTTTTATCTTATGTTGTCATGGAAGTTCATCTACTTCATCTCAAACTTCAAGATTAATTGTTATAATAACATATCAGTGGAGATATATGCATGAGATTCCGGCTACCCAAGCATATATATTTATAGTCTTATGTAATATTTATCAGCTTCCCTTGTTAAAGAAATTTTCACTCGAGCAGCAGTGATCTCGAAATTTTCGAGAGGGCCTGTAATTCCAAGAATGAACAGTTTGAACTCCTAGTAGCAAAATTGTACATATATTTTTCTTCCCTTGAATAATCCTTGAACTTCCTTGAAGACACAGCAAATATCAGACTATTACGACAAAAGATCAATAAGCTTACAGTTGAAAACTATATTTTCCAGTTCATATATGCTGACATCTGTATCTAATTAATTACCTCGTGAATATTTTATTTAATTACATTAGTAAGTACAAGAATTATTATCTTACTTATGCGTCCGCGTGCATGTTTAATTATTGACTTTGCTTCTTGTAATTTTGTATTTTTCCGACGATGATGAAGAAGTTAGCACAGTTGGGGACAGAGAGTGGTACTTCTTCTGCAAAAGAGGAAGAAAATACAGGAACAGCATTAGGCCTAACAGAGTCACAGGATCTGGATTCTGGAAAGCAACCGGCATCGACAAGCCGATTCATTCAGTGAAGGAACCCCATGAATGCGTTGGCCTCAAGAAATCATTGGTTTACTACAGAGGAAGTGCTGGAAAAGGAACCAAAACTGATTGGATGATGCATGAATTTCGCCTTCCTCCAAATGGGAAAAGTTGCAACTTCTCCAATGCCAAGGACATTGCTCAAGAAGCTGTAAGATTCTACTTGTTCTTCCTCCTTAATTGTTAGTTATTTCTCATCTCAAAAAGTGATTATTTTGCATTATGTCATTGATTTATATTGAAGCTAACAATTACTATATTAAATATTAGGATATAATCAATCACAAATAACTGGTACCACTCTAAAAAAATTCTATTAATTAAACAAACTAATATCCACCGTAAATTTGCTCCAGCTTAAAATATAAATTTATAATAAATAATTTTTTTATTTCATGTTTAACCGTGATATACTTGATATATACATTTTTCTTATTAAAATGCAACTCTCAAACGAAAGCTAAATCATTTTCTTTTTGGTTTCTACTTAGAAAGAAGAATTTTGCAAGCTTGCAAATAAAGTTAAAACTTGTTCAGGAACATAAGAAAACCAACCTAAAACATGAACCAGAAACTTAAGTTAGCTTGGCCTAAGCTAGAATTGGATGTAAGCAAGGCTTGAAAAACTCGATAACTTTAAACAAATCATGCTTGAATAATAACATATAATTTAATCACGGTACTCTCATTAGTCCATATGGTACTAAATTTTGTTATTATTGCAAACAGAATGGACAAATTACCCTTAACAAAGTCAAAATTGAGATAAAGTATTTTTTTTCATTAATAAAAAGAGAAACCAAGAAGTTCAACGTTATATATATATATAAATATAGTCCTTCTCTTTTGCTAATGTCCGTAAGTATTGTCTGGTTAATTCAACACATCAACTATGGCGCTGTATAACTATGTTATGGGTGCAATTGTGTTTCTTAAGATAAGCAATATTGTCAAGTATATATATACAAGTTATAAGATGGGTTGTATTTACTTAAATTTTTTAATTTAAAATAGTGACATGAACTTTAAGTCGTTGATCCCATTTAATTCAAATGCGAACAGGGTTGATGAGTTGACAATTAGAACTATTAGCTTGTATGGATTAATAAATGAAAATTTAAGTTAAAACAACCCCACCCTAAATTATAAAGTGTCGATATCCACGCTTAATAAAATATAGATTTTGTGCATATTAGTGTTATTTTAATTATATATATAGCGTTTTTATTTGATTGCCAAAGAATGAAACTTCAAAACCTTGAAGATTTGAAGTTTTTGAGGAAGACAAAGCTGAATGAACACTCATATTTTTTGTAATGAATTTGCAGGAAGTTTGGACACTATGCCGAATATTCAAACGAACCCCATCATACAAGTACACGCCTAACTGGAAAGACACTAGTGCTACCAAACACAACCACACAGATTCAAGTTCTAAAACCTGCAGCGGCAGCTTGGAATCGGAAAACAGCTGTGAGCAGTACATGGGTTTCGGAGATTCTTTTCATCATCAACAAATCGAAAGAAAACCCAGCTTTATCATCAACCACGTTGAGGAAAGAAACCATCTGTTTATGACTCAGTTTAACCCTATTGTTCAATCTCCGTATTCAGCATCTTATTCTAGCTTTTGGAATCCAAACGGTGATGATTTCTTCACAAATGGAAACTGGGATGAGTTGGGATCAGTAGTTGAGCTTGCTGCTGATCCATCTCACGACGTTTATGACAGTAGATAAATTAATTTAGTAGGTAATGTATGAACCTACCTTAGTTTAATATTATTATTATTATTTTGGTTAATTTTCTCTACTAACAGATACTATATATATATATATATATAGCTAGAAACTTAAATAAATATTGAGTGAGCTATGAACAGTTGTATATGGATTTTTCTGGCCATATTTACGTCATTTTATATTGAGCTCGCAGATTCTAGTAGATTGATATGAAGCAGACTATGAGTAATTTCCAGAATATATGCCTTGCTTTTGGATTAACAATATTATTTTGTCTTTTTATAATTAATTACTTTTAAATCATTAATCTAAGGACTTTTTAATTACTATTTATTATTGAGAAAAGTTAAGTACCTAGATCATGTCTTTTAAAAATTTTTATGTCAGTAAGAAAACAAGTTTTTCTTTAATCACATGACAATGAGACTCAATGAATGCCCGATATAATAAAAAAAAAACTTATTTTTTTTATACTTTTTATATGTATAAAAAGGGTTGGATTTTCATTTTTAGTGTAAGTGATATTTCTTAGAAGTAAGAAACGAACTTGTAAATATCATCATTGTAAGTCTTTATTCTCTACTTAGTAAATTCATATTAAATAAAATACCAATTAAACAAACAAATAAAAGAATAGGATTAAAGACGGGCCTTTCAAAGGTTTATACTTCCTAATCAATACTCCTGATCAATACCCAAAAATGTCTAAATCATCAAACGGCTAAAAAGGGTTAACCTTCTACTTAATTCTTATTATCAAAAATCATTAACCTCTTAATTTTCTTCAAAGATATTAAAGATCTTTTTATTTAATTTAATACCAAATCTTATATTATGTTTGACCTAGCTTCTTGTTTAGTTAAACATGCTAAACATAATAAGATTCAAAACTAATTATATAAAATAAAGATAAATATAAAGAAAATTATTTTATTTAATATGAATTTACTAAATAGAGAATAACAACTTACAAGGATGATGTTTACAAGTTCGTTTCTTACTTCTAAGAAAGATCACCCACACTAAAAATGAAAAGCTAACCTCTTTTATACACATAAAATGACATAAAAGATAATTTTTTTTTATCATATCGAGTACTCATTATGCCCATTGTCATGTGATTAAATAAAACACTTATTTTTTTGTCGATATAAAAATTTTTAAAAGATATGATCTTGGTACTTAATTTTTTTCAATAGTGAATAGTGATTGAAAAGCCCTTAGATTAATAACTCAAAAGTAAATAATTATAAAAAGACAAAACAAAAATTTTTTACAAAGAAAAAAGTTATTTATTCTTCAAGTCTATCTGCTATGTATTGCTCTACATCTTTGTCTATTGACTGGTGGTCTAATTCTATATTGTCTTCTTTTTCACTGCTGTTAGTAATTTCTCTGCCTATCTTGTAACTTTCTATATAACTTTGCTATTTTTCTTTGCTGGATACTTGTAATGGAAAGTTAGTGTGAAACATGTCTTCTTTAATATTTGATTATGGCAAAAAATACATTCATGAAGTCTTCGGTATAAGTCTATTGTTTTTGGTTTTGGTAATTCTTGTCTAAAATGTATTTTTCTATATATTTTTGCTCCACTGTTAATATATATTACATGATAAGCTGAGAGCTGAATTCCTGTCGGTTTTTTTTATTTATTTGGCCGATCTGAGGTGGTATAATTTTAAAAGAAATAATTAAGAGAGTTTTTTCATCAATAATGTCTAAAGCTTTATTTAGAATTTCTAGAAGAAAGAGTATTTAATTTCTGGTGTCTCAATGTGAATTTGCTAAATCATTCTGAAGGATAAGGCTTTGTAAAAAAAAAAATTCAAATTCTTATGTATAATATTGACTAGTTATTAGTTTTGAAGAAAAAGAAATACTAGGAAAGTTGTGTCCTAGAGTAATATTTTCTTGGATTCTTTGGGAATGTGGTCCTAATTATAAGAAAATGTCAAAATTATTATTTAAAACCTTATTAGTTATTTTAAGATAATTTTTAAACAAAATATTTTGTCTAAACGCTTTAATAATTTATGTAGGATTTCTTAATTTATGTTCTAATTCTAATAATTGAACTTGCTGTCTTACAGATGTGCTAATAAATAATTCGTACAGCTGTCTAACTTTATTATTATCTAAATGCATTGAAAATATTTTTTTCACACATTTTAATTTGTCTATAGACTCTTGTAATAATTTTACTTTTTTTGACAATGATGCAACTTGACTTTGTAATTTTCCTATATTACTATTCTTTTACTCTATTATTAAATTACTATCTTCTAGATTTTATTTGTCATAATTACTTTTTCTTCTAAATAGTCTTTATGACCATTAAAAGCTTTAATGGTTTTTGTCATCTCTTCATAATGGTCACAAAAGAGTATTTTCAAAGATGACGATGATGTTATGTTATGTATAGGTGACCTGTCTATATGTGGTGAATGATTTCTATTGAACAATGGTGCATTAGGTCTCCCAAATATTTTACATGCATCTTTTCAAGAGTAAAAATCTTTAAATTGTGGCCTAGGAAAGTTTTCAATTTGCTAAACTACATCGAGCCACTAATCATAAATTCTTGATCGCCTATCACTATATACTGCAAAATAAAAAAAAAAAATGGTTGCTACCTATATTTGAATTTAATTATTTAAATATGTAGTTAATACATTTAAAGAATAAACATTTTGTTTAGAGTATTTACAGTTCCAAAGGCTATCTAGTAATGCTTGTTGTAGTTTATCTAATTCTACCTTTACTTTATATTTTAAATTACTATCACTTGGGATTAATAGAAAGCTATATGCTCCAATGTTAATATACTACTGAGCCCTCTACAAAAGAATATGATTAATTTAATATTATTTATCTACATTTTATTTTTCTATTGGATCAATCTTGACAAGATATTAGCTAATATATTATCTTTGTCATTTATGTGTTCAAAATTAGCTTTATATCATCTTCTTATTATTACTTCTAAAAAATATATCCATTGTTTACTAATAAATGAATTTTTCTTTTCAAAATTTTTCTTTTGTACTTTATTATAGAATTTTATAATATTTTTGCAGTCATTTATAATAGTAAAAGAATTATTTTGTATATACAAATGAAAAAAATTTAAAAAATTAATAATTCCTAAAATTTTTAACTCTGTGCTAGATTTTTTACCTTCTACTTCTGTAAATTTACCACTATAGTACATTGCTATTTCTTTATGTTCTTTTGAGCTTTTTTTAGTTAGTTTTTGTAATAGTATTTCGGCCCATCCTAAGCCACCGACATCTGTTTGTATAAGTTTATAATAATTATCTATAAGAAGAGTTACAAGTTTAATATTTTGTACTATTTGTTTAATTTTTTGTACTAATTTTATATCTTCACTATTAAAGTATTTTTGTTCATTTTTGCTTACTTTATTATATAAGGGTCTAATTAATGTACTTAAATTTAGTATAAATTTTCTACTATAGTTTAAAAGTCCTAAATTTGGTATCTTCTATTTTGTCTGGGAACTCTAATATTTTAGAACTATATGAGGCTGTAATTTGACTTTTTCTTTGTCTTTTGTTAAGCCTAGAAACTCTATTCTTGTTTTATATAATTCAATTTTTGTTTTAAAAATTACAATATTATTATATTTAAAAATATCTAATATTTTATTTAAATGTGTGGTATGTATGAATCTATTTTGACTATATACTAAAATATCGTCTATATATACTATACAAAATTTTGAAAATGGTTTTAATATCCTATCCATCCTATTTTGAAATACTTAAGATGAGTTTTTCAAATCAAAAGGCATGGCTAACCATTCAAAATATCCTTTTGAACAACTAAAGATTATCCATGGGATTGATTCTTCATGCAATTTGATTTACCAAAATTTACTTTTACAATCAAATTTTGAAAAATAAATAGAGTTTTGTATACAATTAAGTAATTCATCTTTATTAGGTATTTGTAACTATTATCTAATGTATTGTCATTTAATCTTTTCTAATTAATTACCATTCTACTTTTACCTCTTTTTTGTTCACTATGATTATTTACAATAAAAGCTTGACTTCTATGTCTACTTGTGCCAAAGTCTAATTACTTTTAATTCTAACAATTCTTGAATGTACATTTTAAATTCTTTTCTATCTTCTAAACTATATGCTAAGTCTTGAGTTTTTATAGTTATGTCGGGATTAATAATTTCTATTTTATAATATTCTTTATTATTTGGTCTTATTATGTCGGGATTAATAATTTCTATTTTATAATATTCTTTACTATTTGGTCTTATTGGATTACTTTCTATAATTCTTAGTTTTTCTAACTCTTCTATTTTATTTTTAATTTGTATTCGCCATGTATTACATTCATTATGCTTCTAATTTTTCTATTTCTTTTTTTAATATTTCTATTTCTAATGCTTCTAGATCAGTTTCTTCTTTTGTAGTTTCTTCTATGGTTGAATCAAAATATTTCTAAAGGTTTTTCTAAAATTACTATTTTCTTTTCATAAGGTACTATATTAGTATCGTATCTAGGATGTATAAAAGTTGATTTTTTTTTTTAAGAAATTGACTCCATTTGGAGTAATCATTAGACTACTATTATTTCTTAATATAAAGTTTAATCCTAAAATAAATTTATATCCTCCTTTTTGTTTACTAATAAATGTTTGTGGTAAATTATATATTTCTCTATTTATTTTAATTGGTATATTATTTATATATTTTGTTATTTGTATTAAACTTCCATCAAATTGCCTAATATTAATTGGAATTCTTTAACTTATTTATATATTGATTGAGTACTAAACTTTTTTGTATAACACATTTACTAGCTCTTGTGTTCATCATTGCTTTTGTCTGTATTACTTCAGTTTTAAAAAGTAATTCTATATCTATATTTATTAACTCACTTCCTATTCTTTTTACCTTACTATCTGTTCTTGCTGAATTATTTTCTATTTCTTTATTGTTATATTCTATTGTATTATTTTGTTCTTCTTTATTATTTTTAGAACATATTTTACAATAATATTTATTTTTAATTTTATATCCTAATTCAAATTTTTTAAAGCATATGTTACATTACTTTCAAAAGAATGAAAACTATCAAAAAAATGATAGTTTTCGTCTTCACTTTCGATTATGCTACTATTACTTTCACTACTTATAACATAAAAACTATTATTTTTTTGAAAATTCTCCTATATTAAAGACTTCTTCTACCGTATCATCAATTACTATTTCTAATGTATTTACACTCTTTTCTTTATTTTTATTTTTTAGGCATTCTGGTTTTACATGTTTTATTTTACCACATAAATAACATCTACATTCTTTTTTATTTTTTCTTTTAAAAATATGTTTACCTTTATTAAATGCTTTCTGTACCTTTTGTTCGTTATCTTTAAATTTATGAACTTTTGGTTGTTTTTTACGATATTTATTAAATCTTGAGTTATTAAATTTTTTTATTATATTTTCTATATTTTTTTATGTTTCCTATAATTTTTGTAACTACATCCTAGAGTAGTTACTTCTTACATATCTATACACATTTTACTAAACTGTTGTTGAATTTGTCTCCTATGTTTTTCTTCTTCGTAATATTCTTTTATTTTTCCTCTACAAAATTTTATTATTGGTAATAGCGTTGCATGGTAATCAAATCCTTCTGTTTGTTTACTTGTAAACCAATTTGTTAATTCTGAATATAATTTTTCTTCTATTTTACCTAGTAATTTATTTACAAATTTCATTATTCATGGTCGGATGGTCTTCCTATTTGACTCCAATATTGGTAAAATAAATTTGCGTAATGATCAAAATATTGTAAATCACAAATTTTTAATCGTTCTAATTGTTCTAATTGCTTTTATTTGTTTTATTATATCATCTTTTTCATCTAATCATGTTCCTAAAACCAGTTTGCTAATTAAATCTATAAAACTAATTACAGTGATATTGGCATCAAATTTGTTTAATTCATTTTCATTATTTCTTTTCATATATTCTCTCCATCCTAATAAATTTGTTTTTCATTATATCTTAAAGTACTTACTAAATAAATTAATTTATAATTTGGATATTTTATAATAGTTAGAGCTTCCATAGAATGTCTAAGTAGATTACCTTCCCATTCATGAAATATCTTTGGCTTCAGGTTTAGTTTTCCAATTTTCTAATTTAGTTTTAGCTTTAAATACTCTTCCTACTGAGTATTTATTTATTTTTTTATTACTTTCTAGTATTCCTCGCCTTTCTAAATAATTTTCTACATTAGATTTTTCTATAATTGGTTGTAGAATTTGTCTAGTCTTACTACTTTCTGGTATTTCTAGTTTATTTTCTTCTTGTGCTATTAATATTTCTGGTTCTATGTAGTATATATTTTCTAATTCTAAATTTGAAAAATTAATATTATTTATTAATATATTATCATCTGTATATTCAAAATTACTACATAAATCTTCAAAATTATCTATGTCTAAATATTTTTCTAGATTGATTATTATTATTATTATTAATATATATATATATATATATATATATTTACACAACTAGCTTGAATTCATAGTATCGTAATGATGTTATTTTTGTAGTCATCAAAGAGAAAATTGAAAATCAGTGGTTACCAGTCATAATTATTTAGTCAACGAAATATCAAAAAGTCAATGCTGGAACCTTCGTTAGAATTTCTGAATCAAGGCGGAAGATTCCGCATTTCTACAATTAAATAAATCTGGTTTGAAAAGAGATTATTCATGTCATCTGGTCAAACCCATGACCGGGTTGTCCGAACAGTTTTATTTTAAAAAACCAACTCGAAAATGCATCGAAGTAATGTTACAGTACATACAATTGTATTATACAATCCTAAATTTGTTTTGTTTCCGTTGTACTTTTTAAGTCTCTCAAATGTAACATGCAAGTTCGAAAATGTCAAAGTGAATATAAGACATACAACAAAAAATTTGAAAATTGTAGCGAAAATTGCCCAGCTTTCCTCCTCTGAAAGCGGCATTAATACTCGTGCATTTCTCAAAGATATGCCATAATAATAGGTAAAAATGACGGCAGAACAAAAAAATTCAGTCACTTCAATCTATCATCATGAATCAAGTTATTCAAGTGCTATATCCAAAGCTCAAGATCCTGAACGAATACCAGGAACCTCTATTTACAACCGGGTGCTAGCTGCTTCCTTCGTCTCCGGGGCAACTTCTCTCACATCAGCTATTCTTGCTTCTGTTGCTTGAATATCACTCCATTCACCATCTCTAATAGGTCGGAGGTTGACTTGATCCACTGTCATGTGGACCACATTCTCCCCGGGTTCTGGTACCATTCTAGACACACTGAGACAAGCTTTATCAACGTTCTCCTCCGCCAAGTCTACATCCTTTGTTTGCGGAACGGAATTATCGATATTTGAGGCCCCGGTCTTCTCCTCAAAAACTTGTTTTTTGTCAATCTGCTGTCTGTTCATACAAAATTTGATTGTGTTATCAACTTTAATTCCCTGTAACAATATCCCCAAGGAACCCAAACCCACATTTTTATGAGCTGATGTGTGCATCTCCGATTGGGTAAAATGAGTTAAAAGAGCTTAAGCAGCCTACATATCAACAAGTGGAGCACGGAGCACCTACAGGCATGAGAGGATGGGCTTGTCCCTGCCTCATCATGAAACAGTACAGTATTCCACAACCCACATCGCCATGTAATTACCATCAAAAGAACCTAGCAGATCCATTTTGCTACCATCTTCTAAATTTATTAGTAACTTGATTTTGGCCTTGAAGACAAACACTGGGAGCAGGTCTATTGTTGCATGGAAACACATATTTGTACCATGTGACACAATGCAGTCGCAATATTCTTAAGTAAAGTCACTTTTGTTTTTCTATTTAAATATTTTGGGATTCTCGAACAAGTATTCTTCCATCAGTCAGTTCCAAATTCATTAAAGTAGAGGTTTACACGCACGGATGGAGCTACATTTGGAAGAGTCACGTGACATTCATACATTTTTATATCTCCCTATTTTCTGTTATGCATGCAAATCTACCCCACCCCCTCCAGAGCAAAGGGTAGTATTCTGCCTCCCTGCTTGCATCCTCTTTTACTCTCTCATTTTCTTACATTACATATGAGAAGCCCAAAGTTGTCTTATTACAGGTACATGTGTCCAAACTATGCTGATGTAATTCAAGAGTTGCAAGAATCAAGAATGTATTTAAAGTGAAATGATCCATATATTGACTACGAGGGGATTCAGATGCCAAACCTTTGGAGTTGTGCCTGTAACATATTCACATATGCTAGAAGTTCTTCCTTGCCTTTTACAGAAGCTGCCTCTTTCTGAGCAGCCTCCTTTATTCGAGCTTCAGCATCTGCTTCAGTAACCCTGACCTTCTCCTCTCCTCTCACAACAGCTGCTTCTAATATCACAATACGTTCTCTAGCTTTTGCAAGTTCAGAGCGCCATAGATGTGCTTCTTTAATTGCAGAGTCTCTCTGCTTAATCAATTGATCTCTTTCTTTATTTAACACCATGACTTTTTCTTCATACTCTTTCAGCTGCAGATATAATAAACACCCAAATAAACCACAATTGTAACAATTGTAACAATTCAAATGTTATCCAATGTCAAATATTAACACTTTTTTTTTTAATCATTCCCAATATATCACATGGAAAAGAAGTAAAAGTGGCATCGGAACACCGCATGCTGACATTTTTCTTAATAAATGAATTTAAGAGTGGAGGATATGTAATTACTTAGGCTATAAAACCAGGCTTTTCTTTTAACTTGATTGTTCTAGTACCTTCAACATGGATGTCTCAAGCTGTTTCGCAGATTCTTTGTTGATACGCTCAATTTCTGCACAAGCAATTCTCCTTTGTTCATCCATTGTATGAGCTGCAGACGCTGCAGCCTCGGCAGCTTCAGCAGTCTCAGATAGTTTTTCCGCTATATCTTTTATTGTCGAATCACGAGTACGAAGGTCCCTAGCCAAATTCTGTAATTCCTCATCCTTGACTTGTAGTGTCTCCTGCAATAAACATTATCTCATAATATTGAAGCTAGGTAAAGCAAATAATTAGATGAACTTAATACTGGCATCAAAAGATTAAGGACTAAAGAGCCATCAGACAAGGTGGCAACATGCCAAGCAAGGCCATGCCGGACAGTGCATATTAGCATTTAGCTGGTCCAAGAGCCTAATCAATTTTTGGGCTCCACAGCATAGCCCCCAGAAGTAGATCCAAGTCCTATTGTTATAAAATCTCCAATTTAGGACAGCTATGAAAATTAGATGCTTTCAAATTAACAGTTGTGAAAATAGTGTAGTATAGCATGACATGAAATCTATACATGAGCTGTGGATTGTATGAAGGAAAAAGATCAAGAAAGAGAAGCTAGACAAATAAAATCACTCTGAAAGAGTCAAAATATGAACTCATCCCATAAATCACTCTAGTAATTTTACATGGTATATAGGCAATACAATATTCATAAAACTCTTCCTTATACTAATATTAGTTAATTCCTACACCCAAATGATTTTTTGAAACTAGAATTAAAAAACTTAACCTAAATCAACTGAAGAATAAATAAAGACCTAATAAATCAACTTAAAAACAGTCGAATGACCAAAATATCCTCAATAAGCAAGAATTGCTAAAACAGGCAAAGTACCTTCATAATGGTCAGATCATCCATTGGACCGTCAGTAATTCTATTTGGCATCATTCTCAGAGCATTTCTCAAAGAGACCTGCATTGCTGCTTCAATTTCTTTAGAACATTCCTGGGCTGTTGAATTCGCAGCAGCAACTACTGCTGCAACTGTTCCCAATTTTGCAGAACCATTTCCACTCAAGGAATTTACAGCCTCTTTATGGGCTTTTAGAACCAACTGTGCTGCACTGATTTTTGGAAGGCAATAAAAACGGGGATAGAGAGGAGAAAATCAACATAAGGATAACGTCAGCTTCAACATCCATGTATGAAAAAGAAAATGATTAATAAGGTCCTGAAAAGAGGTGTAAACATCAATAATGGTACAAATAAAGATAAACCAAATGAAAGTGAGAACCAATTACCATAAACATTACTAGGGATCAGCTGAAAGAAAGTAGGATTGTTTCTAATTATTTATTAGCACAATTACTTTGATCAGCTCACCATTTCTGGCCTATCTGACACATGCAAATTAGACCATCTAATTTGCACTAGAGAGTCCCTAAACCCAAATGAAACCAAGAATTGCTTATTACAACAAAATAGAATGAAAATAAACTAGTCATGGTTTCCATGGTCATGCAAAGCATGTAGAACAAGATCATAATCAAGATTTCATGGCATTTAGTGGGCAACTTTGGCTAGGATTGGCTTTGGTCCAAAATTCAAACCAATCCAAAACCGTCGGTTTTGGTTTGGAACAAACCAAAGGTAAGAGGCAAACCAATTCGATCCAAACCAACAATTGTCGTTTTGGATTGGTTTGGTTTGTCGGTTTGGGCTTAAACCCAAAATATTAATATAATTACAATACTTAATTCCTACATTTAATTACATTCACCTTTAAACCCAAAAAATTAATCTCAATTCCTACATCAAAATAACAATAGAATTCAAAGAATCAAAACAATAATTTAACATTCAAATTATCAAATTATAACAAAACAATTCATGTAAAAATAATAATTTAACCAATCTAATATATGAATTCACATTCAACAAAGAACCTTCAAAATACTCATGTAAGAGTAATAATAGTTTAATAACAATAGAATTCAATTCCATGAAATATAGACAAATATCCAACACAATACAATAGTATAACAAAATTTATCGTAAAACTTTGAGACACCCAATAAAAACATTTCAAATGTAATTTTTAAAATTTTTTTTTAAATCTATAGGATCAGTTCGGTTTGGACCAAGCCCAAACCAAAAACCGATCCAATAACTATCGGTATGGTTTTTTTTCAAACCATCATAATTACATTTTTCAAACCGAAACCAATCCACTCCTAATGGCATTCAGTTTTAAAAGAAACCAGGTTGTTCAAAAAAAAAGTCAGAATTGGCATAGTATGACATTCATAATTACATGTTTGGCTTCCAAAATATTTTCTCATTTGTAGGTTTTGACATAAAATAGCAAGATGCAACTGCTTCCTAGACTTTCATATTTTATAGAAACATCTTTCCAATCTTCTCAAGAATGAATAGAAAATACACAAAAAAAAAAAAAGCATCTCGTATAAGAAGAGAAGAGTATAATAATTCAGTAACACAAACTGTGGAACAAGAATCAAACTACTTACTGTAGAGTTGATACCCAAGCTCTAGTGGCACCAGGAGTCTCAGCACAAAGGAAGTAATCTTTTTTCTGCGGAGTCCCAATATCTAAAACAGGTCATTAAGAAGTGTGAATGTAAAGGAAAACCAATTTAACCATGCAAAGTTTTGCAATGAACCAAAAACATGTAAACATGTAAATGGAAATAGATTAGATTAGTAAGGATACAGAAACAGCAGCCATCATATTTGGGAAGTCCACTACAGCAAAAACAAAGATAAAGTAAAGCCAATTACCATTCGCAGTAGTTCCAATCAGACAACTAATAGCAGTGAACATAATCAAGCACCCATAACTATACATCGTTAGTCTTACTGGAAGTTCACAGGAGATACAGTAATCGTGCTATTTTCATCAAATATAATTGTTCCTTTGACAGTTGGCTCATTTCTCCTTGTCCTAAAATCAAGCAACCGACAGGTAAAAACATGAAGGTTAATGCATTCCACTGAAATGATTGAAGCTTGTAAAGAAACTATGAACAAAATGAGCTTACTTGTATTCCATTTTTCCGGTTGTTGGGTCTAAAATCACCCACCTTTCGTTCCATTTCCTCAGCTATTAAAACAATATACATTCAATAGATTAATTGTAATGACATAGTGATATCAGTCAGCAAACCGGACTGAAGAAAGCCAAATCAATGAATTTCAGTATCAAATTGAATCATTTGCTCACTTCCTAACCAATCATAAGTGAACATGTGTTTCCAAATTAAAGGTTAATTAGCATAAAGTTCTAGAAATTCATGCATATTACAGAAATTAGGGTTTTTGATCTCAGAAATTATAATCAAATTACAATTCACGAAAAATGAAAATCATCAAATCAAGAGAGACAGAGAGAAGATGATTACGGTTTCGGATCGCTTGAGAAGTGGGCCCTGCAACAAGCTGCGACCAGAACCAGAAGCCAGCTGCCGTTTGATCTTCTCCAAGCTGTTCTCTGGATCCCCGACTCTCTGCTCCATCATTAACAACCACTCCAATTAATAAATAGAAAAAAGTTTATTTTGCAAAATCACATGTATAGAGAGAAATAGACTGACCGTAGAAGCACCATTAGTAGAAGCCATGGTAGATCAATAATTGAATCAAAAATTATTATTATTATTTTTTTTTTTTGGTCTTGTTTCAGTATGTTTGCAATTGTTCGGGATTTTAACGAGAAGGCTGTTAGGTTTGCTTCATGGACTGGCAGTTGACGATGACCACATCATCATTTACTATTTGGTTAACTTATTAGATTTCATTTTTTTTTTTTTTATAAAAAAAATGCCTCGATATATTGCTCGGACTTCGCGATGTTATATATCGTAAGCGTTCGATGTGTGAATTAATTTGCCGTACCGTACCGGGCCGGAGCCGCCAGATCCTGACCCGAAATCGTGCGGTTTAAGTCCAACGACTTAATTGCATGTCAAATTATGCGCCGTGTTCTCTTTTTTATGATATAATTACATTAAACTCCCCAAATAATGTAATAATTTATAAGATATTTTAAATAATTTTTTTCTTATTTTTTTATTTTATATATTTTCACTTGCTTGATAAAATATCGATGATAATAATTTAATACAAAATAATTAAAATATTATGTCATAATTTAAATAAAAAATTAATTCATAATTATTGACAACTCTTTTTCTCAACTCATACACACTCGCAATTACGAATGATTAGTATAGAACTAGAACTATAATTCAGTAATTAATAAAAATAATATTAAAATAAAATTAAGTGAATAATAGATATTTTGTCAATTATCCAATTAGTAAGATGGTTGGTATTTCCATCTCCAAATAACGCAAGTTCCATTCATATCTTTTCAAAGAAAATATATTCCTAATTAAAATTGTGAAATAGAAAATGTTGATGCAGTAAAATTCTTCTTGAAATTCTGGTATACTAGAACTGCCCATTTTACTTGTTGGATTGTTGTTTTACTTAAAATTAGAAAAGATATTATAGGTAAAATTGATGATACGACGAAAACTCTTTAATGCTTAAGTTAGAGTTTTTTATTTATAAGTGTTTGAAAGAGAATAATGACAACAATTTGATAACTAAAACTCAATACTTTGTATCTCATTGTTTTATTTGAAATTAGAAAAGATATCAGGGGTAAAGTCGGTGATCCGGCGAAAACTGTTTGATACTTAAGTTAGTGTTTTTCTTTTATAAGTGTTTGAAAGAGAATAATGGCAACAATTTGATAACTAAAACTTAGTACTTTGTATCTTGTAGCTAGTTGTCTTTTGTTTACTTTTTAAGAATGACAATTTTGCCCATAAACTCGTTACTACCTGACCTCATAGGACGTGTTTTGTATGTCTTTTAGCTGGTTTGAGACGAATTTGAAAAATAAAATTAAAACTCATAATGGGTTTGAGACGGATATGGATACGAATAGATACCTGCAGGTATTCGCAAATATATTTTTTTTTAGAAAGCACCAAAACAACGTCACTTTGATATTAAACCTAAATTTACAAAATATGCATTAGCCTTAAACAACACCACAATCCACACTCTTAAGTTGCTTCTCTTATGCTCTAGCCTCTCTTTTACCACATTATCAAGTCGACTCAGCATTTGGTCTTGAGTGAAATATCTAGTTCAGGGCCAGGTAAGAGATGGGGCCACACTTGCAACGCCATTAAAGGAGGCAGATTTCTTTATATTTTTTGAGGCTATGGCAAATATAATTGTCAAACTAACCAAGTACATGTTTTTTATACTAGCAATGACATTTCTTTTATTTTCCCAGATTATTGCCTTCACTTTGTGTTTTTTTTTTCCCTCTTTTCTCTTTTTATTTGTAATATGTGTCAGTTCTTTAAGTTTGCATTTTGTTTTGTATTTTCTTTTGTGCAATGGTAAAAAATTGAATCTTTTTAATGGATATATTGTTTGGTTGATTCATTATTATGAAAGTTGGTTGTTTTAGGGTTTATGTTGGGTTTATTTGATGGAAAGTTTTGGGTTTTTATTGTTCGGTATCATTTGATGATATCTTGAGAGAAATTGATGATATCAAACATTAATAGTTATATGTTTTTGATAATAACCAAGTAAAATAAAAGGTCCCAAATGTATCTCAAAATTTTTATAAATATGTTTGAAATTACTCCTTAACAAATTTCTATCCAAGTGCATTAAAAAACCTACAAGATCAATACTCAGAGACAAATAGATCGATATATGAGTAAACAGATCGATACAAGAACCAAAACATATCGATATATCAAAGAAGGATTGATACAAGTAATAAGGATATCGATATGTACTGAGATAGTAGCTTCAGATGAAATCACTAATACAATCAGATCGATACAAGGAGTTAAACAGATCAATACATGGAAATTATAGAGAGTTGCAATATAATTACAGAGGCAACCAGATCGATACATAGAGAGAAGAGATTAATACACGGTTTTCACAGAAAGTTATAAAATAATTACAAAGGTAATCAGATCCAAATATGGTATTCACAGAGAGTTGGACAAATGGTAACTTCTGTAGCATTAATGACGAATAATAAATGCACAAGATGAAGCCATTGGACAAATATTGCTTTACAAAAAGGATAAACATAAATAAAATATACATAGTAATGCAAAATAAAACAATCACTTACAATCAATGTCAACAAGAATCCTTGAACAACATTTTTATACGTAAACAATAAACTTTCTCTCTCTATTGTAAATCTTTCAAATCTTGTGTGAGAGAAATTTCTTATGAAAACTTATTGAAATATCCACTCTAGTGTAAGAGCAAAGATCAAATATACATTTCTAATTTGGTATTGGGTAAATCTTTACCCGTACTAAAAAAGATCAATTTTTAGGTTACTTTCACCTGTAGAAAAGAAGTTATAAGGTTTCCCTTCACCTCAGAAGAAGTGTACTGGGTTTATCTTATCCCTTCAAAACAAGAAGTTAGTTAAACCTCGGTAGAAGTGATTTATTACTGCTATAAAACTGTATTTGTCGTTAATGCTACAGAAGGCCAAGATTTACTGCACTATTTGTCATCCGAGAGAGTGGACGTAGGCCAAGATTTGTCAAACCACTATAAAACTGTATTTGTATCTTTCTCTTTTTTACTACTGTTTTATTACTGCACTATATTGCATACGGTTTTAATTGCAAAATTTTAAAAACTCAATTCACCCTTCTCTTGAGTGTTACCAACTGAGCCAACAAGTGGTATCAGAGTCTAACTCAATTAAATATGATTCACAACCTTGAGGAGTAAATTAAAATGACATTTAGTAGTAACCTTACATAAATAGTATATGGACTATCTACGAATAGAACATCATTCTTTAATGGAACAGATTACGCTTATTGGAAAAAGATGATGTAAATCTTCTTATTAACATTAGATTTTGAAATCTTAAATGTAATAAAATATGAGTACTATTCACCCATAACTGAGGATAAAATCACTAGAGAGAGGAAATTAAAACCAAAAAGGGAATGGACTCCTAAAGAGAGAAATAAGTTCACCTTAAATGGAGAGGCAATGAACATTCTCTATTATGCCTTAGATAAAGCTAAATTCAATAGAATTTCAGGATGTGAAATGGCTAAATTAATTTGGGACATGTTAGAAGTCACACATAAAGGAATTAGTAGAGTTAAGGACTCTAAAATTAGTATGTTAGTTCATGATTACGAATTGTTTAAAATGAAACCGCATAAGAGCATAAAAGACATGTTTACTTGTTTCACTGATATCACTAATAATTTAAAAGCTCTTGGTAAAACTTACTCAAATGCAGATATCATGACGAAAATTCTAAAGAGTCTACTTAGAACTTGGGAAACTAAAGTTATGGCAAAGAACCTTACCTCTCGAGGAACTTCTCGGATCACTCATAACATACGAGCTTGAAGGTAGACAAAATGATGATGAGGATAAAGAAAAGGGCAAAAGAAACATAGCACTAAAGAGCACTAAAAGGAAGAAAAAAAATATGAGAGTGAACAAGATTTCAATGAAAATGATTTTCCTCTCATAACCAGAAAATTCTTCAACAAAGAAGGGTCTAAGGGAAGAAACTAGAAAAAAAGAGACTATCCAAAAAAGGAAAAGGGAGAGAAATAATTTGCTATGAATGCAAGAAACTAGGGCATACACAACCCGAATGTCCACTAAGAAAAAATTAGAAGGACAAAAATAAGAAAAATGTGATGAAAGTGACATAGAATGACTTATATAGCGAAGAGAGCACCTCTTCATCAGAAATCGAGTGAGCAAATTTTTACTTCATGGGAAAACAAGAAGATGAGGTAATCTCTTTAGAACAAAACTCTTCATATTATTATACATGTTTAAATAGTGATGATGATCTATTAGATGATCACTTGAGTGCATTATATAAAGAACTTAGAAATGATTTTTAGGTTTTATGTGCAAAATATAAAGAAACAAAGAAAAAGAACTTTATAATATTAAAAGAAAATGATTCATTGAAACTAAAAGTCAAAGAATTAGAAATTAAAAGTAAATCCAACTCGTCTAATGAACTTGATGTATTAAAAGATAAAAATAAAATTTTGAAAGGTAAGATAGTTTCTCTCAAAGAAGTCTTAGCTAAATTTATACAATGAAAAGAATCATTGTATAAGTTTTTAAGTAGTCAAATATTAATATTTGATAAAGCCGGACTTAGATATAAACAAGGAATCAAACAAAAGTCTTATGCAAACTACTTTGTGAAAGCTAAACAATAAGAAACACCATCCATTACTTATCATTATTGTTGGTGTTGTATACTATAAAACCATTCGTGTTATCAGTTTTGGGTATATTGTATTGAATTACTATTGTAATATGTATTGTACATATTTATTAATAAAAGAAATTGTTTCAATTTATGTGTGTATGTTGCTTCTTCTATCTATACATACTAATGATAGAATATGTATATGAATTGTCCAAGATAATTAGATTATCTAAATAATTCCCTACATATGCAATATTGAATGGGCATCGATATCGCACAGTAGGCACATTGAATGTCTCCGATGAATATCATGAGGTGATATTAGTGCGGGTGACATGATAGTCATATCATTAGGACATTAGTGTGGATTAATAGTTAGAGAACTATTTTTCGAACGTAACAAAAGTTATGATGAATCACATGGAAGTATATTGTCAATAATTCATTATATGATTATACCAGTGTTAACTACTCCTTAGATCTGAGACATCATAATTGTTGATCGGTATAGATGCACATGGTTCATATGATATATAAATGCGAGACTAATCATGTCTTATACATATAAGCCGGTTTGGTCATGTGTTGTTTATATCGAGATGCAATGATTGTTAGATGGAATCCGTTGACTCGTTACAGTGGATTTCGAGGTTCTATTGACTCGGTCCAAATTCGAGTTCCTAGTCGGATATTAATAAACAGCTGAAAACAAAGTCTTTGGCCAAAGCATTAGAGTCATACAAAGAGTTCGTAGTGACAAGTTCAGCATGTATTGACTGATTATCTGCATATGACTAAATTTAGGGCTTTGACATATATGAGCCATAATTTAGTTGGGATTAGACGAACAGAAGGAGATTATTCACATAGAATGTATAATTAGATATAAATGGTTCGATGAAGATTCGCTTCATTGTGGTTTAGGGACTATGGCATGTTGCTAGACGTTAACCATAGTTGTTGAGTATTCGAATAGTTCAAAACGAGTTCGATGAGATCAATTTCGACTCACGGCTAACTCCACAGTAAACTCAAGAGGTTACAACCAATAACTTATGTTATTCCTTACTATGAAATAGATTAAATATTATTCACAAGAGAGCTAGCACTCTCGGAGATAATATTAGGCCAAAAACAGTAAACAGTTTACGCGTTAAATAGTTTAACAATTTAAGAGCTATGTTTAATGACTCGAATGTGACTTAAAGTAAGTTACAATATTTAAAATTATAAATAGAATTAAAATAAATTTGGTCCAAATAAGTTTGACCGAATTTGAGGTCAATTTATAATTTATCAAAATATAAAGACCTAAATGATATTTTACATTTACTATTGAAAAACTTGTTAAACAAGCTTTTGGACTTATATGTCTTTAATTAAAAGACCAATGGTAATTTAGTAAATGAGAAATATATATATATATATATATATATATGAATGTTCATTTTCAATTTTAATAAGATTTTTTTTATTTTTGATCAAAAATAAAAAGATAAGTTCTCATCTCTCTTTCTAGCATTTGGCCAAGGCAATGAGACATAAGGGGTTTGATTTCTTATAGATTTTGTGATTTCAAGGTTTCTCTCTTCATCCCTAAGCTAATTGTTAGCTTAATTTTATGTAATTTTGATTAATTTTATAAAAACTTAATTAAATGCCATGAATTGTAAATGTTTATTTTTCATCTAATCAACACCTTCAATTATTGTAATAGAAAAGGTCATTATTGCAACACATGTTTACATAAAAAAAATAAGCATAGTTGACCTAAAATGATGTGGGTATCTAAGAGAAAACCACTTATGGAAATTATGCATGTTAAGATGGTCAAGACCTTTAAAGGTAGAACTAATATCTATGGACCCAAAGTCACTTGGGTACCAAAATAAACTTGCTATTTTTGTAGGTATCGCATATGAAGAGTAACAAGTATAAAAAGAAGTGGGTCTTTAATAATGGTTACTCGAGACACATAACGGGAAACAAGAAGCTATTTCTCCATCTAAAGAAAGAAGAAATAAAAGATGTGATCTTTGGAGATAATAGCTAAGGCAAGGTGAAAGGTATTAGTACCATTAACCTTAATTCAATCTCAATTAAAGATGTTCTATATGTTAAAAGTCTTAAATATAATTTGCTTAGTATTAGCCAATTATGTAATTATGGATATAAAATCATGTTTCTTATGAATGGTTGTAAAGTTTTGGATGAGCATGAAAATAAATTATTCTATGCACCCAGGAACAGTGATGTATACGTCATACAACTAGAAAAATTAAATGAAATAAATGACATATGTTTGCAAGCTCATTATGATGATTCTTGGATGTGGCATAAAAGGTTAGAACATTGTAGCATGGATCTATTACGTTGCCAAACAAGGTGTATTGAAATATATTCCCAATTTAAAATTTACAAAAAAAAAAAACAAAGTGTGTGGTCCTTATCAATTAGGAAAACAAGTTAAAACATATTTCAAATCCAAAAACTTAGTTTCCATAATTAGACCCTTAGAACTATTACATATAGGCCTCTTTGGACCAAATAGGGTAGCATCGTTAGTAGGAAAATTATATGCATATGTAATTGTGGATGATTATTCAAGATTTACATGAGTTTTCTTTTTGGCAAATAAAAGTAATACATTTGAAACTCTTGATAAATTCTTAAGAAAAGTTGAAAATAAAAAAAAAACTTCAAAATTATAAAGATTAAAAGTGTCCAAGGTGAAAATTTTGTAAACAAAGAATTTAAAAACCTTTGCCATGAGAATGAATATTTTCACAATTTTTCTGCATCTAGAACTCCACAATAAAATGGTGTTGCCGAAAAAAAAGAATAAAACTCTTCAAGAAATAGGTAGAACAATATTAAGTGAATATAATCTACCTAAATACGTTTGGGCTGAGACTATTAACACCGTATGTTATATAACCAATAGAGTTCTAATTAGAAAGATATCGAACAAAACTTTATATGAGTTAATCTTTCAAAGAAAACCTAAAATCAAATATTTTAGAGTATTTGGATGTAATTATTACATTCTTAATACTAAGGATAACATAGAAAAATTTAAGCCAAAATTCAATCTATGAATATTTCTAGACTATTCATTCAAGAGTAAAACTTATAGAATGTTCAACAAGAAAACTCAAGTCGTAGAAGAAAGTGTGCATATAACTTTTAACGAATATGATTCTGACTTAGCCAAGTTAATTGCTAAAGAAAAGGAAAAAGAATTAAAAGCAATTGAATATTTGGAAAACTTAAACTTAAATGATGAGTCTTTAAAAAATCAAAGTGAAATTGTAGAAATAGATCAAATTACTAAGGAACTCCCAAAAGCATTGAGATATAATTATAGTCATCTAAAAGCACTAATAATAAGTGATTCTTTACAAGGAGTCAAAATTAGAAGAAAGACAAGAGAAATAGATGAAAAATCTAAATGAAGTTTAAAATCTAGCCTTTGTCTCTCAAATAGAACCAAAACAAGTTAAATAAGTTTTAAATGATAAAAATTGGTTAATGACTATATAAGAAGAATTAAATCAATTTCAAAGAAATGAAGTTTGGACCTTAGTACCTAGATCAAGTAATTATCTAACTATAAGTACCAAGTGGGTATTTAGAAACAAACTTGATGAAAATGACAACATCTCTAAAAATAAAGTTAGATTAGTAGTTTAAGGATATAGTCAAAAAGAAAGAATAAACTATAATGAAACATATGCTCTCGTAGCAAGATTGAAAGTCATTAGAGTACTCTTAGCATTTGCATGCTACAAAAATTTTAAACTTTATCAAATGGATGTAAAAAGTGTTTTTCTAAATGGTTTTATAAATGAAGAAGTTTATGTAGAGTAATCTCCTGATTTTGAAAACCACAAATTTCCAAATCATGTCTTTAAACTCACTAAGGTATTTTATAGTCTAAAACAAGCACCTAGAGCTTGTTATAAAAAACTTAATAAAATTTTGCTAAAACACAACTTCATAAGAGAGAGTAATGATACTATACTTTTTGTTAAAACTAAAGATAATGATATTTTATTAGTGCAAATTTATATTAATGATATTATTTTTGGAAGCACAAATGAGTCCTTGTGCATTGAATTTTCAAATCTTATAAAAAATGAATTGAAATGAGCATAATATGATAATTAAATTTCTTTTTAGGACTTCAAATTAAACAAGCAAATGATGGAATTTATATCTCCCAATCAAAGTATATCAAAGAACTTTTAAGAAAACTTGACATGATAGAGGGCAAATCCATTTTAACCCCTATAAGCACTTCCATTTTACTAGACAAATATGAAAAATGAAAGAATATAGATCAAAGATTATATAATGACATGATAGAATCATTACTATATTTGACCACCTCTAGACTCGATATTCTTTATAGAGTGTGTGTTTGTGCAAGATTTCAATCCAATCCTAAGGTGTCACATCTTGTAGTGGTAAAACGAATCTTTTGATATTTAAGAATGATACTAAATCTATGATTATTTTGTCCAAAGGATAGTGAGTTTAGTTTAAAATGCTATTCAGATGTCGACTATAGAGGATATAAAGTAGATAGAAAAAGTAAAAGTGGTACTTGCTACTTTCTTAGAAGTGCCTTAGTATCATGGTTTAGAAAGAAATAAAACACCGTTGCACTTTCCACTACCGAAGCCGAATACATATCGGTAGTTAGTTGTTGTGCACAACTTTTATGTATTAAGTATCAATTACAAGATTATGGATTAGATCTCAGTAAAATTCTTATTCCATATGATAACACAAGTGCAATAAATCTAACCAAAAATCCAATTTATCACTTTAAGACTAAGCATATAGAAATTCGTCATCATTTTATTAGAGACCATGTTAATAAATGAGATATTTGCTTAGAGTATATAAACAAAAATCTTCAATTAGCTGATATTTTCATAAATTAACTTGATATAGATCATTTTTATGCAATTAGAACAAAACTAGGAATAATGAAAATTATTTGAATATTGCTTCGTTTTTCCTGTTTAACTGGCAAAATTTAGTTACTGGAATGAATCAGATTAATACATTTATCACAAAGTATTGATACCACGATAACGAATTGATATGCCATTGAAAACATATCGATACCTTCATGTGTCACTATTTAAGTATCGACATATTATCTTGACATATCGATATTCTTGCTTTCAGATCGATACGTTGCATCCAAATAATGTATGATCACTTGAATTTTTGAAATTTGTGAAAGATAAGTCATCAACCGCCAAAATTAAATGTTCATTAAAGATTAGACTAAAATTTGAATCTGCCTTCATGTATCAATACACTCAACCCCACGTATAGATACTCTTGCTTAAATGTCAAAGCATATCAACCTCTCTTCAAGAAGACATCGATCAATACGTTAAATAACTGTATCGATACTTTTATGCGATTTTACGTTCAAATTGTACTCAGAATTCAAAAGTATCGATATCCCTTCAGCTTCAAAATCTCTATTGCTCAAACCTTTGAAACTCTCTTCTTACTCAGATTATCTAATCAATTTCGAAAATGACTAGAATTAAAAATCCAGAAGTGGGTCAATACAAATGGCAGAGACGAACTTGCCTTCAACCTTAAACCCTGATTTCCCAAATTAGGAGGTCGAGGATCGATACTTGCTGTCTTATGTCAATCGAAAGATCTCTCCAAGCTGGGTAATCGATTTCTCATTTCTAAAAAATTTTCCTTTTTTGCACCATTTTAAGGAATTCGGCTAGTTATACTTCCTTCAATAGAGAGTAAAATGTTTTGACACTTTTATCAAAATATTTTACTCAAACTTGGTTGAAAAGGATGCACACATTAGAAAGATAAGGATGACAGAACTTTAAACACTTGTTTGAGGCCATACCTACATCGTCAATTCAGAAATCATTTCTCGGGTCACCAACATTCCTGACGGTGATTATTTTTACCCAACCGATCACTTCCAACCCCTTGAAGCTTCCAAAATCATCTTCAAGAACCCAAACATAGCTGAAGTAGACTACAAGCCAGTACACCTAGGACTGCATGAGAGAATTTTGCATTTCATCGTCTCTCAAAGCCTCAATGTACGGTAAATGAGATTTTTCGAAATGACACATGAAGACATATGGTGGATGAAATCCATCATGGAGCGAAAAAGGCCAGATTTGATTGGTTGGAAGCTCACAGCAATGATTCGCACATCCATATCTAAGGCCACGCATCTCCACTATGGATATGTTATGTCCAACATCATTATCGACGGACCAATTCCTGTCTATGCCGATGCAGACACATTTGAGCCTCCGGTTGCTGCGATGCTCTCGGAGATAACATTACGGCATATGCACTATGACCGCACAGCAAATGGGACATGGACCATTCAAGCACGCTACCAACATCTACAAAATCTAGATCAAGCTGCACACGCACCTCAGCAAGACAATGCTACTACGATAGTTACGAATCTTGAGGCACCAGCTGAGTTGCCTAACACTACAAGACCTCCTTTACTTGCTCCTTTGCCTAGATAAAGCCTCAGACTCAATCCGCTTCCACATGTGCTATATTTTCTTTTTTGTAAAAAATGCAAACATAGATGACCCGCATGGAAGAGAAAGTTAAGACAACGATATCCAACTTCGATGAGCGCCTTAATGGTCTCGAGAGTATGGTGACTTCTCAAATGCATAAAATTGAAGAGCACCTAGCTTGGGGCGGCGACGCAATCATTCAGCTTGGGCTACTCGGAATGGAATTCCGCAGTGAAACCTACCGATTCATGCATAATTTGGCTAAAGCATCTACTTCAGCACCTTCACCAACACCTGCACCAGCTCCTAATCCTACCTATTGTGGACCTACGGCCTCCACATCTCGTTCGCGATCTCCTTCTTCCTCACCCTAGCCTACATATACACTTGTAGACCTAGATGTCAATAGTGATAGTCCAGATTCTTTTAGCACCCTTTGAAACATTTCTTCTCATTGTATGCTCTATTATGTGAAATGAAAAATCTGTTTTGATTATCACTGTTTTATCCTGTACTTCTCTATTATGACTGTGATGCTTATGTCTGAACTGAATCTTTTTATTCATTGACTTTAGTCATCTTTTCTTCGCCTATAAGCATGTACTTGTATGATTTTATTTTATTTTCCTTATTTGATTGTTGACAAAAAGGGGGAGAAAATATACACTTCGAACATGCATCAAATCTTAATGGATAAAGTGGGAGAAAACCAAAATTTTTTTAAAAAAAGTTAAACATCACATTAAGGGGGAAAACAATCAATTCACAAAAAGAGTTAGGCACCTATTTTATTTTATTATCATTAAAAAATTGGGAGATTGATGATATCTTGAGAGAAATTGATGATATCAAACATTAATATTTATATGTTTTTTATAATGACCAAGTAAAATAAAAAGGTCCTAAATGTATTTCAAAATCTGTATGAATATGTTTAAAGGTCCTAAATGTATTTCAAAATTTGTATGAATATGTTTGAAATTACTCCTTAACAAATTTATGTCCAAGTGTATTAAAAAATTTTCAAGATCGATGTATGAGTAAACAAATCGATACAAGAACCAAAACATATCGATATATCAAAGAAGGATCGATATAAGTAATGAGGATATCGATATATATTGAGATAGTAGCTTCAAATGAAATCACCAATGCAATCAGATCGATACAAGGAGTTAAACAGATTGATACATGGAAATTACAAAGAGTCACAAAATAATTACAGAGGCAACCAGATCGATACATAGAGAGAAAAGATCGATACATGGTTTTCACAAAAAGTTACAAAATAATTATAGAGGTAACCAGATCGATACATGGAGAGAAGAGATCGATACATGGTCTTCATAGAGAGTTGAAAAATAATTACGAAGCACACCAGATCGATAGTCTACATCAACAGATTAATACACAAAAACTTATAAATAACTCCAACATAAACAAATCGATACTTGGAAAATAAAATATCGATACTCGGGATGCAAATCGTATTGTTCACTTAAAGAGATCAATATATAGAGAAACGGATTGATACTCTCTCTACTTTTAAAACTCAATGGTAACTTCTGCAGCATTAATGATGAATAATAAATGTATAAATTCAAGCCGTTGGACATATGTTGCTTCACAAAAAGGATAAATATAAATAGAAGATATACAATGAAGCAATGAATATCAACAAGAATCCTTGAACAACATTTTTATACATAAACAGTAAACTTTCTCTCTCTACTGTAAATTTTTAAAATCTTGTGTGAGAGAAATTTCTTGTGAAAGCTTATTGAAATGTTCACTCTAGTGTGAGAGCAAAGATCAAATGTACAATTGTAATTTGGTTTTGAGTAAATCTTCACTCGTACTAAAGAAGATCAATTTTTGGGTTACTTTCATCGTAGAAAAGAAGTTGTAAGGTTTCCCTTCACCTCAGAAGGAATGTATTAGGTCTATCTTGTCCCTTCAAAACAAAATATTAGTTAAACCTTGGTGGAAGTGATTTATATCAGAGAGAGTGGACGTAAGCTAAGATTTGCCGAACCACTATAAAACTGTGTTTGTATCTTTATCTCTCTTACTACTGTTTTATTGCTGTACTGCATAGCATGCAGTTTTAATTGCAAAATTTTAAAAACCCAATTCACCCCCCTCTTGAGTGTTGCCAACTAGGTCAACATCATTATTGTGATTGCTTGTTGGTTTGAATTAATTATTTGAATTAATAATTTTATTGGTCTATTATAGAAATGATTTGTTAGATTTTCTTTCTTGCTATATTTATGGGGTTTTGTAGATTAGCTTTATATTTTGCCCTTTTATTTTTTTTTTCAATTCATGCGGGTAGCTTTAGTTCCTTATTAGGAATCAACTCCTTCGTTACTGCAAAGTTGGGTACATCTCTATAAATGATGTTAATGGATAAAAAATTTTGATAGCTATACTTTCTTGTTGGGACTTCATCTTATTTTTCCATTCATAAAGTTGCACTTCTTGTATTTGTTAGCTTTTATGTTGTTACATGTTCTCACATTCTAAATAGTCGCCTTTTAGTTACTCGGACATTGAGCTACCCAATGACAAAGGGCATTCCGTCCACTCCACAAGACAACCATAGTTGTACCACTGTTGGTAGAAGTCTTTGTGTTTTTAGTGGTACATATAGAATGAATCCTCTTAAACATTTGCATATACTAGACACTTGTGAGTTATTTTTGGCATTTATTGTTTTTACAACTTTTATTTCAATAGTAAAGTTTTACCTACATTTTATTAATTAATTAATTTACAAATTGGTAAAATAATTATATATTTATTTATAAAGTTATTATTATCAATTTTATTTTTTATTTTAAATATTTTATATTTTATATGAGTGATGATTTTATTTTAAATTAATATCGAAAATCTTACTAAAAACTTGTTAAAAATTCATAGATATCTTCGCGAGTTTGGTAAATGTTAAGTACTCGTTTAAACAAGTTTGGTAATAAAATATCAAACCCACTACGGGTTTGGTATGGGTATGATATTGATTTTTTTTTTTTTTTGTGGATACGGATGCGAGTTTGGAGATATCCGTCTTAAACTCGATTAGTTGCCAATCCTACATTCGATTACCATTATGTCTCTCAAATTCATTAGTATTATAAGGAATCATGATCCCAAATTCATCGGTTTTATATAGATCATGGAATTATTATCTCGAATTTATTGATTTTTCAAGAATTACGGGATCATTATCCCAAATTGATTGATTTTTCTGAGAATCATAAAATCATGAGTCTTATTTGTGGAATATAATCACCAAACTATAAATCTTTACTTATCCTCGAAAAAATTCAAGAAGTTTGAATTTTTTAACAGCCAGAAATATTCGCTAATGAGAGGTCTCAAAATCTTACATCTGAGACCTTCTTTTTTAATAAAAATAGTCTCGAGTTTTGATGACTGACTCATAGCCCTTATCATGTTATACCCGATATTTTTATTAAGAAAAGAGGTCTTAAATTTTCACGTCTAAACCGAGATATTTTATTAAATTTAGGAAGTCTCGGGCCACGTCATACTCGAGATCTTTATTACATCATGATCAAGATTTCGTTGATTGTGATATGCCTTAAATTCTACATATTTTTTTGTGAGATTTTTGTTAATAGATAAGGTCTTGACATTGCATCATACCTAGTAGCTCAAAATTTATTAGACTTCATCTATAGTCTAAGCATTTTTCTAAACTAGTGAGCCTAAGATCTATTAGGCTTGAGTATTTTTTTCAAACATAAATTATCATTATAATATACCTCCAACTCTAATACTAATTTTACAATTTTTTTTTTATTTTTATGAATGCTACATTATTTGAGATAATTTAAAATACAAAGCATTAATAAAAAATGATTTTATTTTTATTTTTATTTTTATTTTTATTATGGTTATTATTTATTTATTTACTTAACACCTATTTTGTTAGTTTCAAAAGAAATCATATTTGATTGGGTTTTATAAAATTTGAAATTTACAAGTTTATATTCAATTTCAGATTTGTCCGTTGTATAATTTATTTTAGAGAAAATTGGCAGTGTAAAGAGGAAAATAATTAAATACGAATATAAAATAAAATTGAGATCATGCAAAGGATTTTAAGAACATAAATAAATAAAATCAATAGTTAAATTTTAAATGTCAGATATTATACATTCGCCTTTTTTTTTTTTTTTAAAAGAAAAAACTATATATTCACCAGTTAGATAATTCATTTCCCGGCACTTTTTTGAACCCAAAAAACCCTAGCTAGACAAGAAAAAGAAATCACACTCCACTCTCCAGTAAGAAACTCGAGCTTCTGCTGATGGTAATCGAATCGTAATCCAAACGGCAGTAGCAGTTCCGATTGATGAAAAATGGCAGGGATAGTGAAGGCACCCGGCGAATTTGCGTTAACACCGCACAAAGTTTCGATTTGCATACTCATCCAGCTGTACGCCCCGCCCGCACTGATGTCCGCTCCTTTCTCTTTCTCTTCAGTTGCTCAGCACAACCGCTTTGGGTTGTACTTGTTCGCTCTCACTAAGGTTAATCTTCAATCACATTCTCATTTTTTACTTTTTTGAAATTGAACCTCAATTAGTATTCTAATGCTCTTTTATCGCTTTTTTTTTTTTTTTTTAAATAGTCTTGTGATGATATCTTGGAGCCGAAATTGGATGAACTTATAAACCAGTTGCGAGAAACTGGAGACTTGTTGTATCAATTATTAATTGATCAGTTAATCCGTAGGCTGTCGACTCTATCGTCACCTGATGATTTGTTCAACTTATTTAGTGATTTGAGAGGTCAGTTTATCATTGGTTATATCAACCTAATTGCTTTTTCTATGGTGTTTTTTTTTTGCTTAAATTTTAGTTCATGTGTATTAATTTTGATAATTTTGTTTAGGTATCCTTGGAGGACCTGACCCGAGTGCTGTGGACGATGAACAAGTTGTTTTGGATCCAAATAGCAACCTTGGAATGTTTGTTCGTCATTGTCTACTTGCTTTTAATCTATTATGCTTTGAGGTATGTATATCATTTTTTTTCTTTCATTTTAGTCCACAAGATATATATCTGTATGATATATAAGAAAGTTAACTTTAGTTTCTTCCAAGTTTGATACCCTGGATTAGTTGAAAATAATTCATGCTTCTATTTTTGTTGGAATTTACTGTGACAAAAAAATTTGTGGAGGTTTGTGATTACATAATATGCACAGCTTTTGATGTTAGATTATTTTGTTGAGCATTAAGTTATCCCATGCTTCCAGAATTTACATTGATGTTGTAGTAATGTGGATAAATGAAGAAACTAAGGGAGTGTTGTAGTATTTTGCTTCCAGAATTTACACTGAGTTGTGTGATTAAAGATATATTTGTTTATGATATTCTAGGAGACAACATTTTTTACTCTATTAACAATATTTAAATCATTTATACATTAGTAATTTTCGTGTCTATACCTTTATTTTTTGTATCATGAACATGTAGTGATGAATTCTTCTGTAGGATTCTTTATGTTATTTTCTGTTTTACAACATAATTAGTTTTCAGGATTTCAAATTCTTCTTTTTGCTTTATTTTTATTGTTTTATTCTACCATTTTCAAGTAAATACGCAAAATCATGAGACATGGAAAATGGTCAGTGTAGACTTGTTACTCTTAAGTGCATTATAAAACTCTGTGTCTTGCCAGTTCTTTTTTGAAAAATATATATACAGTTATGGTCAGCTGTCAAAGTTGGGCAAATTTTAAATGGGATCAACGCTATTAACTCTGTGACTACGATTTACCCTATATTTGCACTTAAATATTCAATAATGGGATTTGTGGGATAGAATCTGCCTCTTAGCTTCCATTTGGGCTTTGGTCTATTAGGCATTCCAAAATTCCTCTTTTTTCTTCATTCACATCAATTTGGAGGTGCGGTTTTGGGGTAAGACTGTATAGGCTTGTTCAGCCCTGTACAAGGATGGGTGGTTGTTCATTGTTCATCACTCTTGGACTGTTTTTGGAAGCTTTTCAGTTTAGGTTTTGTTTCCCCTCCCTAGGATCCGCATCTCAGATGTACTGATTTTATATATGAATATTCTGTGATGTTATTTATCACCTTAAAAGTGATTCTATTCTCTCCTTAATAGTTCTTTCCCATGTAGGAACTTTGATGACTTTGTTGGTTTTGTGCTTGTATCCCCTCCCACTTCCCCAGTCATTTCACTAAAAGTTTTATTTTTTGTTCTTGTATAAATGAACAGTCTGATGTAAGCGTTATTGTACTCTTTTCCTTTGCAAGAACAATTCAACTTGTTTGATTTTGGAATTTTAATGCAGGGTGTATGTCATCTTTTAACAAATATAGGGTTCTACTGTAAAGAAGCCATCTCAAGTTGTCCGGCTTATGACTTCCGTTGTTTGGATGATTCTAGCAATGATTTGGAGGCATCATCAGAATATGAAAACATGGATTTGGAGGATATTGTTTTTGAAAAAGTTTATAAAGAAATTGAAGCAAGAAAAAAGGCTAGTGAAGAAGTTTCATTTCACCTTCATGCTCCGAAAGCACTTTCTGGGTTAGTTGAAGGTATAATTAGTTCATTCTTGTCGAGCGTGCATTAATTTTATGGAATTTTGTTAGCAGTTTTGCTTTTATAAAATTGTGGCATATTGGCAACCTTTGAATTTAATCCACCATCTTGTTACCAGCATGTGCAGCTAGGAAAAGAGGGATTTCATTGTTTCCCTTGTATTGATAGTAGAAAAATAGTTGGTGTGTAATGTATTCATTCTTTTTATTCATGGAGTGCAGCATCATTTTTTTTTTTTGAAAGCAAGTGTCCACGAAAAAGCAAAACTGTAAAGAAAGGAAGCAAAGCTATACATAAACAGCTAACAGCACCTAAAATTCTGTTTTGAACCCCAAAAAATACCCACCTCTGTGCACAATTGAGCAAATCTATACAATTAGATCCCCAAGACTCCCTCAAAATTAAAATGAATGAAGAAAAAGAGGTATCTTGGAACTCCTTAGAAACCGAAGCCCAGAGTGAAGCAAAAAGGTTAACTCTATCCCACGAGTGAAGCAAAATCATCCAATTGCTATGGAGAGAATGATTAACTGCTAAACATATATCCTTGGCTGCACCAATACCTTCCCTTTGCATTATTTCCAGAGGCTTCAGGCCCATGGCTCTATATACGGTTATTTCTTTTGCTTTTAAATCTTTCTATCTGTTATAGCAGCTTGAATTTTAGTTTATAATTTTCAGCTTCTGTCTATATAGTGGCAAGAAAGAAACAGAAGGATTTTGAAGAAAATTCAGAGGAAGACATTGATCTTTGTATGATAGAGTCTGTTTACTAGCATAACTCTGTGCATCTATTTATAGGCAATTTCAAGATACTTAGGTCTTCTTTTTTGTTTGTTGTTGGAGCTTACAGATTTTATAGTCTTTCTTTCTGAGAGCTGATCATTGTACATTCCTACAGATCTTTAGTTATGCTTTATGGTGTCCCTGTTTCTTTGGACAACTTCTCCCTTTTTATATCCCTTTCATATATTGAATGTTTTCATTTTAGCAACCAAAAAACAAAAAAGTAGAACGATTGCAATTCATTTTAGCAGTGTTTACGTTGGTATTGTGCCATGGAGTTGTTTGTATTATGCCATGCTACTCTAGCAAGTCAGACTCTCCTAGATTCTTAGTAAAGGTATGCAAGTCTCTTTGATTTTTTTCTTATTAGGACTTAATTTGATGTTAGTTTGATCAATTGATTGGATGGTAAGAATTAATTACCACTAGGTTTGTTCTCCCCTAGAAAAAGAAGGAATTTTTAATAGTTTTCTTCACTTTTATTTTAATAATCTAGATAGTTTTCCTTTCTTTTCTTTTTACATTTTTTATTTTATTTTTGTCTGTATGTGATATCTCAGAAAATATGTAATAGTAGGGTCTTAACTATATAAATGGGCTTGTGCATTTGAGTTCAGAATTATTTGTTACCCTTTGTTGAAAGGATAGCCAGTGGTAACCCCACTTGCAAAGTCGTCCTACTTTGCACCAATTTTTCTGCCACCAATTTCCATCATGCTCATTTGAACACATCTCCATTTTGTCCTAGCCAAAGCTCTATATATGTGAGTGTATGTATGTGTGTGTGTGTCTTTGTTTCTTTTCTCACTTTATATATTAACTTACACAATTACCCTGGCACTTTTCTAATATGGATTTTCTTTAATTTGTGCTTCTTTTAGATATCTTATTTGAGATGTTGAGGTAATTACGGGTATAATCATGAGGACAAATTAAACGTGCAGATATTGAGGTTTCAGCTGTCCCAAAATCCAAACGTGGTGACAAATGTAGAGAAGCTTCTCCATATGCGCACCCACCAAATGATGCATTGACAGAGTTTGATTCCATTGGTGGGGCATTCCTACGTACAAACTGGCAGATGCAGGGGTACTTAACGGAGCAAGCCGATGCAATTGAAAAGTAAGTTGTAGTTTGAGTTGTCTCTCTTTGTTCTTTATCTGTCAGATGTAGTTTATGTGGCATTGATTCTCTAATTTCTTGTGACAGACATGGTAGTTCCTTCTCACTAAATGCTTTTGAACTTATTCTAAGGCAGCTCCAAAAATTGGCACCTGAGCTACACCGTGTAAGTTAACACACTTCTGAGATAGCAGGTTTATAATTTGCTGTTCTTCCATTAATCTGTTTTGCTTGGTGACTGGTATTATCTGAATTTATATTGTTCTTTTTTGGACTCTGCTTAACCACATTGCAGGTTCACTTCGTGCGTTACTTGAATAGCCTATATCATGATGATTATTTTGCTGCTTTAGAGAATCTTCACCGCTATTTTGATTATAGGTAAATAAAAATATAGCCCTCTCTGGTTTATTACTTTGATGAATTACTGTTTCAGTTCTAGTGTCATTTCCTACATTAGATAACTTTTCATTGATACTACCCATTATTTAATTGAAATTGCTCTAGTTGGCAATGCCATTTGCATCGTGGAATCATTTTGGTTTTGTCCTCCTATTAACAATTTCAATTGTGTTCTTTTGGTAGCTCTTGTTCTCATGTACATCGTATTTTTTATTTTGTTATCAGCTTGTTATATATTTCTCCTCATCCTGTATTTCTAGGATGTACTTATTTCCATAGATAAGTAACCCAAAAAAAAAAAGTCCAAACAGGGCATGACACGAGTTCCATTTTATTAAAAATCATTTGTGTAGTTCAGATTTTATCATTTAACCTAGTTAATTAAGCTGGTCATGCCAAGGAGCAACCTTTTTAAGTTATAGTAAGCAGTAATTTTTATTGGTTTTACATTCTATTTGTACACCATAAACCATATGTAGTTTATCACTTGGTTTGTAACATGAGTTGATGCCCTTCATCATTGATTCAATTCAGTTATACTGTGGGAATCGAATTAGACAATGTAATGTTGGATATTGGATTAAAAAGCATTTTATTCTTGAATAATAGTTTCCTTGTATCTTATGCTCAAGGTTTTGTTGGCACAATTTTTTCAAGTAGAGCTTTTTCAAGTAGAGCTTCTTCAAGTAGATCTCATACTGGTAAAACTTTTATCAGTAGAGTTTTTAATGAAAAGTTTTTGTTTGCTTGGTTGTCAATCACACTTTTAGCAAGAGCCATGTAAATACCTTTATAGACAAGTATTCTAAGGTTATGTTGTGGGAGGAATGAAATAATTTTTTAAAAATAAAATAAGTGTGATTTAGACAATTTAGTTATTTAAAAATGCTCAAAAAGTTATACTTCCAAGTGCACAAGATTTTGGCTTCTTTAAATGGAGGTAAATTTTTTTTTTTTTAATTCTCCATAAGCTTTTCTTTAATTTCAACCAAATGACAAAAATAAATAAATAAATAAATAAATAAAAATTGACGAGCTTTTGACATTAAAAATGCTTTTTTGGCTAGTAGAGAAGCCATTCCAAACAGGCACACTGTCTTTTTCAAATCTTTGTGGATGTTTTTCTTTGCTTTGTCTAGAGAAGTATTCTCTGTTAAGTCTTGGAATATGACATTCATTTTGATTGTTTAAGGCAACCAGGCTTTAATTTCTTTGTAATTGACTAAGGGTTGGTTAGGCTGGCCTGTCAATAATGAATTATTAATCTAATGTGTAAATTTCTCATGAACCTCACCTTCTTGTTGAATCGAGGTATCATTGAACTTTGCCTTTTAGTATTTGATTAAGTCTTGATTGTTTCGCGTTGTTTTGGGAAAATATGTGAGTAAAATGTAGCAACTGAATATAGGTTTACAGCTGCGGTATTGCATCTAAGGCAATTATATAAGTGCTAATATATGCCAAGTCTTTGTGAAATTGTTTCCATATGATAGTTTTTTCTTTTCTTTAGTTTTCAAAATGGTTCTTGTCATGAAAAGTAAACTTTAAAGATGACATTGTTTATGACAAAAGAACTAATTTGATAATTATGAAAACAAAAGTGCAGGGACAGAGGGATTTGATTTTGCTCAACCTTCAATTAGTTGCAATAGTTTTGGAAGATATGAAATAGCCTTGTTATGTTTAGGCATGATGCATTTCCACTTTGGGCATCCAAAGCAAGCTTTAGAGGTAAGCATGGGGAAAGGGTTTTTAATTCTCCCCACCCAAATTAAAAAAAAAAAACCTGTTAACTACTCTAGAGTTCTTGTTCATTAACTATTTGCTTGATGATGTTCAGGTCCTAACTGAGGCTGTTTGTCTTTCTCAACAGGTATTCTTCATAGTTTGTGTTTTAACTTTTGCCAAATTGTAATTTGCTCTAGCCTTAACCTTCTTTTGCAGGCCTACATTTGTGCAAAATTGAGATGGAAAACATAGACCACTTATATTTTCATTGTTTCCATTTAAGGTTGTTGTTCAAGCTTTTCAAGGAGGCAAGAATTTAATGGGTTATTCCAGAACCTTGTGTTCAGTTTTAATCTATGACCAATTTACTTGTTGGTGAGGCAGGGGGTGGGTTTAAAAAATGATAGTTTTATGGAGATGCAGTGTGCTGGCAATCTTTTGGATTACTTGGCAAGGAAGAAATATAACAATATTTGAGGATGTTTATCAAGAGGGATATTGCTAGATAGTGTCAACTCCGGGCACATTTATGGGTTTTGGTTTGATAAGAATTACTGGGCACTTCTTTTTCTTTATTCTCATCAATTAAGGTTCTGTTTATATTAATCTTTTGAAGTTCTCTTTGTGGTGCCTTATTAGAGTTTTTAGATGATGCCTCCTGTGGTTGGATTTTGGTTCTCCTTTGTTGTTTTTTAACCTCTTTTATAAATTATTTCTGTTACTTATTGAAAAATTAACAAGAATTAAGCAAAAGAAAAAAAAGATACAACTCCTCTATTTCAAAATGTTATAATTCATTTTGACATAACTTGAAAAACAATTTAGAGGGTTCTTATATTTCCTTTTTTTAGAGTCATTAATATATAAAATTCACACAGTTATATTGTTTTGTGTATACGAGCGTAGCAATTAAATGAGCGGGACCTTGTCAAGCATACTCAGTCATACCCATATCTATATGGTATTTTATGTCTAGAGGGATCATATTGTCAAACACCCGTGTCACTTCTGGACAACTTGGGCTGTTTTTCTGTTTACGTTTCTATCTTCTTCTTTTTTTTAAAAAAAAAAAAAAACTTATTGAGCATGATGTCATGTTAATCTTATAATGAAGGCAGCTGATGTTATTCTCTCCATTCATGTTAGCCTTTTTAACGAATATATTTTATGTTTTTCTAGTTCCGATTATTTTTGTGAAAAAAAGCCTGATGGTTTTCTTTCAATTTATGCAGCATAGTAATGATACTTGTCTTGCATACACTTTAGCAGCTATTTGCAACTTGTTGTCTGAAATTGGTATCTCAACCACAACTGGGATCCTTGGATCATCATACTCACCTATAACAAGCATAGGCACTTCAGTGTCTGTCCAGCAACAATTGTTTGTTCTGTTGAAAGAGTCTTTTAAAAGAGCAGAGAGCTTAAAGTTAAAGCGATTGGTGGCTTCCAATCATCTTGCGATGGCCAAATTTGATTTAACAGTAATGTCGCAAATCACCATATGCATTGGTTTCTCAGTTTTTCTTGCAGTTTAAATTGTAATTGTTGCATTATCTGTGCAGCATGTGCAAAGACCACTTCTATCATTTGGCCCCAAAACTGCTGTGAGGCTTAGAACATGCCCAACTAATGTTTGTAAGGTAATGTGCTGTCTTTGTTTATACCTGGAGCTCATATCAGATGGCTTGCTGATTTACTTTGTTTCTTACTGCAGGAACTGAGATTAGCTTCTCATTTAATTAGTGAATTTGGCTCTGAAAGCACTACAATGACAACTGATGGTGCTTTTAGTACTGCTTGGCTTAAAAATTTGCAAAAGCCAATGGGTTCACTAGTTTTGACTCAAGAGAATGTCTCTGGAAATGATTCTAATGCTTTCCAATTCTGTGCACAACCAAGTTCTATTCCAGGATCCGTATTGCAATTAGTAGGTTCTTCATACCTGCTCCGTGCCACAGCATGGGAGGCATATGGCAGGTGACCTTTAACAAGGACCTTTAAGTGTTAATTGTTCTTTGTTATACCAATTTAGATTAATATGGCTTTTGGTAATCATTGTCTGTCTCATTTATTAATAATTTATTATGTTTCTTATTAAACATAAAGTTATTTAGTGATAAAGCATGCATCAAAGATTCCGGACTAACTGAGATCTGTACTTTGCATTAGTTGATTGACTTAATGAGGCAAAATCTATGCTATGTTTACTAGGGTATGCTTTTCTGGGGGTTTGTCCTTCCAGGTGTTTGGTTGATGTGTGGATGTGATAGTTGTATTAACTCATCTATCTACTGGGTGCGATCATCTTATTTTTGCATAGCAGAGTGCAATGTAGAATTTTATTGATTCTATTGTAATAACACATCTATCTACTGGGTGTGATCTTCTTATTTTTGCGTAGCATAGTACTGTATTGATTTATATTCTCTTTTCCTTTTGCTGTCACCAGTGCCCCTCTTACTCGAATAAATACATTAATTTATGCAACCTGCTTTGCTGATGGTTCAAGGTATTTTAGTGGAAAATGCCACAAAAATTTACTCACCCTAGTGCTAATCTATACTTTGGTTTTTTCTTATACTTGCGGTTCTTTATTTCTTTTTAAACCCTCATTAACATGTGGTTGAACTTTTTTTGGACTTCCCCAGTTTATCTGATGCAGCATTAGCTCATGTGAAGCTCATCCAACATTTAGCAGTATTTAAAGGATACAAAGGTCAGGCGAATGATTGAATTCCTTATATTAGTCCATTGATGTTGTAGAAGATTGTAAAATGTTTCTCTTTTTCAAAAACATTTCTGTTTTTTCTTTTATGCAACTGCATTAATTACTGTTTGAGAAAAGTTTTGAGAGATTAGCTGAAAATATATTATTGGCATCCAGTCTTTTTCTTGAGCGGTTAATTATTCATTTGGGCTTGTAAGTAATACCATAATTGAGTAATGTGTGCAGACTAAGCATCTAGTAGGGTTTTTGGGATGGGTAAAGTATGTTTAGGCATCATGCAAGAAAAGTACATTTTGGCTTTTGACTCCATAGGAGGGAAATGTAAAAGTATTGTTTGGTTGTGTTTTACATTAAATACCTTTTTAAGGCAAAAAAGTTGCTTTAAGTTGAAATGAAAATAAAAACTGTTGTAGTGAAAATCAATACGATGCTGTTTGAAATCCTTTAACAGAAAAGAAACCTGACGCAAGATTCCCATGGTTTTCTTGAGGACTAGCTTTTCACTCTTGAGTAAATCAGTTTATAATTTATAAAAGCTAATACCTTTTCTTATAAATATATTTATGGATAAAACAGGGGGGGTGTTTTCCATAAATTGTTTGCACGATCAGAAAACCTTAGTTTAGTAATGTTTGCAAAGGATCCAATTCTTTCATGGTGTAAGGTCTCAATAGTCTCTCTGTTTTTGTCTTCTGCACACAGATGCATATCATTCTTCCTCATGACACTTGATTTTATTGTTTTTTTCTTTACTTTCAGAGGCCTTTTCAGCTCTTAAAATTGCAGAGGAGAGGTTTCTATCAGTTTCAAAATCACGAATATTGCTACTAAAGTTGCAGCTGCTCCATGAGCGTTCTTTACATCGGTAATGTTACTGACTGCCAAAATTGCATCACTCTAGTTTTTGGTGTAGATTATGTTAACACTTGCAATGATTTTTCAATTATGTATTTCATCCTTCAATTATTTAGAGGACATCTGAAGCTAGCTCAACAAGTATGTGATGAACTCGGAGTCATGGCATCATCTGTGACTGGTGTGGACATGGAGCTGAAAACGGAAGCAAGCCTCCGCCATGCTCGTACATTGCTTGCAGCAAACCAGTTCAGTCAGGTTTGATATTTTTTGCTGAATCAAATTCTTAGTATTGTATCTAATTTTGCTCTTTGCAAAACCTAAGGCAGACTTTGTTTTTAATCTTATAATAAGAAGTATTTTCTGACTGTGATTGAAGTAAAGAATAATTATCTCTGTTTGTATGGGTTTCTAGATTCAGTAAACCCTAAATAAGATGAGAAGAAAAAGTCTAAAATACTGCTGCATTAGATATATTTAGTGCCAGTTGAAAATTGCTAATTTATCTTCTGGTTCAATGGCTTGGTTTTAGTATGAATATCTTCCGTAGTAAAGCTTTCTCCAACTCTAGGTACAAATTAATGAAAGATTTGTCAGTGCGAGATGCAAACAAATGAAGCAAGGTTGCTTCAAAAGCTTAAGATTAAATTACATATTCCAGATATTTATTACAAACAAAATATATGTTAATCTCAATATGCTTGGTATAGCAGATTAGTAGCAACATTAATGACCTAAATGCCAATGTTGTTTGTTTCATCATTGGTTGTAGGGATGGCAATTCAAATTCTTGTGTTATATTCTTGTTGTGTCGAATAGAGACAAACTTGGACCTGACCTTTTTAATAATTGTGTTAAGAATTGAAAATTTTAACCCACTACAATTATTAAATAATTAAACAGGTTATAATCGTGTCACATGTTTAACATATTTTTTTGTATATTGTAATATATTTCTATAATATTTATGTTACTATTTACTTAAATGTTAATCAATTTTATTCTAAATATAATTAAATACTTTTTAAAATATGATAAATATAACTAAAATTTTTGAAAAATATAAAAAATATAAAATAAATTTATTAAATCATAAATGAATTAGTACAGTATAATTACTCAAAATGCTAATTATGTTATGAATATGTTTACTTGTTAAGAACTTTAAACCCGAACCTGACATGATTATTATTCGTGTCGTGTGTTACTTATTTAAAAATCGTGTTATTTTATATTAACTTGAACCCATAAATTTCGTGTTTGATTTATTTTATGTCAAACCGAACCCATAAATTTCGCATTGGATTTGTGTCGGTTTGATAGATCGTGAAAAAAATTGTCGCCCTTAATTAATTGGTGAGATATGTTTGTCACCCCTAATTGGCTAGCAAGATATTGCCCAGACCACATCTTCGTAACTGTCAAAAAGTCTGATTTCTTCAAAAGAAAATAATATGTACAATAATTATAGAGCTGCCCTATACACCAAAAAATAGAAGGAACTTAAAGATACAAGAAAATCTGCCTAAACTAGAATTACAAAATCTATAGGTAAGCTCAGAGAATAAGGGAAGAAAAAGATTTTCCTTTTTCCTTTTTCGTTGAGAATAAGAGAATTCTGCCATCAGTAACTGTCACGCATAGTGAAGCAAGGAATTTGAATTATTTTTCCCACAAAAAATCAACGTCTTCCTCACTAGCTTCAAAGATCCTCCTATTTTGTTCCAACAAAGAACTCAAAGAACTGCAATCACACAACAGTCCATAAAATTCCAGCCTTTCTTCCTTCACCAAAAGCAGAAAATTTCTCTTCTAGCATTTTGCATATGTTACAAGCTGTACATGTTACTTAACAATTAACATCCAACCTTTCTAGCAAGTTGGCAATAGTAAAAATCTTTCTCTTACTTAAGGGTGTCAGCAGTGGTGTCAAATTTTTTCTTCCAATATTTTTGGTATACAAGTGTATGTATCAATGTATATTTATTAGCATATTGAAACTAGACTTTACGATTGGTACATCTGGAGTTGAATACCTGAGTTTTACCATTCAACTGGTCACGAAACTGGAAAGAAGGGCGGGTCGAGAGTCTGGAATTTAACTGAAATTCAACCATGACATCACATCACATAATAAATTGATGTATGCTTAGTTATATGTTAGTATCTTCAGCCATACCAAATAAAGAACAACTTTTCTTGATCAATTTTTTTCGTCTTTCATTTTTTACTTTGCATTATTACAATCACAAAAAATAAAGATAACAAAGATGCCATAAATAAGTTATCATAATGGATGTCCTAACCTAATAAAAGTAACTCTTTGTTTCTTTCTGTTTCCCTATTTTTTTTCTGCATCTTCACACTTATTCCTTGCAGGCAGCAGCTGTTGCACACACTCTCTTTTGCATGTGTTACAAATTTAATCTACAGGTTGAGAATGCCACTGTTCTGCTGCTGCTTGCTGAAATTCACAAGGTACAACAGTTGACTTCTTGCATGTATATTTTGATAGTGAACTAGATTTGAAAGTTATTACTAGACTCTCTAATGCTTATATTTACAAGGTTTTTCCTTTTCCAAATCCCCTTTTCACATTGTACCACCTACATAGATACCATATTCAATGAATGTACATATTTATATCTTCTTTTCCATATTGGTTACTTAACAGCCATGCGGCTGCCACATGGCCTCAATGTTGGATAAATTTATAGACTTAGATCTTGAATGAAATTACAATCTAAATGGGCTCACATAGAAGAAATAAGATCAGTCAACCTTGATGATATGTATGTACATATTGGTTTCTTTTACTTTGAAGTTCTTCAAGGGTGATTTCCTCTTTTATATGTCCTCAGAAATCAGGCAATGCTGTTTTAGGCATTCCATATGCGTTGGCAAGCCTATCATTTTGCCAGTCACTTAACTTGGATCTTCTTAAAGCATCGGCTACTCTAACACTGGCTGAGTTATGGTTGACTCTTGGTTCAAACCATGCAAAGAGTGCTTCAATCCTGATCCAACGTGCTCTTCCAATGATTCTTGGTCATGGAGGTCTGGAGCTCCGTACTCGGGCTTTTATTGCTGAAGCAAAGTGTTTTCTATCTGATCCAAGCTTTTCAGGTTCTTTTTCTCACACCATGTTTTCAGTACGACACATTTTTTTCCAAGAGCTAAGTAAAACATAAAAATTTCAGGTATATATGTAGTAAGTACATGTAAGTTAGTTTACTTTTGGGACAAGGGAAATGGAGGCAATAGAGTGTGTATTGATATGTTACAATATTTGACCAAATTTATCCTCACATTTGGTCCAGATGTCATCTTCAGATTTAATTCAGTTTCACTTTGAATCTTGGATTGTCTCTCTCTTCTTCTTCTTTTTTTTTTTTTTTATAGCATTTAATGTTGTTTGGAACAAATCTTAATTAACATGGCCTTAAGTCTCATTTCTGTTAGTTGTAGCATCATGATTCATGAATGTGTGTTTTTTAATCCCTTCATATGTAAAAGTTAGCTGATATAGGCAATATAACTTATTATGTCTTTCTTATAAAGTTAATCATTAGTTATGTTGAAATTGAATCGAAAGTGTAAAGTAGTTTTGCACATATATTTTAATATTTTACCATCTTACACAACTTTGGGATCTAGTGAAGATTCTAGATCCTGGTAGACCATTTCACATTGCTAATTGCCATCATCTAAACCTCAGCTATAGATAAAGATAAAGGATATTGTATCTTCTTTTTTTTTATTATTTTTTTTGGATTCATTGAACAAAATGGAAAATTTACTTAATTGATGATGTTTTTATATCTCCTTGTTGAATTTTTCTTCCAGTTTCTCAAAATCCCGAAGATGTGCTAGATCCTTTAAGGCAAGCTTCAGAGGAACTTAAAGTTTTAGAGGTGAGTTCACTTCTGAGTATGAAACTGTGGATATTTTGCATTTGTTTTTTTGTTCAAAATTGGATATCTCAGTCCGCGTTCTCAAAAGTTTTTTATATTGATTCCGTAAAAAAAATGTTCGTTTCTCTTATTCTTAGGGTGATTGAAACTTACAGTCATTTAGTCCTAGTGGTCAATCTATCCCATATGCTGTACTTCTTAACTCTATTGGGTGGACTAGGTGATCTAGCCCAGGGTATCTGGGTTGACATGACAAAATATTGATCCAGTACCAGAGCATTGTGACAATCATTCCTTGCTTGGAAGCTTGTGGATAGTCTTATCTTTTTTTGACTCTGATATATTAAACCTCTTGTGTATATTGGGATATAGGCATAGTACAACCCTCTGGCTATTGGCAATACTCTTTGTGGGCGATTAGAAATTTATAGGGTCTGTTAGCTTGAAATTTCCTTTACCATAAAAATGTGATTAAGATGCTTTAGTGCCTTTTGTCCTTTTCTTTTTCCTGTGGGTTTCTGTTGTCATTGTTGGAAAACTGTTAGTGATTCATATACTCATGACCAACATAAATCATCTTTATTTTGGAAAAAAAAAAAAAAAATTTCTCACGGATTCCTGAAAATCTGAACAGATTGAGGAAAATACCGCCCAATATCAACAGTTTTGTGCAAATGTGGCATCCCATCTCCATGGTTAAAGAGAATGTCCCCTTTCTAGCTGCTCGTCTCTTTGACCCTCCTAGTTCCCATAGGTGGATTAAGGTATCTCACAGAGGGTGAGGGTCCCTCGGCACATGTAAAGTACGCTACCACATTTCTCCGTCATGCCATTAAACGAACTGTTTTTATCAAATTCATAACCCTTGTTAATTTTTTGGAAAGCATGCTCTACCTTTCCTCCGCTTCCCTTCTCTCTCTTCCGCAAGCTGTAGTGTTTGACACTTTTTTATTCTATGAATATTTTTTTGGTGTTTACCCGTGCTTTGGTTTTAGAGCTTAATTGTTGTGAGTGAAACGTTGCATTTGTTGCAGTATCATGAATTGGCAGCTGAAGCTTTCTACTTAATGGCCATCGTATTTGATAAGCTGGGGCGATTTGCAGAAAGAGAAGAAGCTGCAGCTTCATTCAAGAAACATCTGTTGGCTCTTGAGAATCATCAGGATGAGGTAGATCCTCTTTTAAATATGCCATGAAAAATACTTTAATATATTCAAGTAAATCAGGATATGTGTTGATTATTTACAAACAACCTTCTTAATTTTTACTCATTATGTCTTTCTTTCCTTTGGACTCTTCGGTCCGTACTTTACTACCTGTCTATATATTGTTGTAGTCGTCCTTTCAAGTTTGCAATTTTGTAAACTACTCAAGACGACTTTTAGTTGGCATTTGTTTTTGAGAATGAAAAGGAAATAAGATATCAAAGTTAGAAATATGAAATGTATTGTTGGCTTGCAGTGCATGATCTTGGACAAAAAGTGCCCTCTGCTTAATAATCTTAGTAGATAAATATATCACAAGTATATTTTTATTTGTCATATAATTAATTACAAAATGAAAAGGTTCGGACGATCGTGATAATTGTACTGTTGGTGTTGGTCAGCAATGTTACATTGTTGAGACAATAATAATCGAATGTTGATCTCTATAAAACCGGAGTTTGTTAAATTATATCATTTGATCCAGAATTTTAAACTAATAAATAAAGATTCCCTTAAATAATAGTGTTAAGCTAACAATTATTGTAATGTTGTTATTAAACGGAAAAGCATTGTGGTGTACTGTCATTTCATTTTAGATCCTAATTGGGTTTTAAACATGTCACAGCTGTGATATACCTTCTGAGTGACTAAAAGATTTAAGAGTTTGTTGAGATTGATGCTAATACTTTGTTGCCCATGGTCGAGTATTGTCGGTAACTCACTATTTTCAATTTTTTTTTAAAAAAAAAATAAATGATTGGAATAAGAAAACAATATAATTGACTCATGAAACACCACCACAACTTCCTTCCGCACAACCCAAAATCAGACCGATTCGGTGTAAGAAGTTTCATCACGTGGAGTTCTGGTGCATGGATGCAACCAATACGGCTCGTCGTTTCTGCTTGGGACTTGGCATGCAGATTGTAGCTAAATCGGACTTATCAACCAAAAACATGATTCATGCATCTTATCTCTTGCGCTCTGCCGACCCCAACATCGTCTTTACGGAGGCGAGTTCTCCTTCCGTTGCCGGTAATGGTGGCAGTGATAGGAAGTCCACAGCAGCTATGGCTAAACCAACTTCTGATCGAAATTCCTGCTCGGACTTCGTTGCGTCTCACGGGCTTGCTGTCAGACCAACTGCTATCGAAATTGACGATGCTGAAGTAGCTTTCAATACCACCGTCGCCCACCTTCTTCTTCTCCAATAAACCTCGATGATCGTACCGTTATCGTGGAATTTCAACTGTATGGTGACGTTATTTTGCGTTATGTTAGCGATAAGAAAAATTGAAAATGATCGTCAGGATTCTTGCTTGTTCTTGCCTAGCTTTGAACCGATGGATGAGAATCCACCCTTCCCTTTCGACTTCGAATTGGTGATGTGTTAAGTGACGTGCAGATTCAGATTAAACAGTGTGAGGAGATGGGGATTCTGGTTGACAAGGATGATTTTCAGGGCACTCTTCTTCGGATTTTTTACCAAGCCTGTCGGAGATAGGTATATATGCATGCATGCTCTAATTAATTTGCTTGCCTTAAATTAATGAATTAATTATAAAAACTATCTGATAATAATGTTTTACGTACATTATTAAATTTGGAAGGCCAACATGCGTTTTATAGATATTCGAGACAGTAGGAGTAGGATGCATGGTAAAGGATGACGAAGGGAAGGAGTATCAGGAGGAGGACGTGAAGGATTTGGGAAGGGAAACTTTGCTTCTATCTTAAAAATTTAAAGCCATCGAGGAATACCAGAAGACTCTTTATATTAACCGAATCATTGCAGAACCATCGACTGCCTCATTCACCGACAGTTATAGTTGTTCTAGAGGCTGCCACCGAAAGCCAAGTTGGTTTGCTTGTGTGTTGTGTTTGGAGATCTCATTAAACGAATAGCTTATGTGGACGCTTGTATTTATTGTTACAATCACATTATGTGTTAAATTTCTAGGATTAAATTAATTTATTTATTAAAATTGAAACTCATTATAATTATGATTAAACCGATTACATATGCTTAATCCATAACTTGAGCAATTGCGTGTCCAACATTAGTTGTTAATACACGTAGCATGCGAGGTAGAATTTTCTAATAATTATTATTATTAGAAACCAGCCCTTCCTTTATAGTATAACGTTTGAATATTTATTAAAAATATATTTACTGAATTATTTTTTTTATGTCATTGCCCTCCGATAAAACATATCATTTTTAAAATTTTTAATTATTTATTTAATATTTAAAATTATTAAGAGTATAAACATAAAAATATTATTTTTATAAATTTATTTAAAAATAAATAACTTAATACTTATTGTTGATCTAACAAAAATCTTTTGATGCTTAAGTTAAGATTTTTCTTTAACGAGAGTTTTGAGAGAAAAATGGTAGCAATTTGATAGTTAGAATTCAATGTATCTCACCAGGTTATCTTTTGTTTATCTTTTATAAATTGTTTCGTTCAATTGTTATTATATCTCTTGCATTCGTAGGTTTTCTATGGATTGTGGGACCTTATTTACGGGATATAATCATCAGGCTAAGGATTCTCTTTTATCTTAAAAAAAATTTGTGAGGTTTGAACTTTTCAAAGATTAAAAATAATCGTTATTGAAAGGTTTCGAAATCTTAAGTCAAATTTAAGACTTTCTTCTTCAATAAAATGGTCTCGAATTTTGATGACTTACCTGTGGCCCTTGCTATGTTATCCTCAAGATCTTTATTAAAAAGAGAGATCTCGGACTTTCATGTCTAGACTGAGACCTTTATTGAATTTAAGAAGTCTAGAATTACACGTCACATTCGAAATCTTGTTAGCTGAAATAGATCTCGGATTTCACCAGTCTTTTGTGAGACATTTGCTGATGTTGGAGTTCTTAGTGTAACATCCCAAATCTGAAGATATTACTGACAAGTGACATAATCTATCATTATCTTAAACTCTATCTATCTGTCTAAGGCATGCACTATTGTTGTATGCAATTAGTATTAATATATGACTCATGTATGGAATGCAAAAGGGCGATATGCCCAACTATGAAATATATAAAATCAATAAACACTCTACCACTTCTGTTATAATATAATACAAGTTGAAATCTATGCATGACCCTAAAATATAACTCTGTCTATAGTATACATGATTCTCTGTACATAATGGACCCAAATAACCTAGTGACTGCAGTGTGTATCATCTTTTCTGTTTATGTCTTCAATGTATTGAAACGACTCATAAGGTATTAGATCTACAAAACTAGAGAGTGAGGCGTGGGGGGGTGGGTGAGTTTTGGAAGATCTAGTGACTGGATACAATAAAACAAGAAAACATAAATATCTGGAAAATTGAATTTTGTTATAAATAAATTCAATTTAAAATTGAAATCCGAATCATGTTCAAATTTTATTGTAATAAAATAAAATTTCAATTTCAAAACTAAATCATCATAAAACTCTAGTATCCTCGCCTGCGGTATATCACAGTCAGCCAGAATATATATCTAAGATAAGAGGTCATGGAGGTCCCAAATTTTTATTTGTAACTCTAGTATCTCGACCCACGGTGTATCACAGTCAGCCAGAATACATCTATGAGATAAGGGGTCATAAAGGACCTAAATCTTTAATTGTAATTCTGGTATCCTAGCCTGGGGTGTATCACAATCAACCAGAATACATCTCTGATATAAGGGGTCACAGAAGCCCTAAATCTTTATCTACACATGTGCACATGGTCTATCTCTGGTTCCGAATGACAATCTCTGGCTCCATAAGGCAATCTCTGGCTCCGTAGGGCAATCTCTGAGAAAAATTACGCACATATCTAAAAAAACAAATTCATTATCGTGCTTAAAAATCACAAATCATACTATTTTACAAAATTTCATAGATGTATATGTAACACCCCCAACTTAGAGATGCTACCAGCAGGTGACAGACTCTACCATTACTCTAAGCCTCTCTCTCTCTGTGCATGTATGAATGCATACATTATTTCTCAAATTAGAAACATCATTAAACATAATACATAAATCACTTAAGGTAATAATTCCATTAATGATATACAGAAAATTTTCAATGTATTACAAAAATTTTGTACAATGAAATAAATGATGCAAATTATATATATATATATATATATATATTCTTTTGTGACATGCTAATGTCTGAACCATGTATGACTCTCAATTGCATGACGGACTCATGTGCCCTAATAACTACAGTGTGTACTCCTTGTCTCCTATTTGTGTCTCAGCTGTACAAAATCTTTTTCCTTTCTCTCTAACTACTTGTCAATCCTATAACACTAAAACGTGAGGAGGGTAAGTCCTGAGAACCTAGTGAATGGATAAAATTAAAGTAAGAAAATGTGAATGAAGAGTAAGAGTATATAATTTAAATTATAACATCACACATTTATTTAAAAAATATGAAATTTAAATAATTCACTAAAAATCATAGAAGCAGTATAACCAAATTTTATTACAGAAGGAAGCTTACCCATTATAGTTCATCCCTTTAAGTTTGGTTTAAGAGGAAAGCTCATCCAACAGTCCATCCCTCAAGGTTTGGTTTTAGTACAAGCTCATCCAACAATATACCCCTCAAGGTTTAATTTCAGAGGGAAGCTCATACAACAGTCCATCCTTCATGGTTTGGTTTTAGAAGGAAGTTCATCCATATTGGTCCTAACTTAATTAAACAACAATATGATTAAAATATCTATTGAATAAAATTCGAATTTAATATAAGGGTCTTTTTTATGAACATAGCACACTCTAAACTTGCGACAAATGTGCATCGCTAAAATCGATAACTTATCTCAACCTAAATTTGTTATGACACACTATATTATGAGTCTAGTTTTTCTCACATTTTACGAATTTGAATTTCGAATCCGATTACCTAAGTTACGACAAATTTTCGACAAACTCAAGAAAAAAAGGGTATGGCCATCAATAGGGCAGCTATATTCTAAATTTTCTTGCGATCTCGTCTCTTTACAAAACAATTTGAGTTTTGAATGTTATGTTTCTAGATGTCTAATTTCCATAAAATTTTACTGCTCATCAATCCGAGGTTCAGAACTCGCTTGGTTTTAATTTTTTTGAGCCCTACTCGGAATTTTCAACAACTACCTATATACAATTTCGATTCTATGTTTTTAACACCTTCTGGCCACTAAACTCATAACCCATCACGCCTAATTCCTTCATTTTTTTCTGGCCTCGAAACACACATATGGAATCGTATGATGACCGCCCATTTTTTGCATGGTTACACCTCCATTTTTGCAACCCTGCACATTATTACAACCGATAATTTCATAGTTACCACTTATCCCCATTCTCACACCTCATACCCTTTTCATTTTACACTTTCCTTACATAAAATCTCATCAAGCCATGATCACAAAATCAGTTTATATGCTGTCATTTATGTAGCATCACTACCACTCAACTTCTATCATCAATAATATCATCTATAATGCATATCTACTCACAACTCCACCTTCACCAATTCCACACATTCTCTAACATCACAACCACACACAAACACACATATATAAATCATTTCCATGACATTCACACAGCATTAACCACAAGTTCATGTTTTAGCATCAATTTAATATCAAATAAATATAAAATAATAAATATAAAATAATAAATATAAAATAATAAATATAAATTCAAAATCAAATAACACACATACTTACCACCAAGGCACCTCTCTCTCTCTCTTCATTCCTTTTTCTTTCACTTCCTTCTTCCTTCTCTTTTTGTCTTTCTTGGCCAAGGCTTGCACAGTTTCTCTCCACTTTTCCTTAGCTCTTTTTTTTCCTCTTGTTTTCTTTTTTTCCTCCACTCACACGGTTTTGCCTTATCTTCTCTTATTTCTCTCTTTTGTCTTTTGCTTCTCCTTTTGTTTTGTTTCTCTTCTTATCTCAATTTTGCTAAACAAAAGTAGTAACTTCTAGAAAATTATAAATTTTAAACTATAAACCCCATCTTTCAGGTATAAGAGTAAGATAGTAACTTATGACATTCACGAATGCACATGCATATATATATATATATATATATGGGGATAGTTGACACACAATCAAGGTGTAGGTGAATTAAACTATAAACTAACTCAAGGTAAGTGGATAAAATAATTTAAGTGAGTTGAATTTAGCATATATTAGAATTTTCGCATAATACTCTACGTTGATGCAATCCGATGAGTCCTAAAATTTTTATATTTCAAGTCCTTAAAATGATTAGATAAGTGTCGAGAAAGGAAAAGGTTATTGGGAACACGAGGAAACAAAGAAAAATTTGAAATGTATAGAAACCGGTTGACCGGTTGCTGGAAACGGTCGACCAGTTGCTGGAAATGGTCAACCGGCAAAAGTTGGTTTGCAGAAGGGAAGAAAACGGTCAACCATTTTGCCAAAACGGTCGACCGACAGTAATCATTTTAGGAAAACGGTCGATCAATTCAGTCGACTAGCAGTAGCCTTCGCGGGGTTAAATGAACAATTGGTCGACCGACTTGGAAAACAATCGACCGGATTGCTGGGAAAAATGGGTTTTCTTGGGTTTTTTAGAAATTTTTTTTAATTTTTTAGGGCAATTGGGTCGTTTCATCCCTTTTACTATATATACACACCCCCCTCCTTTGTTTATACATGCTTCTCTCACTAAAAACCCTCAAACATTTCTCTCCCCCTTCTCTCTAAAACCCTCATCCCTCTTCTTTCAATTTTTCATCAAATCTTTACAAGTCTTCAAAATTTCTAATCCCAAATGATTCCTCATGGCTTGTTCTTCAATTTGGAACTCAATGTAAGTTAAAAATGATGGAATTTAAAGCTTGACAAAATTAGGGTTTCGAAGACAAGTTGGGGTTTTTAAGTTTAAACAACAAATTGGAGTTCCTACAAGGATCTACAAGCCAACGATATGCCCGGTACACTATAATTCATTTGATTTTAATATTTTAGAAGTAATAGAAATCTAGAATTTACTATTCACATCAAATTTAAGCTTAGTTTCACTTAAAGAACATAGAATCATGTTTTATAGTGAGAAATGAAGCATTTAATGTCAAATGTATGTCAATTTGTTGATTGAACAAGTATATTTATAATTGCCGAAAATATATATTGAGTAGAATTGTGTTGTAAATGGATAATTGTACTCAAAAGGCCTTGTTGTTAAAGCATATGTGTTAGCTATTTGTCGAGAACATGGAGTTGTACGGAAATTAAGACTAATGAGATTGTTATGACGATATATATATATATATACACACACACATTGATTGTTGTTGAGATAGGCTTATTGGCCTTAAACATGAATGTGGAATTTGGAATGTAAATGACTATGGGATTTTATTGATGAAAATCGGCTAAATAACCCGTTAGACTAGCCTCGTGATGTGTCGAGTGTCAACTAAAGGAATTAAATCATGTTTCTATGAGCATTTCATTTAATGCATATACGTTAAGTTAATTGGAATTGTAAAATTTCTATATATATATATATATATATGTGGTGTTAGGTTCAGACAACCCACGAGAAGGACCAACCGAGCGTGAGGAATCATAGTGGGAGTGTATACCCTTCCATAAATTGTGAGTAGACTTATACATACATAAGTAGTAAATAAAATGCATGTGATATTTATATGTACATTGTTGTGTTAACCATGTATTTGAAATGTTTGAATGAAAATTCAAAATGCTTTTCATGTATTTATATTGATATTGGGTAATGATTAGAAATAGTCTGCGAATTTTGAATTACGTGTTATACATGCTGAACAGTCATGATGGCCTAATTTGTTTATATAATGTGAAGTATTGATTGAAATTGAAATTGTTTTAAATGAGCATGTGTATTGGCGATGAGGTCGTTAGGGCCGAATATTATGATATAGCCAGTGGGCTAGTTGTTTGGCCTTTGTGCATACTTATTTAGTGTATATACAAGGAGGTAGTTTATGGACGGACCTATGAGAAGCCGCATAGGTGAGTGGAGCCGTAATGGTAAGCCCACTGTGTGTCGGTGCGTGTATGCACAATTATATAGAGACCTTATGGAAAGTCCTAGCGATTTAATAGGGATCTCATGGATTTGACGGATACGACAAGGACAGTCACTTTATCACCAAGTGACACTCGGGCCAAAATCAGTGGAACAAGCTTGATTTTTTTTATAAATGCATGTTTTACAACAAATTAAATGATTTTGAAATGCTTATGCAATGGTTTCTATTTTGCAAGAATGCATTGCATACGGTTTTCATGCATAACAAGCTCACTAATGGATTTCGACGTTACCTCGGCCAGGGTAGTGGTTAAGATAATATGGCCAACCCGATATTGACTGATTTAAATGAATGTAAATCATCTCTACATTGTTTTCAGTTAATTATTGAACATGAAATGAATGTAAATATGTATTTGAGCATATGTAAAGAATAAAACCTAATATCATAATTTATGAAATGTGTGTGCATATATGTATATCTATGTATGTATGCGTTCACTTACTGAGTATAGTTGTATACTCACCCCTCACCATTTCAGCTTTCAGACTAGGAAATTTAGTCCTCGCTTGACTGGTAGTGGTAGTAGAGTGCACTCAATGCACTTGGTAGATTATTCCTACCTTGACTTACTTATGTTATTTGAATCCACTGGATTTGTAAAACTTTTAGATTTGTACTATTTTGGATATATGCATCTTCTTGGGATATTGGTTTTGTTTTGGAATTGTTGTATTTTTGGATCCTAGGGGAAAATTTGTAAATTAAACGTTATGTAAGAATTTTATTATTTTGTTCAACCTCTATGTAATGTTTTAAATTAAAATTTTAATTACTTATATATGTTGTGGATGGATTGATCACAAAGATCAATTCTTAGATGTTGAGAATCCTATGGATGAGAATTTATATTATAAACTGTTTTCAGATGTTAAGTAAATGATTTGATAGTCTTATAGACTCTTGTGGTACGTTTGGGTATAGAAAATGTATCACGAAAGTCTGTGAGAATTATTATAGGTGACCCTAGGATCGAGACGTAACATAAACATAAAAATTGGGCTTTTGTTTTGGATTTAATAATTTGGACTTAAATTATATAAATTGGGCTTAGATTTACATAACAGTATTAGCCTTTACTTAATAATATATTAGGTTTGCCTTAGTAATCACATTGGGCTATGATATAATAATATAAATATTTTAGTGGTAGTCTCACTCTTTCTCTTATTTGCACTATTTTCTTAACTTATGAAAATTTTACGTATTAATCCCTTATATTTTAAAAACTTTTCAATCTAATCCCTTTGTTATTATAATTATCATAAAATAATAGAAAAATAAAATCACATACTTAGGTTCATACATATATCTATGGCATTTTATGCCTAAGTTTCGGGCTTAACTATGCATGTGTACCCTCGATTAATTTCTTTCACAACTTAATATATCGAAACTTTATCATTAATGCAAAATTTTATAAACTTAATTTATATCGAAATTTTGAGTTGTACAGTATATCAAAATTATTTTCTAAAATTCTATATCTTAAACCAGGAATTTAAAAGAAATTCATATAAAATTCAAGAAATCACCAATATACTCTAACACGTCGAAATAATAATGAATACATTCAATTGTTGTTAAACAATTCAACTCAATTCACAAAACATTTATATTTCAAACATTTTAGTCAAACAGTATGTTAGAAAAATAAAGTATCCACTCACTGGTTAAAGCTCGATCGATTCAAGTCACAATGTCGTCATTGGTTCATCGAGTCAATGATCAAGCTTCCTTTTTCCTTTTCTTCCTTTCTTTCCTTCTCTTCTCCTTTTCTTTCTCTTCTTTCTTTTCTTCCTTCTCTTTCTTTCTCTTATCTTCTTCTTTTTCTTCTTTCCTTCCTTCTCTTCTCTTCTCTTCTTTATGTTTTCTTTTGTCTCTTGAATATGCTAAACACATGTAGAATTTTCTAGAAATTGGGCCCTCATTTTCAACAATTCATGGGCTTGGATTTGTTAGAAAATATTGGTCTTGGATTAGTTAGGCAATAGTTTTGGGCCATAAAACTTCATTTTAATCTTTTTTATTACCCCAAATTAATAACAATTGATTTCTTTTCCTTTATTTGTCATGAATTAGCACATTAGCCCCTTAAGTTTAGAAAAAATTTCATTTTAGTCACCAATATTCTATTGTAATTGTTATGAAAAATACAAGTCGTTACACTTAGGTACTTATGTTGCTCCATGTTTGTTGGTTTTTAGATCTTGAGAAAGTCTCGAGGTCTCGGATCATACTAAAGGCTCACTGCGTTGTAGTGGAAGGCCTCGGGATTCCATGTGGTACCTATGACCTTTGTTAGTGACTAAGGCTTTGGTACTATGTCGTACCTAGTAGGCTGGATATTTTCTCAAACATTAAGCCCTTCATTTTTTAGTCAAAAAATAACTTTGATAAAAATTAAAATTTTGATCTGGGTGGACCCTACTTGTCTTTTCATCCTTTAAACGTATAGCTACCCTTCACATGTAAGCTTTAAATGTTAATCTGAATCCCGCAAATCTTCATCCACGTGTCCGCATTCCAATGGACAACAAAGCAAAAATATTTTAGTTCCCAACATTTCCTGCTGAATAACCCCTCTCCTCATTAAAACCCTTTCTTTTTTCGAATTTTGACGGTTATCTTTTTTAAGCTTCATATGATGTAGCTTTCTCTTAGCTCTTCGTCATAGCAACTGTCGGGGTTATTTACACCGTTTCATCTGGGGTTTCTACCTTGCTCTATAAATACCCCTTTTTCACCCTTCGTTGGCCTTATTTACATCTTCTTCATCTCCAAGTCTTTTTCAGATCTCACAACATTTCTGTACTCTCAAACGATCATTTTTTATCTCGAGCTCTTTTCTCGCTTCGATAACAACCGATAAGCTTCCTCATTTTTTCAATTTCTTTATTGATTTGAATTTTTATCATTGAAATAGATATATGATAGCTTCCTTGGGTTTTAAACTACTGGAGAGTTTTTCCTGAGTTGTTGATAATCTTGAGCAGCCTCTGATAACTTATTTCCTTAATCTTCTTAATAGAAATGGATTATGTTTCAAGTGGTAGTGAGGCTACTTCTAGGGGAAACACCTTGGAGGAGGAGTTTGCTATCGTCCCTGCTTCTTTCCCAATTTCTGAAGTAAAAGAACACAGAACAGCTTTTGAACAGACTCAAAATTATATACCCGTTGCTACGATATCCTAGAGAATGTTTACCTTAGGGCCCCCGAGGCAGACGAACTACTTAACTGTCCTCTCGATGGTGACATTTTATTTAATGAAGAATTATTTCACCTCAGTGTTAGACTTTCACTCTAAAACTACTTTGTTAGGATTTTAAAATCTTTTGGAATTCCCCTTACTAATTAAACTTAAATAATTTGAGAATCCTATTGGGTCTATACATTCTTTGAAACAAGATCTCAGATTCTCATTCCACGACTAAAGAGATTGAGTTTATATATCTATTAAGGAGGAACCCATGGTGGTACTACCTTTAGACTCGACCTAGAAAGCCTAATTCAATCATAGGTAATCCATCATGTAACAAAGATTGAAAAAATAAATGAATTTTTGTCGGGGGTGAGTGAAATTCTGACAACTCTGTCCAGGTACCTCCATTATTCGGAATGTAATAACCTAGACTGATGAACCAAAACTTTCAGCTCAGAACCTAGAAAGGGTCAAAACAGCTAGATCCTTGTTGTCAAACTAGAAATTACTTCTTTATGTCGTTGATCTGACCTCCTTAGGTCTCATGCGTTTTTGTGTTTATAAGGGTCATTTAGCCTCAAAAAAAGCTCGAATCAATAAGTAGTTAATTTCTCGGCTCTTCATCTTAGGTTATAATAATTGACCCTTTCTTGATTTTTACTTGTAACATGAGAAATAGTCCTTAAGAAGCAAGTGAAGAACCCTTGGATGCCCAGAAGAAACTAGCTCAAAGTAAGAAAAACAAAGAGGTTCCTAGAGTCTCAAAGCCTAAAACTGGGGTTACCATCTCTAATGACAACCTGCTACCTCTTTCTGGCTCTATAGTGGATAAGAGGAAGGGTTTTACATTAAATAAGAAGAAGTGTAAGAAGAAAGAAGTGAACGTGGAGGAGGAAGAGTAGAGGAGAAAAAAGAGCCCAAAGGCCAAAAAAATTGGTTAGGGAAGCTTTTGTCTGGCCCACCTCGAGCTTACTGTTGAGGATCTTCCCGAGGAGAAGAGGGAATTCTATGCACACCTCATCCATGCTATCAACGAACAGGCAATCTACATCTCTCCTAAGGTTTCGGAAGCCCTATCTTCTGCTAATACCAGCTTAATGCTAGATTATATGCATAAATGGATTTGTTCTGTAAGTTAATTAATACTTTCTTCATATGATGAAGAGTTTTGTTCCACTATTTAATCTCTAACTACTTCTCATGATTTGTTCAGCTTCAACATGCCAAGGCTCTGCGCCGAGGCTTTGCGAAAAAGGATGCTGAGGTCAATTCCATGACAGATAACAAGATATCGAAGTTGAAGGTGCAAAAAGCCTGGTTATTTGATAATAATGAGAGGATAGAGAAGCAGCTGGCTATAGAGAGGACTCAGTTTGAAGCTGAGAAAGAGTAGTGGGCTCAGAAGATGAAAGAGTTTCGAATCAAGGTTGCTACCTCTAAGTCTTCACAGGCATAGTCAAACAAGAGGATAAACACTCTTGAATTTCACATGAACGAGTCCAAAATGAAGTATCGGGGACTTTAACTAAGCTTAGAGGGGAAATTTTGGGGGCTTGAATTGAGCTTAAAGGTTGAGAAAGAAAATTCCAAGTCCCTAGCTGCAAAATTAAAAGAAGTTGAGGAGACAACCGATGCCATAATTACTAATGAGGTCAATAAAGTGATTAACCTGACCTGTATGAATTTTCAAGGCCGATATCCCAATCTCGACTTAAATTGATTATATGAGGCTCTAAAACATAAGCCTCTATCTTTCGATGAAGATTCACCTAATGATGTCCACACTGAGAATGTAGAAGTCTTCACTGATGGCTTAGAAGTTCCTCCTGTAGATCCTACTGTCAACTAGACTAGCAGAGAAGGAAAATCTTGAATGTGTCCTGAATTTTCTTCTTCTTCTTCTTCTTCTTGAAAATGAATGTAATTTTATATATATATATTGTTAAATCTAAGTCATTCTTTTGATAAATCGTGTTGATCTTCTTGTATTGCATACTTAACAATTGTCTTCCACATTTATTCTTTACGCATGACTTAGAAAAAGTTATGTTAGCATAAATAAATTACTTGAAAGATTTTACCTGAATCGAAAACTTAAAACTTGAATCTCGCAAATCAGTCCTTAAAACTTATTTTCTTAGAAGTAAATGTTTTCATTCATGAACCATATAGACCCTTGGACGTCATCAAGCTCAAGGCTTATTTGGATCTTGGATATTTTATCTTGAGATGAAATCATGAAACGTATTCATTTAAGAACCATTACACCCTTATATGTCATGAGACCAAGCTCAGGCTTATTCAAATTTTAGATATTATTACCCTGATATGATGAAACCTAGTCATTTGGGAACCATTTCACCCTTATACATTATGAGGTCAAGGTTAAGACTTATTCGAGTTTTAGATAATATTACCCTGATATGAAAAAAAATGTAGTCATCTAGGAGCCATTTTACCCTTATACGTCCTGAAGTCAAGCTCAGGACTTATTCAAGTTTTGGATAATATTATCTTAAGATGAATAAAATTCTCTTTCCTTTCACTTCAAGGATCACTTATCATTAATGTATACTTAATATTAAAAATCTTGCAGATGTCAAAACATTTCATGAGAATGAGATCATTTTATTATATATAGAACAAAAATTTTACAAATCCGAGATAATTCTCAAGGGTAATACAACTTGAGTCTTTTTGCATTCCACGGATTTTTGACCCTGCTTCCATCGATAGACTCTAACTTGTATACTCTGGGTCTCAGAATCTGAGTGACCTTATAAAGTTCTTCTTATTTAACCCCAAATGCACCTTCTCTTAGCATCCTAGTGTTCAAAGTAACTTATCTCAAAACTAAGTTTTTGATTTGGAAGGTATGACGTCGAACATTTTTGTTGTAATGCTTAGCCACTCTTTGCTAGTAAGCTCATATTCTTATCACCATCTAATCTCTCTTTTCTTCAAGTAAATCCAGATCCAAACTCATGTCATGAATAAAATGTGACCAATCCGGCATATTAGTACCCGCTCTTCAAGTCCAGTGGTACTAATACCAATCCAACCCATTTCATGAATAAAATGTGACCAATTAACCAACCAACAAAACTACTTGTTACAAATAACATCTTGTTGTTACATCGAAACATATAAATGTTGACTAATCTGGCTAACATTGAACTTGGTAAAATGAAATGGTTGAATAATTAAAGTTGGCAAACTGATCCTAATTGGAATTACTGCTTCAAACCCAAAAGTTGAAGGTAGGGAGTTTCCCTTGTAGCCACTTTTGGAATTGTTTTATAAGTCAAAAGTACTTCTAATATCTTATCAATCCAAGCACCCTTGTGTTCAATGAGCTTTTTCTTGAGTGATTTCTTGATCACTTTGTTTACAGCTTCTTCTTGCCCATTAGCCTTTGAATGGGCTAATATCACAAATCTGAGGTCAATTGAGAAATTTGAGTAAAAATTCCTAAAATTCGAGTTATCGAAATACTTCCCATTATCAACAATCAGAACTCGAGGTATCCTGAATTGGTAGATTATATTCTGCTTGACAAAGGTCGTGATCTTCTTCTCAGTAATATTAACCAGTGGCTTAACTTCTACCCATTTAGTGAAGTAGTCAATTGCCACTACTGCGTACTTTGTATTAGCTCAGACAGTAAGCAATGAACCAATGAGATCCAGCCTCTATTGTGCAAATGGCCAGAGGCTTAGCAAAAAAGTCAACTTCTTAGGCAATTGTCTTAGTATGTCTCTATATTCATGACAAGTTTTCACGACCTAAGTTGCATTTTGTAGAAGAGTGGGTCAGTAATATCCTTACCTTAAGACTTGGTGTTTTAGGGATTATGCCTCTCCGTGGTCATCGCATACCTTGTGATGGATCTCTTCTAAAACTCATGCAGTTTCCTCAAGTCTTAAGCACTTCAGATAAAGAATACTAAATCCTTGTTTGTACAATTTTCCATTGATGATAGTGTACTTCACAGACCTATTTTTAATCTTTTTCACCCCATCTCTATCTTTCGAGAGTTTTCCTTTTTGGATATAAGACCTTATTTCGTCCATCCAAGAATGGTAGGAATTAAGCCCAACTACAGTGAGTAGGTTGCTTCTTACTTTCGTGTTTTTTGCTGTAAAACTTCAATGGGTATAGAGGCAGGAACTTTTCCCTTGAACATGAAGGCTAACTTGGCTAAAACATCAACTCTTGAATTCTCTGTTCTCTGAATCTATTTCAATGCAACCATTTTCAAGGTACTCAATAGTTGCTTTCAAGAGTATGGAAATGCCCATTGATCTGATTTGCAATCAATTGGGAATCACTGTTAATGTTTAGTCATATGACCCCTAACATCCGAGCCAGGTTGATCTCTATAATCAATGCCTCATACTATACATTGTTATTGGTTAATTTGAAGTCAAACCTTAGCGAGTACATCACTTCAACCCCATCTGGGCTAACCAAAATCATTCATGTGCCCCCTTTTTGGGCATTTAAGGCTCCATCAATAAAAAGATGCCATAATGAGCCTATAACGTTTGGCTCAGGTGAATTCTCTTGAGCTCGATCTAAACAGCTTTTCGCAATTTGATGAATAAAGAGATGATCGGATACTAACCTCTCTGCCACGAAATCTGTCAAGGTTTTTCTTTTTATAATCTTTCTTAGTTTATAGTAGATGTCGTACTCATTGAACTTAATCGACCACTTTACCAATCGCCCAAACAAGTTCGATAGTTGAAAAATTTGTCTCAGGATTTTGTGAAACTACCATCTGATGAGCTTAGAAGTAAGGTCGTAACTTTCTTGCTACAACCACCAATATTAGCGTCAACTTCTTAGATGGATAATATCTTGTCTCAGCGTTTAGCAGTGCCTTGCTGGTATAGTAAATAGACCAATGAACTTTCTACGAGTCTTCTTTTACCAAAATTAAGCTCACAAAATGGTCGCTTACTGCTAGATAAAGATATAGCACATCTCTATTCCCACAACTCACTAGATGTAGTGCTGATGCAAGATACCGCTTCAGCTCTTGAATTTTCTCATATTCTTTTATCCACTTAACTTTCTTTCCCTTCTTTATAACCTAAAAGAATGGAAAACATTTATATGTAGCTTTGGACATAACTTTGCTTAATACGACTAGCCTCCTTATCAAATTTTGTAATTCTTTGAGCGTGGTTGGGGACTTAAGCTTTAATATTACCTTTATTTCATGAGGATTGGCATTGATACCCAACTCACTGACCATATATCCTATGAATTTGCTTGCCTCCACTCCAAACACACACTTCTCGAGGTTTAATTTCATAATATATCTCATTAGGTAGAAGAATATCTCTTTTAGATGTTTTGAACGATGTCAAGCCCTTAGTGATTTAGAAATCATATCATCAACATAGACTTCCATAGTAGACCCAATCAAGGGTTTGAAAACCCGATTAACTAATCTCTAAAATATAGCCCCTACATTCTTCAATCCAAAAGGCATAACTTTATAGTAATATAGCCCTTGGTCAGTTATAAATGATTTAGTTCATGCACTATGATTTAATTATATCTTAAGAATGCATCCATGAAGCTCAGAAGTTCATGTCTCGCTGTTAAATCTACTACTTAGTCTATTCTAAGGAGGGGGAAGCTATATTTTGAACAAGTTTTATTCAGGTTGGTGAAGTCCACACACATCCTCATTTTTCATTCAACTTCTTTACCATAACCACATTTGATACCCAATCTGGGTAATGCACTTCCCTAAAAATCCAACCTTTATTAATTTCTCCACCTCAACACAAACTGCTTCCTTTCTTTCTGTGTTAAACACTTGCATTTTTTACTTCACGGGTTTGAACTTGGAATCAATTATGAGTCAATGAGAGATTATTTTGGGATTAATCCCTGACATGTTCTCATACGTCCATGCAAACACGTTCATGTGCCGTCTCAGGATATCTCTGAGCAACACTTTTTGTTCATTGGACAAATGTGACTCAATTTTAACTGTTCTTTCTAGAGTCTCATCATTTAAGACTACAGACTTCAATTCCTCGATGGGTTCCACTGCTGACAACATACTACCCTGACCCGACTTCCTACTTAAACTCTCTATTATCCATCTTTACTCTGTATTTTTGTCTCTAGTATCCATGTTTTTTTTCAAAAGACATTTTGATATGGAGTAAGAGTTTTTTGATGAGGTGACAAAACATGATTAGGCCTCATTTTGGCTTCCTCTGACTATGTCGATGCCTTCTCCTGCCCTGAACTTTAGTTTTAGATAATAGATGCTCTTTGTTGCTCTTGTAAACATGAGGAAAAGTCTTCTAAAAATCATTGAATATAGCATTTCAAGATCTACTACCTATAACTTAACCATAGTGATTGAGTTGTATTGTGCCCAATGGGTAGACACATGATCTCCCGAAGTCATGTATAGTCGTTTCTACCGGTCTTAATCTCAGGTCTTTAATGCCCAAAGAGTCCAGGGTTTTCTTGAAAATAATGTCAGTAGAGCTTCCTATATCAACTAGTATTCGACTGATCTAAGTTGTTCCGACTATCAAGAACACCACCAAGGCATCATCATAAGAATAATGTACCCCGACCTCATCTTGATCTGTGAACATGATGGGAACTAAGGCGGTTCTTTGTCTCTTCTCGGCTCTTACGTTTATGATATGCGCATTTGAGGCGAAATTGGGCAAGGAATAGTTTTTCCTTATATTGTTTAAATTTTCTTTCAATGTAGGCCCGTTTGAGATTAGTATTGTTTGAATCTTACTCTCATCCAACAGTTTCCTCTGAGCTGTTTCGTAGATGGTGATGGAGTGCTTACGAATAGCATACCATCTCCGGTCTACACGTAAACCCTTCCTAAGACCTTCTAACGCTAAAAGATAATGATAAGTTACCAACTCCATCATCTTATCATGATACCTCCTGATAAAACTTTTGAGTCTTCCTCCTCTTTTCTGCTTCATTAACAGTAATAAGCTCGTAGTTTTTATACTCGTGACTACTCCCCTGAACTCATTAATGAATACTCATAAAGCTGGTCGAAATTATGGATGTTGCTGTGTCAGACCTGTAAACCATTTCCTTGCTTGTTCTTCCAACATTAATGGGAATAAGCAGCATATCTGAGATTCATTTAGTCCTTGTATCAACATCATTTCTCTAAAAAAATTCATATGGAGAGATGTATCAATTCTTTCTGTGAATGAGGATTTGAAGCATCTTGAATTTCTTGGGCAGCACGAGATTCGTAATTCTTTGAAAAAATATAGACTTAGAATGAAATCCTGAACGGGATGTCAGCTCAACATTCTTCCTCTGGTCCTTTTTCTTCTTGCTTTCAAAATTCTCCACTAACTTCTTGACATAAGCCCTTTACACCCACTACCTCCCCCCACCCACTCGAGATCAATTTTGCTTAGAATCTTCTCTCTACTTCTGACGTTCTTGGTTGATAATTATTCTCATGTCATCTGGATTTAATCTGATTTATGACCCTCATTTGCGGCTCATCACTAGGCTGTGCGGCAAGTGTAAGAACTCGGGACGAGGTTCATCGATGATCATGAAAGAAAGATTATTGTCCTTTTGCATTACATGCCTTTCTGGAAAGTGGTTAAAGGCTTTGCCCTTTAATACTAGTGGGGTTTTACCTCAGGATTTTTGGCTCGTAAAATTTAAAGAGTGTTGTGCAGCCACCTTCAAGCCAAAAGAATAGCTTTGAAGCATTATTTTCATCTCCACAATTTCCTTTGCCAGCATCTAAATTTCCTAGTCTTTCTCCATATGTTTTCTTTCATTGTCCCTCAATCTTTGGACTCATTGTGCAATTTCTCCATCACCTCTTTTAGAGGCAATTTGCCACGGAGATAAAGTCTCTGAATGGGAGCTGAGATTCGTGTCATCAGAAAGCGATCGCTGGCAGTTGTAATCAAGGTTAGCTATAGTTGTCGCTTCGAGGGAATTACCTTCCAAATTCTTTCTCTCTGTTGTACGTTTTCGGGTTCTGTATTTTGTGTTGTTACCATGGACTTTTCTCATGATCACAGCTATTTTAACTTTTAATTTGATTTTTCCCACAAAAGATGTCAAATGTTGATGCCGTAAAATTCTTCTTTGAATTTCGTGCACCAAAACTATCTTCTTTGCTTGTTGGATTACTACATCACCTGAAATCAGAAAGAATATCAGGGGTAAAGCCGGTGATCCTGCGAAAACTATTCAATACTTAAATTATAGTTTTTCTTTAATAAGAGTTTGAGAGAAAAATGACAGTAATTCGGTAGTTATAATTCAATGTATCTCACCTAATTGTCTTCTGTTTGCCTTTTATAGATTGTTTCGTTCAACTGTCATCATGTCTGCCGCATTTATAAATTTTTCGGGGATTATGGGATCGCTGGCTTTATTTGTGGGATATAACCACTAGGCCAATGACCCTTCCTTATCCTTGAAAAAATCTATGAGATTTAAACTTTTTAACAGTAAAAAAATAATCGTTATTGAGAGATCTTGGAATCTTACGTCACATATGAGACCTTCTTTCTTTAATAAAATAGTCTCGTATTTTGACGACTTACCTATGGCTCTTACTATGTTATCCCCGAGATTCTTATTAAAAAGAGAGATCTCAGACTTCCACATTTATACTAAGACTTTTATTGAATTTAAAAAGTTTTGGGTTACACGTCACACTCGAAATTTTCATTACATTATGGTTAGAATTTTGTTGACTAAAATAAGTCTCAAATTTTACTTGTCTTTTATAAGACCTTTGTTGACGTATAAGTTCTCGGGTATTTATGTAGCTTCATGTTCATTAGTTTTTAGATTCTAAGAAAATCTCGGGATCTCGAATCGTACTAAAGGCTCATTGCGCTGTAGTAAAATGCCTCAAAATTCCATGTGATACCTGAAATATTTATAGGTGACTAAGGCTTTAATACTGTGTCGGGCTCAAAGCCTATTAGACTTCATCAATGCCCTGGATATTTTTTCCAACGCTTATATTTAAATTTTATATAAGAAAAATTGATGAGAAATTTATTTGTATTTAAATTTTTTAAAAAAATGGTCAAGATTGCTTATGAATAGAGTTATAATATTAAATTAATCATTCATCATCAATGATGTTTCTGGTTACAACATTACTCACATCCTCTACTAAATTAGTACTATACACAATAATTAATCATTAAATTAATAATTCATCATTAATGGTGTTCCTCTTTGCGCCCTTCGTTAAGTTAGTAATATACATTAGACTATACATGATTAAAAATTATGTAATTTAATTACGTCTAATACTTTGTAATAAAAGACAGTATTTCTCGAACAACGTTATTTATTTAATTATTATATAAATTTAATTAATTACAATGAATCTTGTAATTAAAAAATTATTTGGGTAATAATCTGCATTTAAAACATCGGATATTCTCCCGGTGAGAAATTCCGTGACGCATCTGCTCACACCTCAACTGGATATTCCGCACAATCTCCACCGTCTATTCCATCCTTGCTAGATTTAACACGTCACCAAACAGTCATAGCGATTATCAACAATGATAAACCATCACACGTGTAATGACGACGACACAAACAACAACAAAACCCAAACCAACTCAGTTTGTCCCTATTGCTGTCTTATTATATACGCAGAATCGCTCCACAAATACTCCGCTTTTTAGTACCAAAATTCAGTATTATTCGGAGCTCGAGAAGGAGAGATAAGTCAGATGACTATGGGCAAAGAAAACGATGTTTCGGGTTTCAAGCTGGTTGGGTTCAGCAATTTCGTCCGCCACAACCCGAAATCGGACCGGTTTCGCGTCAAGAGGTTTCATCACGTCGAGTTCTGGTGCACCGATGCCACCAATACGGCGCGTCGTTTCTCTTGGGGACTTGGTATGCCGATTATAGCGAAATCGGACTTATCAACCGGCAATATGGTTCATGCATCGTATCTTTTACGTTCTGGAGACCTCAATTTCGTCTTTACGGCGCCTTATTCTCCTTCTATTGCTGATGACGATGGCGGGAAGTCTACAGCTTCTATTCCGACATTTGATCATGTTGCTTGCAGGAACTTCGTTGCGTCTCATGGGCTTGCTGTGAGATCGATTGCTATTGAAGTTGAGGACGCTGAAGTTGCTTTTAATACTAGTGTGGCTCACGGTGCTAAGCCTTCTTCTTCTCCTAAGATTCTCCATAAGGTTTCTGTAATTGCTGAGGTTCATTTATATGGTGATGCTGTTTTGCGTTATGTTTCTTATAAGGACAAAAATAGTCTTGATTTCTTGCCGGGTTTTGAACCGATGGATGAGATTTCGTCGTTTCCTTTGGATTACGGGATTAGACGGCTTGATCACGCCGTTGGAAACGTACCGGAACTGGGTCCGGCTGTTGCCTATGTTAAAGGCTTTACTGGGTTTCACGAGTTCGCTGAGTTCACCGCAGAAGATGTTGGGACGAGTGAGAGTGGACTGAACTCAATGGTTTTAGCTAACAATGATGAAATGGTATTGCTTCCAATGAACGAACCAGTGTATGGAACGAAGCGAAAGAGTCAGATACAGACTTATTTAGAGCATAACGAGGGAGCTGGCGTGCAGCACTTGGCTCTTGTGAGTGAGGATATATTTAGAACTTTAAGGGAAATGAGGCAGAGAACTGGAGTTGGTGGTTTCGAGTTTATGCCGTCACCACCACCAACTTATTTTAAAAATTTGAAGAATCGTGCCGGTGATGTGTTAACTGATGAGCAGATTAAACAGTGTGAAGAGTTGGGGATTTTGGTTGACAGGGATGATCAGGGCACACTTCTCCAGATTTTCACTAAGCCTATTGGAGATAGGTATGTTTTCTTTGTGCTTTACATTTTATTTTATCGACTTTGCTCATCTAAATATTATTTGTTAACTAGGTCTATGTAATTTCTCATCAAATTATTAGTTTATGGCTTTTGTTTGTATGTGTTTATGACTATCATTTTACTTCAATGTATGATTCTTTTGTAATGAAACTAATGCTGGTATTTAATTTCTATATGGTGTACCCTGCAGTAAGTTTTGTTAATGTTCAATATCAGAACACTAGTATTGTTGCTATCATTGATCGCACTTTACTCTCTTATGTTTCCAGATATTGATATTACTTGTGCACTTGGCTACGATATGATTAATTGTGCTAATTTGAGCATTGTACTCTGTTCTTTTGTGACTATGTTACCGGGATTTTTCATACTTTCTTCTGGAAGATAGAGTGAGCAAAAGAAAGAATAATCCAAATGGTCATATTGAGATTGAAGTTTTGATCAGCTTAACTGCATTATTTTGGCAGGCCAACTATCTTTATAGAGATAATTCAGAGAGTCGGATGCATGCTTAAAGATGAAGAAGGAAAAACATACCAAAAGGGGGGATGCGGAGGCTTTGGGAAGGGCAACTTTTCAGAACTTTTCAAGTCCATTGAGGAATATGAGAAGACGCTTGAAGTGAAACAAGTTGCAGAGCCAGCTGCTGCATGAACAGACCATCATTCTACGCTTATCTCTCTGCCATAATACAGTTAAATAAGGTAGTCACTGAAGCTGAATTGGTTGCTATTTTGAGAACTAGGTAAGATATGATCCCACATAATGTATCAAAAACTTTGTGACTGTTCATGTGGCAAACTTACTAGAATTACCACACAAAAATGCACTTGAAAAGTTATAATTATTATGTACGTTGTAACAGTATGACTTGGCAGCTGAAGCAGTCATGACCTGTTCATAAGCAATTCTCAAGGAATGAACTCTAAATTTAAGTTTCTTACGTTGCAAATTCCTAGATCTCTTGGAAGATTTATTGCAATTTTAGGTGTATTCTGCTGGCAATTATAACTATATTTGGGCTGAGGCTAAGATGGATCATTGAGGATATAAAGCCGCTTTAGTTATAACAAGTTCTTCTGGGTTTCTTGGAGTTGCTTTTGGCCTGATGTTTGCCATGCTCATCTAGATTATATAAAGCTTTTCTTATTTCTAAAACTAAATGCTGGAATGGCCCGACCTAGCCAGTAAACTAAAGTGTCTTCAAGCTTTGTATTACCTTGAATAAATTATGTGTAATTTTCTGCGATTAGAATGCATTTGGGCAGTTCAAACTGAACTGGGATCTAGAACGAGTTAATTGAGCAAGGCTGAGCCATCAGAAACAATAAAATATGTATAAAGATTAGTCTTACTGTGATTAGGACTTACCTAACCGAACATGGGGCCTAGAATGAGTTCGATTGAATGAGATAGAGCCATTAGAAACAAAGGAGAAAATTCTTCACTAGCTACTATAGTAAGTTTCCATTTGTAGCGTTCAGCTGGTTTTCTGGGTAAAGATGTGTGTCAATACTAGAAGAACGATATTTCCCCAGTAAAGCTATTTGCGCTCTGCTATCTAGCCAATATTGTGGTTATCGAGAAAACGTTCCTTGTCCTCCTTTTGTGTTGGGTTTTTGTGATTGAGAGGAGAATAGTGTTGTGTATAAACAAGCTGGTTCATTGCAGAATCCCATATTACAGACAAAATTCTCCACCTGCTCTGTTCTTGTCCTGGTTTTCTGGCAGCAGTCAGCCGCCTCATCATCTTTAAAATTTCCGGAGCTTGAAATTGAATTTATAGGCAGAAGCCAGAGTTTCCTTTCATATCGATCGACCATAAACAAAAACAATTCCGCTTTGCGATTATACTTTAATCTCCTAATATCACATAGCACACCTCTCTTACATGAAATATAAGAAAAAGATCCAAGAAACAATATTTTCTGCCGAAATTCATAAAACACTAACAGATATATGAGAAAAAGAAGCAAGTTACAGGCTTGTACCTCGAGGATAGTATAAAACGTAATAACATTAACCTTCAATGTCTAAAGGAGTTTTTGTCCTGGATCATATTCTCAGAATTTATTGCCATACTCTTTAAGGTCTCTTCAAACAATATGAAATTTCACAGAAAATACTTGTATAGCAATCAAAGAAATACTTTGAGATGCGTTGTTAGAAAATAATCTGCGATTATCTTGTATGCTTTCTCTGAAGGATGGACTGAATCCCAAAATACATATTTACTAGCATCCGGGCATGTAAATGGAGTATCCCGATTGCACATAAAACTTAACTCAAATGTTCCTGAACCACAACATCCCTTTTCTGCCTCCTCAAATCCTGATAATCAGTAGCATATAGCAAATATTTAAGACAAATCGGTTCATAATTTTGAAGTTAAATTTCCCATTAGATAATTGTTGTGAATTAAAAATCACAATACCAATGGATTCCTATCATGCTTTGATTTTATATTTTTCCCATAAAAATGAATTGACGCAAAGCCAATATTTACCAAATGTGGAAGGTTTTTTGATGAGTTGCAAAAGAATGTGATATACGTCTGCCAACACAACTCTAAAGCCGGGAAGCTCTTTGTTTAGCTTTACCGTTAAACTCTTCAACTTCCCATTGAACTCCAAAGCCACATTGTTGTATTCTTCATTTCAACCATATTCATGATGATTCAGGAAACTTATTGTTCTCTGCACTGGAAAACACCCGATTGGTGCAATCCCAATTACAGCTATTTTCCGAGCTCCTAGTTCATAAAGTTGTCTGAAGAAATCCTCCGCAATTCCAAGGAGAAAATCCTGGTATTGTTTGATGGTGAATTGAGATTTCCGGCCGCCTGGTATAATGTAATAGTTTATTTGGAAATCGTTGGTCCCTAAGCACAGTGTATGTAACGCTTCAGCCAATACTTTATTTGCCTTCTCAACCCCAAGATATGCTCTCAATTTCGTTTGGTAATCCTTGTATAACTCTAGTTGTTTCCGTAGAGATATCACATTCTGCAAGTTAAAACATCAGAAACAGAAGAAATAAGACAGTGTTCAATTCAATCCCTGCTGAGAATTAATGGATACAGAATTTAATTTTTAAACTTACTAAATTATCAGCAGTGGCATTGTCAAAGCCACTTCCAGCGGAAGCAAAGCAAACTCCCGTGGCAAAATCTGATATATTATACATTGGATCCAAATATGCAGGAATCATTGGTTTGAGACCAAATGATTCAGAAACAAAGTCAGGAGAAAGGCGGCCATTGCAGAAGCGTCCGGTGGCAACACCTCCTGGAAAATCACGGCCATAAGGCGGAAAATTACCCCTGACAATTGTTGGAATGAAATTGTTATTACCCATATCAACGAAAGAGTCTCCGAAAACTATGATGGCTGAAACTTTAGCAGCTTCAGATTGAGGGGCTGCAGTTATTAGGATTTGAATGAATAAGAGCATTAAAATGTAAATGTTGTACGCCATGGAACCAGACTGTATATCAGCCTGAGTACATTGAAGTTGTGGAGAGCTTGGAGATCAAAAAATATTTAACTAAATAAGAAATAAAGCAGAATTTGTTGTGATATTCTACTTGAAAAAGTTTTGTGGGTCTCTTAATGGCTACTAGGAACTAGAAATAAATCAACCAGCAAATATAAATGTGTAATAGCTTAGCTCAAAAGAAATTCTTTTTTGCAGTAATATACAGATAACTCTGCACTGCACATTTCGATTTGTATTTTCCTTAAATTTGAATATAGGTCAATCAATTTTTCTTGTTCCAGTTAATTTCATTGCATAACACTCGAATTTCTAATTACATGATATTATAATTTTTTTTCTCTTAGAAAATAAAACACAATTGTTGACGAACAATGTAGCTTGTCCTCACTTCTTATTAATGAAGCCTCTAAAAGCCAGACGTACACGCTAATGAAGGTTGAATGTATGGTAAAATCGCTAACTAACATCTCCATTAATTACCCATGGCCACCAGGACTCCTCATGTGACCACTTGATTGACCGTGCGGTCTCTCTCTCAGTTTCCGCAACCTCGCCTTCCCTGACTATAAGCCACTCGTCGCGCGGCCTCATAGGTACCATGGCATCTAACTCGCAAACCCAACACCACCATTAGCCCGCAGTCTGCTCAGCCCAACCTGAAACCACAAGCCTTGGTTTCTCATCAAGCTTCGTAGGCTGAGGGTGTCACCCAACACCGCATTCCATCGTTACGAGTGAAAGTAGAGAATTTGGGCTTGGACAAGAGATCCATTTTCAGTGAGCTTAAACAAAAGGGCCTAAAATCCGAAGGTATCAGACGTATATCGTTCTGTAAGCATAGAACATATTAGTTCATAATTCACGTAATTAAATAACTAAATACAATAAAAATATTAACAAATAAATATATAGTGTTACATATCATAATGCAAATAAAATTTTAAAAACTATATGTAAATATTACATACATATAAATTAATTTTTTTTTCTAATTATATTGTTATCAGATAATTTAAATTTTAAACTTTTTGTATTATCTCAAAATAGTTGAATCCATTTGAAAGATTAGTAACTAAGAGATGCTTATTGAATTACACAAGTAGAGAATCATTCATAATTTCATATATTGGTTGAAACATGCACTTATTGACCCAAATGATAGTAAATCAGGAAATAAATATTAAATGAATCAAAGTGGTCACTATACATTTTGGTTACGCAATTGGCTCATTGTTGTAAGTAAACCTAAGTAATTTGTTTGAGCAAGCAAAGATTTAATTTGCTCCATTCCAAAATTAGAATTGAATGAAATACATACAAAGTATGTACTTAATTGATGCAATTGATGATATAGTTAAATTACCAAATATCATACTTTAGGTTGTAATACTGTTATGTATAAACAACCACCTGATTCATTGCAAGTTAAAATGAAAGTATTTTCCTGTATGCCGTCAAGAAACCCTGCTGCTCTGTTTTGTGTTATATTCTTTTGAAAGAAAATGATACATATATATACAAGGACTACGTTGGAGAGAAAACTTGACCTAGGACTAAGGTGGAATTTTAAAAAATGAATAAGACAATGTTGCTCAGGATTGTGCAAAGTTTATTTCAGGTCTGTTACTGCTGCCAAATATTCCTCTGTACGATTTGCTGCTGTGTAACAACCTTTGCAGCTGCTCCTGCTCCTGGCTGTGGCCTTTGTCCACCTCATTTAATCATTTCAGTTTTGTTTGCTTGTTTAACATTGCAGAATTACATATTACAGACAAAATTCTCGACCTGCTCTGTTCTTGTCCTGGTTTTCTGGCGGCAGTCAGCCTCCTCATCATCTTCAAATTTTCGGAGCCTGAAGCGAATTCATAGGCGGGAGCCACAGTGACCTTTCCACATTGATCAACCATAAACAAAAACAATTCCAGTTTGCAATTATGCTTTGATCCCCTGATATCAATAGCACAACTCTCTCGTATGAAATATAAGTCAACGATTCAAGAAACAAATTTTTATCACGATTTTCATTAAACGAAGCATGTTACTTGCTTGATACTTGAGGAGAGTTTAAAACGGAATAACATTAACCTTCAATAATAAACATATAAATTCTTTGAGATACGTTGTTAGTAAACAATCGGCGATTATCTTGTTTGCTTTCTTTGAAGGATGGATTGAATTCCAGAACACATATAATTTGCATCTGGGCACCTAAATGGATTATGTCGATTACAAAGAAAACCTGTCTCAAATGTTCCTGAGCCACAACATCCCACTTCTGTCTCCTCAAATCCTGACAATCAATAGCAGATAATTAATATTTCTAAGAGAAAATGGTTCATAAATCTGAAGTTAAAGTTTTGTTGTGAATCAAAAATCAACACCTCAGTTCCAAATGGATTCTTGGCATGCTTTGACTTTAAATTTTCCTATAACAACTAATTCATGCAAAGCCAATACTTACCAAATCCGGAAGGTTTTTCGATGAGTTGCAAAAGAATGTGATATCCGTCTGCCAAAACAACTCTGAAGCCGGGAAGCTCTTTGTTCAGGTTGACCACTAAATTCTTCAGCATTCTGTTAAACTCCAAAGCCACGTTATTGTGTTCCTCATTACAACCATAATCATGATGATCCACGAAACTTGAAGTTCTCTGCAGGGGAAGACACAGCATTGGTGCAATTCCAGTTACAGATGTTTTCCGAGCTCCAAGATCATAAAGTTATCTGAAGAAATCCTCTGCAATTCCAAGGAGAAAATCCGGGTATTGTTTGGTGGTGAATTGATATTCCGGCCCGATAGTGTAATATTTTTCTATGAAATCGTTTGTCCCTAAGCTGTGTGTCTATAAAGCTTCACTTAATACTTTATTTGCTTTCTCAGTTCTCAAAACCAAGATATGCTCTCAATTTCGTTTGGTAATCCTTGTAAAACTCTAGTTCTTTCCATAGAGGTATCACTTTCTGCAATGTAAACATCAAAAACAGAAAGAAAAAAAAAAAAAAAGAGACAATGTTCAATTCAAGCCAAGCTGGGAATCAATGGATATATACAGAATATTAACTTTAAACTTACTAAAATAACGGAAGTGGCATTGTCATAGCCAGTTCCAGCAGAAGCAAAGCAAACTCTGGTTGCAAAATCTGATATATTATACATTGGATCTTTTCTGTAAAGAAAGTTTCTCACAAATTTTAGAAATAACTCGTAAGGCTGTTTGAAAGTTTAAATAATGTACTTATTTTTCAAACAATAATACTATATTTATATCATTGTGATAATTATTAAAATGTGTTTATTTTGCTATCACTTTACTAATGTATAATTAAATATGACAATTATTTGTATATTGATGAGTGTAATGCCATTTATAACATAAATTAACATACAAATTTTATATTCTATCTTTACAAGTATAGCGTTACTCTATTTCAAATTAAAAATTTTGTATATAATTAAACAAATTCTCAAGAAAGGTTAAGGAAGGTTTCCTCAACATGCTGCAAAATAGAGGATACATAAAATATAAAATTTATATTCAATTAATACGACGAATAATATGATAACTTATATTACAGAGTGTCATATACTAAATATCTTATCATTTATCATAGATATTTTTTTAGAAACTACGAAAGCAGGATGATTCCATGCATTCCCATTTACAAGAGAAATATATACAGTATAATTTAGAAAACTTTGAAATAGTTTAAACAAGAAGACCTACAACTCAACGTGAAATTCGTCATGGAAACTTAATCGTGATAATTATCCAATTTACTGACTATATAATATTAATTATGCATATCATTCAAATGCGTCAGCAATATTTTGTTAATCAACTTCTAACCATGATTAATTATGGTGAGATTATTTTATTTATAATTTGGACGTCAACTTGTCACATATACGTACAAAATGTTAGTTAGATGTGTAGAGATCAAATTAAATTGTTATATCAGTAATTGTTGATCAAGAAGTTCCCAGCAGATTTAACATTACAACTTCTGTGATTGATAGTGAAAGAGTTGCAATCAAGCAGCATGTTAACATCAGGCGAGAATCTTTTCCCACCTGCAAGCTGAATAAAAAGTAAATATAAGAAGTTGATATATAGGATACCGCGAATGACCTACAATTATTGAGATGATTCTTCTGTAATTGGCGTCATGGTGATCTCAATGATTTGGGTTTTAAAGGGTCAGTGAACTACCCTCTTTATGTATAAACAAAAAAAAAATTAATTAATATAATTCTTGAATATTTCTTCAAGTTTCCTAGAAGATAGCATACATTTCACGAATCTAGTGATCAATGCAAAGGAAGTCAGTAATTAAGATGAGCTATGTAATAATTTATAATCTTGAATGGAACATATTGCAGATTAATTGATAGCATGTTTTGTATATGAAATTGTTGGAAAATGAGTTAAAATAAATGAGAATAAAATACATAGTAGCACGTTAAGCTAGAGAACACATACCTCTGATAAATCTCTCAAGACAAATTAAGAGCAAGAATATTATGCAGTAGCTGCTACATACAAAGTTGTGCCAATAGCTAGTTAACTGGAAACATATAATTATAGTTATAGTTATATCGTAAAATATTACTGAGAGTGGGAAAGAACTTGAACAATCTTTTAATGCTTAAGAGCATATATGTATCTATATATAAACTGTTTCATAGCTTGATCTAAAGCCATTTCTGAACTGACAAAATGAAAAATATTATAGACAGCAGTAAAGATGTGGTGAAAGAATTTAGGTTAACGTGCAATTTGTTTATGTAATAATGTCTTTACGAATTGCATGGCCCTTGATTGTAGTTTGTAATTAATTTATTTTATATAAAAGAAAATTACTTATACTGTTGTCATCATCAAGTTCCAATTTTCACCAATATCATTTCTGTATCTGAGATGATGATCATTATATTGATTTGCATATGATCAATTGCTTTATTTGCTACTTGGTTATTGTTTACTTGTTATTATCTCTCAGGTACAATCTATGCAAAATGCTCATTTTCAATTATAAATTAATGTAAATATGCTAGGGCAGCATGAAACAGGGACTTCAATCGAATACTGAAATCAATCTCTAGAATCACCTTCAAAGGAAGGGATTGACCATGCCTTATATTACATTTAATGGCCAAAAATCTTTCAAATGTCACACCGTATATTTCACTTTGATTAAATAATAATAAGGTTTAGAATAAGACTCTGTGTTAGCTTTAATCGAATAGAGTTTGACTTTCATGAATTCATATTAGTTGAAGGTATAAAGCATGTATTTGCTTGGTAACTTATCGTTAATTAAGTCAATGTTCTTACACGCACTAATTATAATTCTAAATAATTATCACCATTAAGCTAATAAGGGCACTTTATTACCCATGAAAGGACAGTTAGGATTACATAATTGACTACACTAAACCATATTTTAATTTATTAAAAAATCAATTAATATATGATGAACTTGCTGCTATAAAGACCTGCATAAGCTGCCCGTGGAAACTGGGACATGGGATACTACTGGAATGATGGGGTTCATAAAGAAGAAGAAATCATTTTCGCCTTCAACCATCTATGTGAGATTAACAGGATACAAAATAGACGAAGATCGAGCTCGAAAAGGCTATGTCCCGGTGCTAGTAGGGCAAGAGAAGATGATGATGGAGAGAATTTTGCTGCCAACAAAGCTAGTTGATCATCCTTATATCGTTGACCTACTGGAGTTGTCTGCTAAAGAATTTGGTTACCAGCAACAAGGTTTGCTCCAAATTCCATACAACGCCGATTGCTTCAAAAGGATGGTCGAGATTATTTCCAGGGAAAGGCAATCTTGATGATCACCAAGAGATTTGGATTTTCCATGAGAAAGTTATATATAAGTTGTAGTTTTGATGCTTATATATAATAAAAGTACTCCATACTAGAGGTGAGAATGTAATGATCTATTCAGCAGAAAATATATAGATACGCATAACTTAAACCTTCTTGATTTTCTTCTTCTTCTTCCTCCTCTTCTTTTTTTTCCCTAGAAAAGAAAGAAAGCAAGTCCGCGTAATTCATGCTCCCCTTACCTTCCCTTTGTCAATGTTTCTGTATATGCTGCTTGCTCAAGATTCAAGCTATGTGTATTAAGAGTTCAAGCATATGCTCTCTTTAAAGAGGACTTAAACCAGTCATTGTTTTAAAGATTCTCTTTGTTAAATGTTTGCTCTAAAATACACGTTTAAGGAAATTTTTGACATTGAAAATTTACGTAGACACAAAACTTCTACCTATTTTATATATGTTTAGAATAAAATTTTAGAGAGTATAGTTATAATGGAACTCCTACTAAGATTTTTTCGCCAATATATTTATTTTAAGACTAGTCGTTATGGTAGTAATTATAATAATGTGGGAGGAAAAGTTAAAAAGTATGTGACATAATTATTGAATAATTTCATTAAATCATCTTATTTAAAATTTTCTCATATTTTTAAGTATCAAAGAGGTTAAGTTATAGATATTGACTAGTAGTGATTTAAGTCTATAGTAGTAAATATGAGGTAGATTTTTCCTAAATTTACAATGGAGTAAATATGACCCATGGTGAACTTATATTCTTTTAACTATGTTATCATAAATTCAATCAATACAAGTCTTCGCAGATGCCTAACCATATAAAAAAATGTCAAAAAAATATAAAATAAAATTGGAAATTGAGTCATTTAGGAAAGGAGATAAATTAGAGAGAACATTGCTTGATGTTGAATTGTATCATATGTTGAAACAGTGAATCTATATAAAAGATTGAAGGAATTAACAAGGTAAAATGCACAGGCAAGTAATTAGGAAGACGTTGGAGCCCATGCTGTAGGCCCAAAAAAAAAAATGACATCTTGACTTGGAACTCTCCGTAAATAAATCACATTATTCATAGTTACAACGAAAAATTTTAAAAATAATCCTTTCGAACTCCTTATTTATTAATATGATCAATTTTAATTTAATTTTATCAATCAGTTCAATTTTAAATTATTTAGATAACTTTTTATTTATTAATATGACTGATCCTAATTCAATTTTATCAATTAGTCTAATTTCAAGTTATTCAGATAATTTTGTCATCGTGACAAAAAATATGCTACATTTACTCCGCTACAGCACTCGTGCTACAGTGTATAATCTTCAAACTTTAAATTTACAGTACCCTCTTTTTGTATGTATTATTTTTTTAATTTTAATTTCTTTATTTTTTATTTTACAGATTAAATAATATTTTATAAAATAAAATTTATTTACTATAAATTTTTTATAAAAAAAAAATATTTTCAAAATAATATATTTATTATGTAAATTTTAAAAATAAAGAAAATAAATTAAAAATAATAATTTAAATTTTGTAATTAAATTTAAATAAAAATATATAACTTAATTATTTAGCTAATGAAATAAAATAAAAATAAAATAAAAATAAAATATTAATAAAATATTAAATAAATATGTAAATTTTAAAATAATAATTAATTTTTAGTATTTGTTTTTTAAAATTACATTTTTACATTTTTTTACATTTTTTAATTTATTTAAATTTATTTTAGTATAAATATAAAATTTAAAAAAAGGTCAATAAATATATAAATAATTTTTGTATAATAATTCAGAAAATTAAATTTATTTACTATAAATTTTTTAAAAAAGAAAATATTTTCAAATATAATATATTTATTATGTAAATTTAAAAATAAAGAAACTAAATGAAAATAAATTAAAAATAATAATTTAATTTTTTTAATTAAATTTAAACAAAAATATATAACTTAATTATTTAGCTAATGAAGTAAAATAAAAATAAAAATTTAATGAAATATTAAATAAATATGTAAATTTTAAAAATAATAATTAATTTTTATATTTATTTTTTAAAATTACAATTAAAAAATATTTTTGTAAAAAAAAAAATCGTTAAAAAATTACAAAAAATTGGAAAAAAAAATTCAATAGCTCATGTCCGAATTCGAGCACTTAGATTTTTTTATTTTTTTAATTTTACTTTATTATTTTAATTAATTTAAAAATAAATTTAAATAAAAAATAGGTGGACCCACCGGAGCACATGTATTCGGGTGGGCCTACCTGTTTTTTATTTTTTATTTATTATTTATCTTTAATATAAATTTAATTTTATTAATAAAATTTATACAATTAATTTTTTTAATTTTTTAATTTTTTGTTTTTTTATTTTTTATATTATTGTTTTCTGTTAATTTATTATTTTTAGCTTTTTGATTTTTTTAATTTTTTAACTTATAAAATTTTTAAAAATAAATTAAAATTTTTTTATTACTATAGTACCCGAGTTATTGTAGCACTCAAGCAAATTTTTTTTTTTAATTTTTTTCATTTTTTAATATATGTTTCAATTTCTTTTTAATTTTTTCATTTTTTAAAATTTTAATTATTTTTTATAAAAAAAAATAATATTAAAAAGTTAATTATTACAAATAAAACTATTTATTTATTTTAAAAAATAATAATTTTTAAAATTACAAATAAAAATAATTATTTTTTAAAAAAATAACCATTTAGAAATTAAAATTTTTATGGCCTTTTTAAAAAAAAATTCACTAAAATACAAAATTCTAAATTCTAAACTTATATTAAAAACAATAGGGAAACCAAAAAAAAATACTACTGTAACATTGTAGCACCCAAAAATTTTTTATTTTTTTGTTTTTCTATTTTTTTTTAACAAACAAAAAAATATTAAAAAATAAATTTAAAAAGTTAATTGTTTCAAATAAAGATATTTATTTAAAAAAAAAAACAAGGATTTTTAAAATTACAAATAAAAATATTTATTTATTTTTTATATATTTAAAATTAATTAAATAATAAAATATTATTTACACTTTTTAATTTTATTGTTAAGTTTTTACTATTTATTTAATATTTATTTTTAAATTTTATTTTTAATATAAATTTTATTTGATTAATAAAATTTATACAATTAATTTTTTTCTTTTATTTTTTTATTTTTTTATATTATTTTAAAATTTTTAAAACTAAAAAAATTACAAAAATAAAAAATTTAAAAAATCGGTCACTACTCAGGTTTAGACCGGAGCACAGACCGGTTTTTTATTTTTTTATATTATTTTTTGTAATTTTTTAAAAAGAATAAATATTTTTATTTCTAATTTTTAAAAAAATACAACAAAATTAAATTTTTATTTTTATTTTTTTTATAATTAACTAGCTTCTCAGATTTAATTAAATTTTATTTTTATTTTACTTCATTAACTAAATAAAATAATTAAGTTAGATAATGAATAATAAGTTATGCAATTAAATTTTTAAAATATATTTTAATTGTTTTAAATTTACATAATAAATAATAATCGATGATAATATTTTTTAATTCATAATAAATAAATTTAATTTTGTGAATTATTATTTATTATGTAAATTTAAAAAATAAAAAAAATTAAATATATAAAATATAGAATACTATAGTTTTAGAGTTTTGAGATTTAAGGTTTAGAATTTATGAAGTGAATACCGTAGCGTGTACCAACAAGGTAACTATAGCATATTTTTGGTAATGAAGGTAAAATTATTTAAATAACTTGAAATTAAACCGATTGATAAAATTGAACTAGAGTTAATCATATCGGTAAACAGGAGGTCAAAGCGGATCATTTTGGAAATTTTTCCCAAGGCAAGGAGAGAAAGGAAGATTGCAGTATAATCTGAATTCCAAAGGCAAATAAGCTGACAACAGTAGGAAGACTCTTAAAAATGAGTAGGCATATATTTTACTTGAGGCAAAGAGGATTGTAGAAATTAAACCAATCTCTATGAATAGATAATCAAAAACTTGTTCAAATGGTTGTATATTATTTATAGTGTTTGATTGAAATACACACATATTTTACTAGTACAATATCAGCTAATGTTACAAAAAAATAAAAATGGTTTTGTTTGGATGTTCTCTTCCTAAATTACTCTTAAAAATGGGTTTGGCTACAATTTAACAGCAATAAAAATACAATCGCTTTCATGTTCTTATTAGCGTACATGAACTATGTATTAGTTGAAGGCAATGTTAATGTTTCATTGTTTTAGGTTTAGAATAGCTGCACTCTTCTTTTTATTTTTTATTTTTTAATCGCATTCTTCTTTTTATATTTGGGTTTTTCCTCCTTTTTTTTTAATTGAAGGCTTTGGGGACATATTCTTTTCTTCTTTTTTTTTTAATTTATTTGTTTGACCTATATTTACAAAGATGGATGATTCATCGCACTACTCCACTTGCATATGCAGATGAACCAAAGCCTAGAAAGGAGAAGTCCATGCTGCGTTCCTGCCGTTTCACCTGAAAAAGAAAAAAGTGCGATACCAAAAGCTTCACTTTTTACTTTATCGGCCATACAAACCACAAATGAAGCGCCAATATTTGACACAGGCTTGTGGATAAGTGTAACTTTTATTTTATCTTTATCTTTTCCAAGCTTTTATATGAACTTTTATGGTTCCCATGTGTTATCCACAGCAATGTTAGGTAAATGTATTTGTCAAGCAGATAACGATTTCACTAAGTTATCCCCGTTAACGGATAGTTAGGGATTTGCCTATATAAAGGCTAACCTGTTATATCTCATATAAATTTGTCTATTGAGTTCGCCAAACTAGTTCCTTCTCTCTTTTTCTTTCCTTTTTCCTTCTTCAGTGTATCATGGCACTAGCTTCGCTAGAGAGCTCACAGTATATCAGCGACAACCATGGAATTGAAGAACTAGAAATAACAGAGGCGGATGAAGCACTTCTCAGGAATTTACTGGGGGAAGCAGCGAATGAGGAGAACAGAGACGATGGTTGTGTACGTCATGCAACTCACAATCTGGATGCTAGCGGTGATTCCAGTTTAAACATTTGTGAGCAGGATTTGAAACAGTATGGACCGCCCGTCCATGATTTCATGTGGGAAGATACAATGGATGTTACAGCTGCGTCATCATTAATGCCGGTGGATGAGACAATGGTATCGTACATAGATGACATGGTTGGAACGGTCGAGTTTGGTTGGGATGGAGATTATTCACAACATTACAATGGGGTCATCTGTGATGAAACTAATTACTGTTGCTTGTGGCAGGAATAACTAAATCTATGAAGCAAACAACTAGGTATTATGATGGTGGAAGGAACCATTTAAAAGTGACGAAGGGTATCTATCCTTAGCAATTTTCTTTATGATTATGATTAAAAACATGTCTATTATTCTACTTTCTAAATATATAGTTCTACAACATTAGTCAAAAATAGCTTCTTTGTCAGAATATTTTGTTGCTGCACCACCCAGTTGTTGAATGGCTGGAATCAGTCAGGTATCTTTGGGGCCAACGATAAACTTGGCTATGAAAAATCCGATTGTATCAAGTGGAGATGACGGATCAAACCTTTGAACTAGTTCTTCTTCGCCAGGTCTTAACCATTCCCTGTGGAGTTCATTGTTGCAACCAATTTAGTGATGATACGTGTGTACGGAAATGATACAACAAAAAGAGTAAATATCTCAAAAATACCAAAATTATTAAGGGATTAACAAGATGATTCAGTGCATGACTATTAGTATTCGATCTCTCACTATGCCCCCACAAACATCCCCAAACTTCCAACCCCATCTTTTTATCTTTATTATAAAAAACATCATGACTGCTATGTCTGCCAATTTAATTGACTTCAAGGGACTCTATGGCAGAGTACTCGAGAACACCATAAAAAGGGAAAATATGTGCTAGACGTTTCATATGAAAAAAATTTAAGTAGTATAAACATTTATCAATATCAATGTTCAGACATTCAAACAGATTCTAAAAGAACTCTTACCAAATAGAAAATGGAGTAATGAAGGGCATTTAAAATGACAAGATTTGACAGAAGCACTTACTCAACATATCCGTCAGGAAATTCACAACGACCAACAAGACCAGGTCCTCCAATTCTTGGATGCTGAAACATATAGAGGAACTTACTCAATAACATGATCAATAACAATGTTAACCAATTAAAAAGATTTCTAATTAGGTCAAGGTTCAACAAGGAATTCAAAATATATTCCCCATTTCTTTCACCTTTGAAGTCCCACATTTCAATAGCCTGTATAATCTTGTGCTCTCACTATGTCAAAATAAAAAATAAAAAAACATATACCTGAGGTGCTAATGAGAGGAACTTGTATTTATCTAATGCATATCGCACCAATGCTTCATTCTCACCCGGGTTAATCGTACATCTAGAAACAGAAAAACAGCAGCATCAACAGTTCAGTTTAATGTTGGTTCTGGTGACAAAATCACACAAGATAAAGGGGCCCCAAAGATAAACAAGCATATCCAACATATAATACTGACAAACAAGGCAACACAATAAAAAAATAAAAAACAACAGTATAAGTAGGACCACGGAATATATAAACAGCCCCTCCACTGTAAAGAAAATACCCAAATGATAATAACTGCAGTACTCCGTAATAAAATTTTATGTTAACAAAGAAAGCTTGACCCACCATCTTTATCTAGACCTATAATTCACATTGTCTATTTTTACATTACCCTATTAAGCTCTGTATTGGCATATTATACAACAAATAACATAATGCACTGTATTAAACACATAATAGTAACTCGGCATATGCTCCTGTACAGCTACATACCCTTGTGTAATTTCAGAAAGAACTCTTGTGTACATTATAGTAACTTCAGCATTGAACTCGAGTAATTTCAAATTGATAATGAGAGAGCATTGTCATATTTTACGCATTTATTACAATGGATATAAAAACAAATGAGGAAAGCAGAACATACAAAGAAGAAGCTAGAGACTAGGGAGATGATTTGACATGATAAAATATCAATCATTAAATTAATAATGCATGCAATTCTTCATCAAAGTGAAGCAAAAGTTATAAAGAGACATATAATACATTTATGCAATTGTATCTACTCATGCTACATGAAAATATGATAAATAAGAGAATGCATGGTTACTAACGTCGAATACACAAGAATTCCACCAGGGCGAACTAATTGAACAGCCTGATCAAACATTCTCCTCTGATACCTCCCATGGTGTCTTAAAGAATCTATTGTTTCCTGTAAAAGAAAACAAATTATATCAATTTCCCTCTCATACAGTAAAACTAAATTATATACAACAAAATAAAAGAAAGACTTATAAGACTAACAATATCCATACATTTAATGTGTCAAATCTTTAAATACTATTATTGGGCCTTCACCTATTAACTTAAGCTTTTGAATTGAATGGTTGTTCTCATAATGGTATTGGAATCAGGTTGACCAAGTGGTCTTATGTTCATATACCCAGGGTAATAATTAAATTATTAAGTGATGTACATGTTTATTGTTATTTTAGTGTTTGATCCACATGCCTAGTGTAAAGGCCTCATGTATTTGCTTGTCTAGGGCCAACTAGTAAGCTCGTGGCCGCAAATCGGAAGGCACCATTGTAGCTTGGAATTG
>JAXCLQ010000001.1:8096400-8107225 GCA_035584115.1 Cedrela odorata | reverse complement strand
ATATATATATATATATATGTATATATATAAATCAAACGGTTTCAACAAAGCATGACAACGAAAATTGATATATATGTATCAAACAGTTTCAACAAAGCAACGAGATTCCCTATCTGCCTTTACACTCATTCAGTAACATGATTTTATACACAACATACAAACAAAAACTTAGAAAGTGATAAAAAAATTGAATAGACAGGCTAAGAAACACCTTGGAAAGACAATCTATCTCGAAGAGTATCAAAGATTGATGAAGCTGCTGTATTTTGTGCAAATGTCAATTTCAATCGACCAAGTAATTCACCATCTTTTGCCTGTGAAGCAGCATCAGCAGCTTCCTTGGCCATACCAATCCGAGCGTAAGCCTGTTTAAAATCAGAGACAGGCCTGATCAAGCACTCACACGACATACACAAACAGCCACAACCAATATGGGCAGAGCTGAATTTCACAAGTTTTTTGAACTGTAGCAAGATGTGCTCCAAATTACAATATTTGGCCGGCAGAGAAAACAAAGAAACATGAAATCTAGCATTATTCAAATATTGTGCACAAAGATTATCCTCTGCATGTCTTCTAAGAAATTAGGAATCATACATGCACGAAATGATGAAGGGTCTTTGCAAGTAACAGAACTTAATATCATATAACTGTGTTCAGAAAATTTGTTGGCCAAGTATAGCTTACCTCAGCCCTTTCTCGTGGATCTGCAAGTTTTGGGATATATTTTAATGCTTCACCTTTTTCATCTGCATCTACGCATGCCTCGACAAAAGGCCTGAAACCTATTTGATGACAGAAACATATAGGTACCAAATTATCACATCTATCAAAGAGTGACCAAAACAAAATATCCATTACAGAGTTCTTGTTCGCTGAAATTAAACAGGAAATAGAAAACTTTACCAATTGGTGGTCTCTTTTCCTTTGAGAACTTTTCTAGGGCATCCCAATCTCTAATTGTAGCCAAAGCAAAAACTTTAAGCCAATACCATCTCTTCTCAGAAACCTGAGACAAGTTGAAAAAGCAAGAATCAAGGCACCTGAGTGATTGCAATATAAGCCAATAATCTATCATGGTAAAGGAAGGCCGATCTTCTATCGCCCATGAAGACATGCTTCTTCAAGTAGGCACAAGAGCAACCTCCTTTAACAAGGGAACACAAAGAAAACTCTACAGACCTTGAATTCTGTCTTCACTTTCATTGCAGCTCGATGATTTCCCAGCACAATACATGTGCGAATGGTATCACTTATACTCGAATCAACAAAAATGGCTTGTTTGGTAGAAACTTCTAGCTCTTGCTGGATTCTGTCACAATAGATAGTAATACGAAGTAACTCTCTGATAGATAAATGAATCAATGACAGAGTAAGAGGAACAGGTAAAGACTCCATTAGTCAAGATCAGCTTAGATACTCTTTTTATTAGATTAAAACCCATCATTATTTCTATTTACTACAATCCAATGTTATCATGCACACAAAATAATACACTAAATATCTACATCTGTTTGTGTGAAACAAAATAATATGCATCACTACTTCACCATTTACAAGGCTTGCATGGCAATACACACTTCCATTGTCAATATCAAGTATTCAAATACAACAACTTTAAACAATTCTTAGTGCATGCGTTATATGTGTATTATATTAATATACTTTCCTCAAGATGGTAGTTTTAACACCTCGATTAGTGGAAAACAAAATATATATCTCTTGCTTTGCTTTTTGAATAGCACACTACAAATATAGGACCACATATCCAATCAACGTACTTTAGTATACTTGTACCTCATGGATATGAAATCATCCAAAACGAGAAAAGCATACGGTCTTTTGAAACTTAATACAAATAAAAGGCACAAATAACTGACATTTCTCACCTCAACAATTTTGTGTGTTCTTCAGCAGCTTTTGACTCAAAAGTGTGCTCTTTGGTTTCTGCAAAAAGACTGTGGGCCTTCTCAATACGTTTTATTCGTGGACCATGAAGGGGAGAACCATTGCTTGCCATAGGATTTTTTCCTAATTCCCAAGACTCTTTCCAAAGAAGAAAAGCCACCTCCTAGAAAACCACATAAACTTCACATTAAAAACAAATCAACCACACACACACACACACACACACACACACGAAAAAAAAAAAATAATAATAAGGAAATCATAAGACAAGGAAAATTTGGGGAAGTTGAGGCAAATTTGATGACAAAATAAATTTATAGAGCATAAGGACTAAATGCATAAGAGACTACCCCAAATTTGATATATCGTGCATGCACACATTTAAGAACAGAAAGAAATATCCCTTGGCGACACAACAATTTCACAATTATTGATGCATTCAAAAACCACACAATTTCTGGCATTCTGACCTGTTACCTACAATCCAGAGATTGTAAATCATTATATGTGAACTATCTACCAATGAAAACATTATAAGGCAAATGGAATACACTTTTCCAAATAAAGTCATTGAAATGAAGTGTTTAAAATCTGATGAGCAATATGGCTTCTCCAACCTCTCTTGCAATGGGAAACCATCCTACACATACTTGACACCCTCCTTTTAGCACATAACTGACATCATAAGAACACATGCAAGACAACCCAAACCTTAAACAGCAAAGAAAAGATGGATTATTTTGTGAAGGAAATCGATGGGAAAGCAATTTAGACGGGGATGATTCATACATCCAATTTACTTGATTTTCATATTTGGTTTTAACCCTATGACATCAAAGGAATAGGAAAGGAGCATTTAGACCTATTTTAAATTTAAAACGAATCGATTGACCCGGTTCACAAATCTATTCTAACTATCAACGAATTCCTAAATATGGCTCAGCCATATTTTGAAGTTCAAAATAGTAAAAAGTAATAAACTTATGTGAATAGGAGGAAAACTAGAAGTCCTAAGAATGTTGATGTTTCACAAAAACTTCATATTCCACATCTACACTATAAGTGTTGAAATGTTATGTCTACAACTATATTCAAGTACTCCATGGTGGTGAAAAACTTGATATTTGATTTGTTACTAGAACCAAATATACAGCTATATCCACTACCAGATCCACAGCATATGACAAACTCCGATTTCCTGCTCCCACTAGAACCCAATGACCAAATTAAAAACGAAATTCCAACAGTTTAAATCTACCTGAAGCTGTCCTGTTGACAGGAAGAAGTCCTTCAGGAATTCATGCTTGTAACACCTGAAACAAAGCATATAATGAATACTGATGGACAAATGAAGGGAAAAATACTGAATCATTGAAACTCATTTTGACCTTTGTTAATCAATGTGCACCTAAGCATAAAATCTGCTTAGATGAAGTCTACGCACCCGGTCATGCATCAGACAGAGTCTCCTTTATGAACACCCTTAGCCTCCAATGCACAAGGCATACCTCTTTAAGTAACTTTTTTTTATTAATAAGCAGACTTGCAACATTATGGGATGCACCATGTCGACTTCTTTGCATTAAGCTTAACAAACCATTCAATCTAATTGTTAACGACTTACATAATGAAAGATGAGAGAGTTTCTAAATCCTACAAATTTTTCTTCTTCAACCAAGTTACCACTGAGAAACTCAAACATATACTTCTTTGTCATCCATAATCATCATCTTTGTTTCCTTATAATTGAAATGTTTAATCTTTTTCCATCAAATTTGCAAGTCAATTATGACTTTGTATAGACAGTTTAACCATCCTATGTCTATGATCAGCATATCTATGTTTTATAATGTTAACATATGTGCCTTTATTTGTTTAGGTGTATGCCATCTGTCACACCTTGGCTTTAGGCTCCGGGAGACATTAAGATGCCTCAAATATACATGAGCTTTTAATAAATTCGGTTTTGATATTTACTGGAAAATTAGATACCTTAAAGAAGATTCATAAAATAATAAATTTTATTTGACGACAATTCAACTGATAATGGGGACTTACCGTGCATAAATTACAAATAAATCACATGCCAGGGGTCTGGCTTGTATTGTTCCAAAAAACTCCAGTGCAGGCCTCTGCAATAGCAATGTGTTTAAGACGAATTAATTAATTTTACAGATCACATTGTGCTTTTGTTTATGTGCCATATAGATAGTTTTCTAATGTTCTTATATGATAATGGAGAAATTAGTGGAAATATACCTTTTGCCAAATATGAAATAGAACAAGATAAACAAGATCAGTATCACCACTTTCAGTTGCCTTCACCAGAGCAGTATCCTCCTCTCCTATGCTTAACAAGAGAGGAACCTGAAGAGAGAATCAAAATGTAACAAATATCCTTTACAAGGTAATTGCAAAAGAATTTTGTTTTGAGAAGGTTGAAATTCTACTCAATGAAAAATAAAACATGACAGCAAGGAAATAATTAGAGGTGTAAACCGGGCAGTGCAGAGAAATAATGAGAAGGTAACCTGTTTGGAAGATCGAGGTTCATGCTCAACAAGCATAGCAGCTAACTTTCGGCGACCGCTCTTATCCGCATGAGCAGCAACTGCTGCATAGGATATGCCTTTGCATAATTTGAGCTGAAACTCAAAAAACATCATTTCATATGTCAAATTTACATTAAACTAAATGAGTAAATCACCTTCAATTTTTGACGGCTAATCTAAACAAAAATGAAAAGTAAAACACAAACCTTGTCAAGTAAGATTTCCAGGAGAGTGACATCAGGAATTGCTAAAGAAGCTGTTATCTTTGAACAAGCCCAGTGCATAATCACCACCTCCTGAGAGAAAAAAAAAGGGTACATGTCATGCATTCTACTCCCTGAAATATGAAGCAGTACTATCAAAATAAAAATAAAAATAAATGAAGAAACAACTAATTATTAGTATGATAATCAACAACCAATTATAGTAATCTAAAAATGGATCTGATCACTTATATATTGAGAACAAATCAATAAATGAAGATTTCCTACATAAATATTTCAAAGATATTGTATCTCCAGTCCAGCCATATCAATCAGAACACAGACAAACTTATCAGGGGTAGTGATTGATTCCAATTTTCAATCTAACAAAGTATATCAGTTAATGGAAAGAAAGAAAGAAAGCAAAAAAAAAAAAAACCCTAAAAATTGACTTGGTAGAGTTGGAGTTGAAGAGGCAGAACACTAAATGTTGAGCATCAGCAGCAGACTTTGCCTTTCTCGTTCTCTCTAATGTTCATCTTTATTGTCAAACAAGTTTAACAAGTAGGATCATGACTTGTTGAGTTGACTGTCACATTTACAGCAGACTACGTAATAGACAGGCTTATGATAAAAAAGAAAACAAGAAATTTTTTTTAATGCTATATTCCAATGAGACGTCGGCAACAGTGTCTTGATAAGCTTCTAACACAAGTGATTGTTGACGACTATTCTATTAAGACAATGAGAAAAATAGCAATAGAGAAACCAATAATAATAAAAAATTTCATTTATCAGCCTTGCATAAATCCATATTATTTGATCAATTTAAACTTACTTGATTCATCCCCAGGTACTCTGATATACGCAGTGCAAGAAGGTGGCGGTTGGCATTAATCAAACGGCCAATCAAAACAGATCCTGTAAGCAACTGAGGCAAGAACTTCATTCAATATAAATTCAAGAAATAGCACATAAATCAGTATTAAATTTGGCAAAGATTGAAGACCTTGTACTGCTGGATACTAAGGGGAATGCCAATCTCAGGGTCACGCACAGCATTCAGGACCCGCAAAGTTTTGCTCATCTCTTGAATACGATCACGTTGAAAATTGCTGTCAAAGCCAACTGAATATCAATACCGAGAGCAAAATCAGGAAAAAGAAAAAAAAAATCTTTCCTCTGAAACATCAATACTATGAGCCAATCATCTTAAGTATCAAAGAAGCTATTAGACAAGGGTAATTCATTGACATATACCTGTAACATTGCTAAAAGATGCACCAGATGGAAAGTTCCACCAGATTACTAAAACTCAAAAAACAAGAAGAGAAGAGAGTAACAGGCCACATATTGCTAGATAAGTACCCTATGCTGCCCGATCATTAAGAAACACAGGACTGTACATTTGGTTGGATGCCACCAATACAAGTGATATACAGAGCCAGGAGAAAAAACATTCTCCAACTCTCACATAAGAAAAGGAACAAAATATCAAACCAAAAGCAAGGCCAATAATCAAATCAAAGATTAAACAAAGAAATAACTTTAAAAAAAAGTGTACCCGAAGTCATCTTGAGTAAAGTTGATATTTATTGATTTCATTAGTAAAGATACTTTTACAGGTTAGGAAAATTAGAAAATCATATATTTAACTAAAAGTAATATATGCACCCAAATTTATCCTTGTAATAGGTAAACAAAAGGGGTAAAACATGTATGCAATCGATGTAAGCCAATTTATCGAGACACACAAAACGTAGTGTTATGTATCCAGGTCCACAGCTTCACTCTCAGTGTTTCCTCTATTGCCAAACACTAGTAAACTTTCAGAGTGTAGAAAAGCTGAATCAAAAAATATTTAAGCTTTCACATATCAAGCTAATATCTTTCATTTGACAAAACTAAGTTCTAATAGCATTAAAAGCTAAGATAGCAGTTAACCAAACTAACCTGCAAAAGGCTTGGCCATAGCTTGCAGCTCTCAACAGTGTCCGCTGACGAGAAATATCAAATTCATGACCAGCAGCATCAATACATTCTTCAACAGCCTCAGGCAAGGATGTGCGTATCAATCTCAAATTTTCATCCGCCTGGTAGACAACAATACATTTTCTTTTATAGAGAATTACAGATAATGCACAATGCTAGGATATATATATTCTATTTGTTTCTTTTTAATTTAAGGAGGACATAGTGGTAGTCAAAATCCAAGTCTCCCTTTTTTTAGATGTATATGAAAAATTTCTCTTAATTTTGGGAAATAAGAGAGGTAACAAAAGTAATACAAATAAACGGAACTTGATGTGCATACAACAGCCAGTAAATAAGCAAGTTATTTATAAGCAAAGTTTGTTTAGCTTGCAATATCACAGACTTCATGCATACAACAACAAAAATTGAAGAACCAATTATAGACAAATTGAGTAAAAATCATTATGTGTTAATGAATTATAAGTATTGGTGAATGAAAATTGATCATTTATAGCGATGAGCAATGAAAGATATGATTTTTCAAATCATGTTAAGTAGGCTCTATTAAAGAAAAGGAAGACCAACTTCTTTTAGTGGCATACCTTGGCACTTTGCCTATCAAAGTGATCCAAGGCATCATAGAGTAAAGCTGCAGGTGATGTACTTCCAATTGCAAAGATATGTTCGGTAGAAGTAGGGACCCGTTGTAGGAATTCCATACTTGTGTTAGATAATATCCTCACTCCATCACACTCTGGGACAAGAACTACAGGCTCATCATAAAAATAGCGCACTGGCTCTGCTTGAGGAGCCACCATCAACAGCATATCATCCCAATAAAGAAGTATGCTGTCCATTCCACACCAAGCCAGCTGCTCCGGAGGAAGGGCTGACTGAATAAACAAAAATTCCGATCCAATTTATGATAAGCCATTGCCAATGAAACAAACAAATACTACCCGGAATTTGTATGTCACATGAAAATTTTAAAATTTGAATGGTGTATTTATTTGATTTGCAATCTTAAACAAGTTTCCAGAGACTATAACACAAGTTGCAATTTTGAAGAAATGTAAATCAATCAGATCGGAAAACCAACCTCACAAGCCTCGTCGATAACAGCGGAGCTGAAGTCAATGTTGTTAACGACAAGGCGACCATCATGAGTAAAACAAGCAACGAAATTCCCATTCTGGGAAACAGCCATCTTCTGAACCAGTGTATCATCAATCTTCTGCACCCCATCTTCATCCAACATCAATATTCCATTATCAGTTCCAATCAATACCTCTACATTACCCGTCATAGTATATTTCGGCTCAATTACAGCCACACAGTGCGGCAACTCCTCAATCTCTGGCCTCGCCAGCTCGCAAACTTTCATCGTCTTAAAATCTGCCACGCAGAAATACCTGTTCGCCTCCGTCACGCATACGACGCCATTTCCCCAAAACACACAATCTACCACATTCTCTTCGAAACACTCTTTCCCCATCGACGCATTCGGCTCAATGAGTTCGGCGTGGATGTTGTACCGGTAAACGGTGCCGTCTTGGACGATGCATATTAGGGTTTGATCTTCAGACCACGACATTCCGATCAAGCGTCCGCCCGGGTTTTTCCATACCATTTCAGAGATAAGGATGCCGGCCGAGTTGAAAATGCGAAGCTTACGAAGGGCAGATTCGGCGTAAAGTTGGACGATCTTGGAGTCGTCACGGATCACGGCGATTGGACCTCCGAATTGCGCGCAGGCAACTTTGTTGCGGCTTAAGTCAATGTATTTCCATCTCATTTGGTAGAGCTCGGGTTTTCTGTAGTATAGATTGTAGACCAGCTGCCACTCCGCGGCCACCGAAACGTTGGCCATGTTGGTGTCGGAATTTCGATGCACGTATATTTTGTTAAATTTAAAATCCCCCAGCTTTCGTTTCTGATGAAATTCTTGCGTTGTACTTTGTTCTCTTCTGTTGCAGAAGGAAGATTAATTAATATCGAGTTTGTTTTTTAGAATCATACAGGTCTCTCATTTTTACTGAAACAAGGATAGTTAGCACTATCATTTAGGTCTCTGTCTTTTACTGAAACAACGATAGTTTGCAAATGGGCCGGCCCGCCTGCTAAAATGGAGCCTATACCAACTGTCGGGCCGGATTTTTACTGTACAGACTCAGTTTATTCTGTTTACAAATTGATTTCGTATTAAAAAAAAAGAGGTCCAGTAGGGCCCATAAGATTTGACCCATGCAAGTCGATCAGGATCTGAGTTTGGGCTGACTCCAGAATATAAATGGACCCCATTAAAATTTTTAAAAATAATTTAATTAATATTATAAATATAAATTAATTTAAAATAAAATATAATATAATAAATAAAACCTTTATCCTGATCCAACCGACCGAGGCCCTTAGATCAGATTTTTACTGTTCATAAACCGCCGTATCCTTTTGCCACCTCCTTGCAGTACCGTCAAAGAACTTAATGAGGTGTTAAACTATAAAACGCAAAATAGAAACTTCGTTTTATCCTTTTTTTTATTAACTTTTAAATCACTCTGGTCTTTGATTGTTTTATAGGAAATTTTTGAAAATAATTCTAGTTGACGCTGATTATAAATTTGACCAACCCTAATTAAATCTTATTAAATAATCAAATTTTAAGAAATTTTGATACTTTTACCTTTATAATCACCCAAATCCTAAAACTTTCAAATCCTAAAATTTTAGAACTCTAGTTATAGTAATAATTTTTATCTTTTATTTATTTTTTATAATTTAAATTTTTTTATTATTTTTAAATTTATATAATAAATAATAATTAGTAAATTAAATTTATTTACAATAAGATTTACTATAATAAAATTATAAAATTATTAAAAAAAATAAAAATTTTACGAGAAAATGAAATAAAATATTAAAATTAAAATATTAAACCTTTTTTAATTTTTTAAAATTACAACATTTTTTTTAAGTTCACAATTTTATTATAGTAAATTTTATGATAAATAAAATTAAATTCAAAACATGAAAAGGAGATTAAAAAAACATTAAATCTAATTATAAATTTATCAGCAATAAATAAAAAACTAAAACATATTAAAAAGAAATTAAAATTAAAATTAAAAAAGTTAAATAGGGCTCGAGCTAAGACCCAAGCAGGTGATCGGGCTTGGACCCGAGCGTAGGGCTTTGCTCGGGTCTAGGGCTTTTTTAATTTTATTTTTAATATTTTAAAATTGAAAGTTTATTATTTTATTTTAAAAATAAAACATTAAAAAAATTAAAAAAGCAAAATTAAAAAGTAATAAACATATTAGTTATTTTTTTGTTTTTAAAATTTTAATTTTTTGTTGTAATAAAAATAATGATTTTTAATGATTTGTTCAATACATATTTATTATTTACTTATTTTGTAAATTAAAAAAAATTAAAAGAAAAAAAATAATAAAATGATTAACAAAAATTAATTTCAGAACTTATTAATTATTTAATTAATAAAGAAACTTTTATTAATAAAATGAAAAAAAGAATTAAAAAACATTAAATTAAAAAAAATCCAGCATGGGCCTGCCCAAGCGCAGTGCTGCAGGCCGAGCACAAGCCTGCAGGCTCGAGTGTAGGAAAGTAGGCCCGAGCTCAGGGCAGTATTTTAAAACAAATATTATTTTTAATAATAATTTAACAAAAAAAATATTAATAAAAAATACAGAAATTTGTATTTATTGGACCCAAAGGGGTCCCCTTCCATTGTCTCTAAGAAGCATAAATTTTTCGGCGAAAAGAAATTTTCTAGCAACTAAACCAAACCAACGACGAGTAAAAATGGTAAGTTTATTGTTATTTATAAGAAGTTACTAATTAAAAAATTTAAATTTCTTTTTAGTAAATTAGAAGTAAATTTCTTTTTGATTTAGAAAATTTTTAAATTTTTCGGCATAGAACGGTGGCCGATGACTGGTAGGGGCAGCAGAATTTTGAGGGTGTTTTTTTTTTTAAAAAAAATTTACTTTTAATTTTCTTAGAAAAATTGTAGGAGTAGAAAAATAAATTGAAAAATGTATTTTAGCATTTTATATAGGAATTTTATGTCATTCCAAGAAATTAAATTTTGTATGAGAATTTTAGAAAAATGTTATATGTTCTAGTTGTAGAAAAAATAAATTGAAAAATGTATTTTAGCATTTTATA
>JAXCLQ010000001.1:8052349-8070527 GCA_035584115.1 Cedrela odorata | reverse complement strand
ATATATATATATATATATATATATATATGCTTGTGACATTGTAATGGTAATATGGCTGGGAGAACCAAAAGTTGTATATGACTATAGCTACAAGGTAATAGCCTAGGGACAGACCTATGAAAGGCTGACCACCTAGGTGAGTGCACCACAGGTAGGGCAGTTATATGGCTAAATATGATGATATTGAGTTGCTTACCTACGGGATTGTCGAAGACAGTCATAAGTATCACCATATAACTACTCGAGACGAACATTAGTAGTGGGCCAGTTTTAAAAAGACAGCATGCATTATTTATATTAAAAATAAAATAGTTTTATTAAAATGAGTATTTCATTCAATGTATAAAGTCCACTAACAGTCTCGGAATTTCCACGGCCAAGGTAATCACCGAGAACAGGAGCCAGCCCAATAATTTGAATGACAGACCATATTTTTATCAACATAGAATTTATTTTATGTGCATTAACAATAATTTTATTAAACTGTATTTTTGTCCACTTACAGAGTATATCCCCATATACTCACCCCTCTCACCTCCCAGTTTTTAGGAAATTAAGATTAATAAGAGCATTATGTCGGTGGTTGTGATCAATAAAGGGTGTAATACCCTCAGGTATTGATTTTATCCCGACTTCAGACTGACTAGATTAGTCCACTGGGCTTAACTTTGTAAAACCTTATATGTATATATATTTATAAGTTGAAATAATGAAATTTTGATGAGTATTTTACATGTATCTTAAAATTTAATATATATTCATTGTGAATGATTTGATGATTGTCTCACAGAGACATGTTTATGCATATGTGTTGTATGAACTGTTTTGAAAAATATTTGGGAGATACATGTGAGTATATACAGGGGACAGGTACTCAAGCAGCCTTACAGGCTTGAGAGACATGTTCAAAGATAAGAATGTGTCTCGAGAATTTGTGGCGGTTGTCACATGTAGACTCCACGGGCGGGGGCACGACAAAAATGGTAAATTTGTATGTTGATTAAATTTATGATTCTAATTTCTCCATGTCATTCATATTGATTCCGATATCGAAATTATTTTTCTTAAACAATATCAATTAAACAAAATTTGGATGAAAGTGGATCTAATTCTTTTGCAGCGAGTGTTTCTAGTTCTAAAAGAACTAAAATATCAAGTGTTTGAGATATTTTTACTTTAAAGTTTTGACTTCATAATACAACTGAAAAACAAGAACAAAACGTCGTTTGTAAGTTGTTTAAAGCTGCATTAAGTACTAGAACTGGAACTGGACATTTAAAATGACATATGACAAGATGTACTCAAACGTATGCTCCCCTAGAAGACCATACTCAATCTTTACTTGCACTAAATACACTCAAAGATAACATTGTCACTTGTTTTAGGTACTCAAATCAAGTTATGAGAGAAGGGATGACTAAATGGATTGCATCGAGTGAGCATTATTTCATCCAAGTAAAAGACAAAAGATTGAAAAAAAATCATAAAAAGGTATGTTCAACTTTTTTTTTAAAATTAGTTCCTAGGAATATATGTAAGAATGATTGTAAGAGATTGTTTAAATAGACCAAAAAAATTTATTGCAACTTTTTATTCTTTTAAAAGTGTTATTTCTATTACTTTTGATTGTTGGACTGAATGTAATAGGTCATGTTATATTTGTGTTACATCCTATTACATTGAAAATAATTGGATACTGCATAAAAGAATTATTGCATTTCGTGAATTAAAATTTCCTCATAATATTTTTTTTTATTTTCAATGCAATTACGAGTATTTTCAGAGAATATGAGATACAAGATAAAATTTTCAACATTACTTTTGATAATGCGTATGTCAATACTGTTGTCATTGATTTGTTTACTAATAATATAACACATGCATGTAATTTTGGCGCACACATTTTTTCATATAAGATATGTTTGTCATATTGTTAATTTGATTGTGCAAGAGGTTAAGTTTAATTAATTACCATATAAAAAAGATTAGAGATACAATACAATATATTTCATTACATGGTTCTAGAAGACAATATTTGTAATTGTTCTTTATTACATTATGGATTATAACTTAAGAAGTTCATGTTTGATGTGAAAATTTGTTAGAACTCTACATATTTAATATTGAAATCTTGTGTTAATTCTAGTGATGCAATTACTAATTTTTATAATAAAAAAATTAGGTGATATGTTATTGACTTCTAATGGTTGGATTGTGGCATTTAATTTTATGAACTTTTTAAAAATATTTTATAATGTTATATTGTCATGGTCACGTGTTTATTTTTCAACTTTATGTTGTGTTTTGAATCATTTATGTGATATTAGTTATACGTTTACTACTTATAAAAATGTTAATGAGTTTAAAAATATTTATTTTACTATAGAAGAAAAATTCAACAAATATTGTAAGAATATTCTAGTATTGTTTAAATATACAACAGCAATGGACCTTCTAATAAATATTTTAAGTACAATTAAGTTAGTAGATGCAATTGTAAAAAAATTGAATGTTACACTTGATATGGATAACTCTTTTTTTGAGAACTCTTTAAATAATATTTACATTTAATATCAAGGTATAGTTAGAATAAATACACCAATTTTTTAGAACTGTGATGAACCTATAGCTAAATACTCTTTCATAGAAACTTTTGAACACTATTACTAATAGATATGATTGTCTCTATTCTTCTACTAGCCCTAATGAATTAAGAAAATATATTTTTGCTAATTATAATTTAATATTTAGTGTAGAATAAAAAAGAAATTTTGATATTTTGCAATGGTGAAAAGCAAATGAAAAGTGTTCATTGTGCTATCCATTATGACTCATAATTTACTAACATCACCAGTGTCCACAGTAGCATTGGAATCTACTTTTAGTGCAGGAAACATGGTATTGAATGAACGCAAATCAATATTATCACTAAATGTATTAGATTGCTTGATATGCTTAAAAGAATGGGAGTATGCAGAAAAGAGAATTAAGAACCAAGACAATGACTAAGATAATGAAATAGAAGATAATGATTCTATTGATGAAAATTAGTTTGTAATATTTATAATTTTAGATTTTTAATATTTTTAATTTTAATGTAAAATAAAGTGCAAATGATAGGTGGTTTAATATGTGCCAACCTATTTGTGAAATACTATAACTATAGTGATACAAGTTCACAAATTTAATTTAAAATTAATTTATTTAGTGTTATAATTTGTATGTTAAATTGATTTAAATAAATGGGTCAAAATTATTTGGTATATAAATATTATTTATTTATTTTTATTCTTTTTTTTTTGTTTTAAGTGATCTATTTTTTAATTAGATAATGATTTTTTTTATATTTTTTAACATATTCATGACATTTCTTTAATTAATATTATAATATTTAGATGCTAGAATTTATAAATAGTTATTTATTTATTTGTTATAATAATAAAATATCAAAACACACACATATATGTATATATGGATTAAAATTAATAAATGAATGAAAAAATTAATAATAGTAATAATAATTAAAAAAAAAAGTAAAATAAACATTATAATGTAAATAATAAAAAGAATATTAAGTTAAGTGAGTTTATGAGTCATAGACCTGACCCACGATAAGCTTGGGTTTGGCCTGTATCTATAACAGACTCATAACTTTAAGCCTGATCTTACCCTTTTGTAAGTCGGGCCAAGCCGAGCCGCACTATTTAATCACTGGGCACTCTTTTGCCATCTCCATCATATATGTATTGTTCATACAAGAATAGTTTTTTTTTTTTTTTTCCTTGATTTAAAAAAAAGGTGGATCATTTTGAATTAATATTTTCTTCCCCATGAACATGGTCATAATTCATATTTAACTGTAATCCAAAACTAAGTCTAATTGTAGATAATGACCAAAATACTCCTCCAAACTTCAGCCCATTTTTGTCTTTGCATGTTGGCGAAGGAAACTTCGAAGGGTAATATAGTAAAAGGGAACAGACAACAAGAGAGAAATATGACCGTTGGGGACTTACAAATCCAGGCGTTTCCAAAATTATTATTTTAATAAAAATTGAAACTTTATGAAACAAATGGGTGCGTGGAATCAGATACCAACTAGAAGCTTTTAAACTCTTTAAACTCAATCTCTCTTTTAACTCTTTAATATAGAAGTTTTGAAAATAGAAAATTAAGGAGAAGGTGGGATTTTGATGGCGAAGATTGGAGTAGAGGAGATAACAACGACGATGGAAGAGAAGGAGAATGCGACTCCGGTAAAACAAGAAGCTCACCCATATGCATTTCACGTGTCTGGGCCTCGAAATGTTGCTTCTCCCAATTGGAGAGACCTTATCAACTCTAGTTGGTCAGTGAACTAACCATTTCGTTTTCAAATTCTGTATCTTTGACTGCTGCTCTCTGTTTCCGGTCTTTTTTTTAAAAAAAAAAACTTGGGTATTGAGTTCATATCAGTTCTTGACCGGGCGATTTGCTGACAGTATGAATTTAGATCATAAATGAAGCAAAATTTCAGTACCCATTTGGCTTTTTTATAGTTTCTTTTAGTTTCTGTGCTTCGTGATTGGTCATATGCAGCCGCAATGACCCATCTAATCGCAATTCAATCAGTTTTAATAGTATGTGGTTTTTCCTTTGAAAAAGGCAGAGACTTTGTTGAAGCTCAGAATCGTAGTATGTGAATTTGGTGTTTCTTCTATCAGATGCTTCATTGGTTTAAGGAATTGTGTTTCAATTCGTTGAGATCTGATAGATCAGGGCTTGTATAGAGAACTAACAGCATGAGTTTTGTGGCTTTTTATGTTTATCTAAAACCAAATTGAGGAATACATTTGGCATATTTATCATAGGTCTTCATTTGTTCATTGCTAGTGGTAGTGTGGATTACTGTGGATATTTTTGGTAATTTTCACATAAGGTAAATCTTTAGTTGCATCAATTAAGGACTTTGGAATTCTAAATTATTTCCATTTATTGTACCAGCTAATGCAAAGTCTTTTTTGTGTTCATTGAAATTATTCATTTTAAATTATGCATCTGAAAAATTGCATTTTTTTTCCATTGAAATCTGTAATCTGTTCAGTTGCTTCAATGATGAGTGGGATGAAACCAAAATTCCGAATTTTATAATGGAAGTTCTTATGTATACTGTGCTTCAATCCATATGGATTTCCTTTCCCTGTCGTTAGTTCCTTCCACAGCATATTGCCCAACCATATTAGGATTCTTCATCCATGGCCTAAATCAGAAAGGATGGGTCAAAAATTGATGTAATGAATTACTAGATCTTAGCATTTCTTGCAAACTTAGTTCTTAATTTTTGAGCCGTGATACTTCTTACTGTCTTTGTTAAATGGGGAAGTAAGAGAGGGTCCAGAATTTTAGTAGTATGGCATTTGAAAGGGAAGGCTAATGTTGTCTATGATTCTCTTCGATTGGTCGTTGCTTGGTCTGTTTAGTCAACAAAGTTGGTTTACAGTCACAACTTTGGCATACCACACAGGAACTTCCTTTTCTATTGAATTCAGATCTTCCATATTGCTGGTAACAATATATTAAGACATTAATTAAATAATTGGAACATATGGAATTTTTTTGTGGTGTTTATTTTAAAATTCCTATTTATATTGTTTTTGATCATGAATTTTCCTTTAAATTATGTTGTTGGACATTCTCCTCCTCTGATTATACTGAAATCAATAAAAAAAATTCCTTATCAGTATAATGAGTTGTCATGATCATATTAGCTCTTTGTTCATATTGAATTCGCTGCACTGTAATCTATTTTGACAACTTATGGTGTTTTGATGAGTACCTATCTTTATTCTGTACAATCTGTGTACACAGGAAAGATCCTAATCACAAGAGAACTGTAATTGCCTGCTTCATACAAGCAGTTTACTTGCTTGAAATTGATAGGCAAGAGAATAGGACAGAAGAAAATGCTCTTGCTCCAAAATGGTGGATTCCCTTTAAGTACAAGCTGGCCCAGACCTTAATTGATGAAAGAGATGGGTCCATATATGGTGCAGTACTAGAATGGGATCGATCTGCAGCATTGAGTGATTTGATACTCATCAGACCCAGTGGAGCACCCAAAGCTGTTTTAGCACTTCGAGGAACATTACTCAAAAGTCCGACAATAAGAAGAGATATTGAGGATGACCTCCGATTTTTGGCTTGGGAAAGCTTGAAGGGTTCTGTCAGATTCAAGGGAGCTCTGGAGGCATTAAAATCAGTAGCTGGAAGGTATGGAAGCAACAATGTGTGCATAGCAGGTCATTCCCTAGGGGCAGGTTTTGCCCTCCAAGTTGGAAAATCATTAGCTAAGGATGGAATATATGTAGATACCCATCTATTTAATCCACCTTCTGTTTCATTGGCTATGAGTTTTAGAAATATTGGAGAAAAGGCGGGTTTTGTTTGGAGGAGATTTAAATCAATGCTTCCTTCAAGCAGTGAAACTCAAGCTTCCACTGATGAGGGCGAGAAGATCACTTCTGCAGTAGGATTGAAGAATTGGGTACTTCATTTCTATGGGGATAAAACTTCTGCAGAATTGAAAAAATGGGCACCTCATTTGTATGTGAATAATAGTGACTATATCTGTTGCTATTATACTGATCCTGCTGGCACAGATGAAAAAAATTCCAACAAGGAGAATGTCGATCCTATAAATGGACAAGCTGCAGCGAAGCTGTTTGTTATGTCCAAGGGTAAACAGAAATTTCTTGAGGCTCATGGATTAGAGCAATGGTGGTCCGATGACTTGGAACTTCAAATGTCTGTCCACAACAGCAAGCTGATAAGCAGGCAGCTGAGATCCTTGTATAGCCTCCCAGCTTTGCAGAAGACACCAGAAAAGCTGAGATAACAGAAGGTTGCTGCTTCTATTCAATGCCAAATAACTCATTTTCAATCCCCATTCTTCATACAACATAACAAATGGAACTATGTATGCAGTGGGGCATATGCTCCCGCTGTGATGCATCAAACATTTCTTTAGTTGTAATACAAATTATACTGCATCTTCTTTTAGTTTATTGTGTTAGAAAGTTTGTATTTGCTATTATGCAACAAAGAACGGGTGAGATATTATTATTATGATTGAACAAAATGACATTAATGGAGATAGATTGGTTCTTTGTATATGTAATCTGCTTTTTCTTGTTGAATTTGCTTCCATCAATTTGTTTTAGCAGAGCAAAAACCTCACCTCCATTAAAATGCTTGCTTACATAAAGGCACCCCTCTGCAGGAATTTTTTTATAACTTAGCTCTGTATATATGATTTAGAGATATAGAGGATTTGGAAGACAAAATAAGCTAACAAATCAGCCATTTTTTTATGCAAATTAATTCAAATATAAGAATAAATACCTTCATTTTATGCTAAGAATATCTGTACATGCTTTGCTATATATGAACAAGTTCTGTAAATAATTTATGCAAGGAATTTTCTTCGGCTGAACGAATTACTCCTTCATATCAGCCCGGATAACTCGTAGTCATATATGCTGGCCTCTTGGTTCTGCACAAAACCATTATTAAAGCTAGGACATGGCTGGTGATCAATATCTAAAAGCCATGGCTCAAGATCTTGAAATCCTAACCAATCTGCTCCAGCCTGGTTCATCGACAACATATCAAACGTTGCATCATTCAAATACATTGTTGATAGGTTATCAAACGTTGCTTGGTTTTCTGCATCCCAGAATCCTTTGGTGAAAGGTGATAACACGTTGCAGAATTCAAATGAATCAACAGATGCATCAAACGATGAATATGCTTCCACGCTACTTTTGCGGTGGTCTGCATCATCTTCAATAATGTAGTCCATAACCGGAACATTAATATTCTCATCAAGTTCTGTTTCTGCAGATGATATTGTTTGAGGAGGTGGAAATTGCATTGTGCTGCTTCCATTGCCAGTGAGTTCTTGAACAAGATGCTTGAAGTTGGAGCTGTCCGTTATGTAAACCTTTGGCCGCAACACTTTTATCAAATTGTTGAGCTGCTTCTTATTATTCTCATGATTATGCTTAGTAATTTTCAGAGAAGCCTGGCTGATGTTCTTCCCCATTATTCAACAAGCTTCTGAAATCTCAGCTGCCTCTAACTTTTCCCTCAATTGTAGGATATCTAACATATCAGAAGAGCTATACATATATATATATATATATATATACAATTTTTAAAATAATAATTGTAATGAAATAGATGGGTCTGACTGAATTAATTGGCTTGAAACATAACAGGACAAAAAGGAAAAGATGCTGAAAATGTGGTTGCTAATTCTCTACAGAATTAGGATTCATAATAAGGGTCCATGCCTATAATCATTACCAACCCCATATGATATATGCTCTTTATCTCTCACTTGATCAATCAGTCAAAGGAAAATGCTTGGATTTGTATTACTTAAAGAGGGTGTACAAGTTCGGCAATTTTTTATTTTTATAAAATATGCACTAACATACAGTATATAACATGTGTTATTACAAGAAGTCAGAAGGATCCCTTAGAGCTAATATAATAAAACATATCTAATAAAATATTTTTTAAAAATATATTTCTATTAAATACATTATTATTATTATTATTTTTAAAAATTAGTTTTAAAGAACAATAATTTTTCAAAAAGTGGTCACATCATTATTGAGAGAGAGAGAGAGTAATTTTTAAAACATAAATTCATTTTTCTAATACTTCGATTCTTATTTATGTTTCAAAAATTTAACACAAAATCACTTAGTAAACACCTTATTATAAATTTTAAGCATCACACATGTAATATTCCAAAATAATAATAATAATAATAACAAAATTATTTAAAATAAACAATTTTTAGTATTCATAATATATAATTTTAGGTTTAGTTATTTATTACTTGTTAATTATTTATTTGTGGGTATTATTGGTAAAATTGTGTTAATTGGTATAAAACAAAAAAAAAAAGGAATTGTATTGTTTAAAATTGAAATGAAAAAAAGTAAGAAGTCTTAAGTATCACTACAAAAACAAACTGATTGGGCCTTAGGTATGATTAGGCCTCTAGCAGATAATGGGGGCCCAATAACTCTTGATAGGTCTCGTTTGGGCCCAAACTAGCTCAGTAGCTTGATTTCTACCATATAAAAATAAAGAAATATTAAGATTTTTTTTTTTTTTGGGGAAAACAGTAAGGTATAAAATTTTAAATTAATTTGAATATTAATTAAAAAATGTAACTGATAAATAAATAGTAGTAACAAAGAGAATCCCTTATTTTTCAATAATGAATATGAAAAAATTTAACTTTGGGAAAAGAACATTATTTTCTCTATTTTAGTTTAAAAATTCTTAAAAAATTATACTCCCCTCTTTTATTGGTTTAAAAGAGATAGCATTTTTTTTTTTTTACTGAAATCCGAATTAGTCTAAATCTGAATCTTAAATTCTTGTTTATTTTTTTAATATGAAATCTGAATATAAGTATTAAGTTGTTTATTTTTTAAAAATAAAAATATATGAAAATCAATAATTTTATATTTGTACCCTTCTTTTAAATGATAGATCAATAATAAAATATCATGAAAAAATATAAATAAAATAATTTTAATTTTCATTTTCATTTATATTAATGTGAATTTTGTTATGATTAATGTTATATATATAGGACAAGATCGAGAGTCCCTTTAACATTACACAATTTTTTCAATCACTAGATCAATACACTTTTAATGGTTGAAATAAAATTTAACATAGATAATTAATACATCATAATTAATACACATGTAAAATACAATCTCAGTCTTTCAATTGACCATAATCTAATAGTCTATAAATTATGTACGAAATTGGGTAAAAAATAGAGACTCTTGGTCCTAACCCCCCTCTCTCTCTCTCTCTCTATATATATATATATATATTAATTGGTAAGAAAATCTTAATAAATTTAAATTAAAAGTAGAGATTTAATACAAATTTTCATATTTTTAAATTCAGTCAAAAAATTTTTTAAAAAAATTATTATTTTTTCTTAAGGGTAAAGGTGTTTGAAAATGTCTTTTTAAGTTAAAAAAAAATGAACATAGTTAATTACTTAAAATGACTAAATTCAACAAATTAAGTATTAAGATTTAAAAAAAAAAAAAAAAAAGCCCCTAAGTGAAGAAATTGGGATTCATTTTCTACTAGTATTACTCCTAAATCACATGATCATTCCTTTAAGAAATTAATTATATTTTATTTTATTTTGATTGTTTTGTTTGATAAAGATGGTTTTACTTGAATTTATTTCCATGCTTGTGAACAGTGTTGGAATTGAGGCCTTGAAGGTGTAAGGCTGATTAGTTTGCACCTCTCTTCACTGCTCTCTTCCTTCAAAACTTCACATATTCAGGTTAAATTATTAAATTTCTTGTATATATATATGTATGTATGTATGTTGTCTTGATTAATCAAATTTAGAGTTGTTTTGTTGCAAACAATACAAATTTGTTTTCCAAACATATTAACTGTGTATTGCTAATATTAAAGGAAACATTTATTCATAATACTTCATTGAAATTTGCTTCCATAATTTATTTTCTTCCTTTTGCCAACTCAATGACCTTGATTATCATTTACTTGTATTTATAACTCGTTTCATACGATCAGGAACCATAATCCACCATTTTTCAAAAACAAGAGCTGAAAATTTGAAATTATTTACCGCAAGCGTTTGCTAATATACAAAACATAACATACAATAATATACTCACTGCTATATATGTATATGTATACAAATCTCTGTACTCAAAATACTTATGAACGATGATAATATACATACATGATACAGGCATATATAGAGCAAAAACAATGCCTAGATTTTGCTTCTCATGCGTGTTCCGGACATTTCTATATCAACCCAGATATCTCGTAGTCATATATACTAACCTCCTGTTGAATCTGATGACCAGAAACAATATTACAAGAAGAATATGCAGCAGCGGGCTCCATATCAAATAGCCACGACTCCAAATCCTGGTATTCTAATAACCCATCTTCTGGCTGTTGATGATTCATCAATAAACATTCAACAAAAGTTGTTGTCTCTTCCGGGAATATCTGGTCTGTATCATATTTCTTGAGCAATTCTTCTTCAATGGAAGAAGAAGAACATACTGGGTAATAACTGCATGGCTCAAACGAATCAAGCGATGCATTAGAGAATGTTTCCATGCAGCTGCTGCTAATTTCAGGATCTTCTCTATGATTATCAACTACTGTTTCCGGATGAGTAATTGGAGGTGTTGTTGGGGAAGAAGATGATCCATTGCCAGTTAGCTCTTGAACGAGGGTTTTGAAGCTTGAGCTGTCTGTTATGTAAACTTTGGGCCGCAAAACTTGTATGAAGCTGTTAAGTTGCTGTTTTTTCACTGTTTTCCCATGATTCTTAGATATTTTCAGAGATGCTTGACTGATTTTTTTCTTTCCCATGTCGTTTTTTCCTAGGTTTTCAAATACCAACTTGCTAAAAGTTTTGGAATCACCCCCCAGCTTGAGCGGAGCATCCCAAGAAACCTAGCATATATATACTTGAATTAGGGTAAATCAATTAATAATGAAGTAGAAATGTTGTAGCTAGGGTTTGTGGAAACAAATAAAAACAAAGTCAAAATTCATATGCTGAAAATGATGTTTATTATGCTACATTAAAATTTGTTCATACGAATCCTTACCCACCCACCAACTAATTACCTTACCTATATCATCATATAAATATAATCTCTTAATTTTCTTTATTTCCTTATCAAAATGCTAAGGTTTGTATTCACATAGGAGATGTAGATGTTAGTCAATTCAAGAGGCTGGTTTGTTAATTTTATTCATGTATTTTCATTAATAATTAATATAAACACAATAAGCCATGTGGGATAGAAGGACATAGAAGGCACGCAGCTAACTATTGAAGCATTCGTCTTTTTCTGCTTGTTGTGCTGCCAGTTATACCCATGCTGCAATAGACGAGAGAGACACAGCGAGCTATGCTACACTACAGCGTAGCGGTCTACTGTACAATCTCAATCTTGAAGCTTTTCTTATAATTTTTAAGTTCTTAAAATGTAACGTATAAATTTTAAAAATGTAAATAATTTAGAACATGCAACGAAAGAAATATGAAATTGTCCAATACAGCTGAAGAACGAGTTCAATTTTCGTTTATGTTTGGGGTAAAGTGGGGTTACGTTACGACATTAAATTCTTACCAAATAATTTTATATGTTTAATTGAAGTCGACATGAATATATATATATATATATATATAAAGAGAGAGAGAGAGAGAGAGAGAGAGAGAGATTAGTATGAATTGACTTGGGAGGAAACAAGTAGTATGAATATAAAATGGAATTGGTAGTATATAATTTAGCTTTATTAAGCTGAAAAGGATCTTAATTCCATCACATCAGCTAATGTTAGTTTGGATGTCTACTTATTTACAATAATACATAATACATTACATCGATTCAAGATCTAGAAATTTGGCGCTGGCTGTCTTCAATGTGCATGAAAGCAACCATTTCAATTAGTTTTGTTTAAACTTGAGATGAATTATGTTGTAAATGATATAAAGACCACTTACATCATCTTAATTCTCAGCACAATACAATCTTGTATTGTTGTTAAATGATTGAGTATGTGAATAGTTTCTGCCAAATAAAAATCTTTAACTGTAAATATGAAAGTGCTTCCAGACCAGAAAACACACCCAAATAGGCCTTATCCTCCCTCATCAGACCATAACATTAGCTGTCAACATCTTAAAATTAGCAACAGTAAACAACTTTAAATTCGGATTATCAATTCTTGATGCTAGTCCAGAAAAGAGAAGTAACAGCAGACATTCAATTTGCTTTTCTATATATTATGCATAGATCACTTCCATATTATTCGCACAAAGTAACCAAAAAAAACTATCACTGTAAGTTTGACAAAAGTTTGTGAAACAGAAGTCCTAAATATGCTTATTTTAAAAAAAAATATTAAAGAACGAGCTCTAAACATAATGATTTGCAGATCTACTTTATACAAACGATAGTAAACACTATCACTGCAGTTGAAAGAGTAGCAAGCATTTGAAAAAATGGGTACACAAATAAATTGAAGTCTGTATTTCTGAGCAGATACAACAAAATCTTGTGCTGCTGGTCCTGCAGTGTCGATAAGTCATTGACTCTTCTGTTTTCAATTCATGCTGTCAAGGAGTAGGAATCCTGAGAGCTGGACAACAGAACAAAATGTATGGCCAACCTTGAATAATGAAATGTTAGGTGAATAAAAATTTGATGTGTACCTCGGATATTGCAGAATAAGCAACAAAAATCTTCATGAAGGTTTTCTCATTTGACCCATCTACTACATCCTTCCTAAAAGTAAAATCCTGGCAATTTGGCAAACGCTACTCATTGTCAAACTCAATAGTTTATGGGAGGTATTCTAGTCATCAAGACTTTTGAGATGCAGGTGGCTTTTCACTCAAAGAGGAACCCAGCTGGAGCATGAGAGGATATACAGGGCTGAACTCTTTGTCTCCTCTTGTCCTAACCTTTGCAGCATAATCATCCAGAGTTGCTTTGATACCTTTCCATATCTGATCTTCCCCTTGAGAATCTAACCACAATGAATACTGCAGAGGCGTAAGTTTATTCCTCTGCAATGGTGACTGCAATTCATCAGGGCCCCGTGAGTAAAGATGGTGAAGTATGACACTTGTTGGAAGATCTTGAAGAAGAGGAGATGCTCTCAGCTGAGATGTTTCCAAGAAAATAAGAGGCCGAAATGCTCGAAGGGCTCGATAAGGCGCACCAAGTTGTTCAACTGGGAACAAGTTCTGGCCCACAGCTAACTCCAGCTCAGCCATGTCTCTAGCCATCCTCAGCTTTCCTGATTCTGATAGTGGTCTTACAAGAGCAGCATGCCTGATGAAAAATATCAGCACCCTGGCAGCCATGCTTCGAACTAGCCTAGTGCATATATTTTCTGTTGCTGTAGTGGTAGCATTAGCTGAAGAAGGTAACAGCCTTGATAGGAACTCACTACGGAAGTGAAGAATACACTTTTGCAGCTCCTCCATGTAAGGCGAAGCATTATTGTCCATGGCAGCATCCATGCCAAGCACACTGAAGTTCTGGTCATGAATTTGAAAGATGCAAGACTCAAGACGGTCAATCATTGCTTGGAACAAGGATGTTACCGAGTCACAAGCAACTCCATATATTGCTCCAAGAGAGGGAGACAACACTTCTGCAGCAATTGCGGGCAGTCCCGCAATCATTGATGTTATGCGTGTATAAATTTCTTGCAGATGCTGACACAACACAAAGTTCTTGATTTGGGCTGAAGTTGCAGGACCTGTTATTTGGCGTGCTTCAGGACCAGTTGATATCTGCCATTGAAATGCAGTTCTTTATTTTCAAAGAAAATTCCAACACAATAATCATAAGAGGCATGTTAAAGAGGATAATAGAATTCTCGGGAACTTCACATTTGATTGTCAGAACAAAAGCTTTAGATTGAATTCCTATAATTTTATTAACTTCTCGCACACAATAAATATGTTTGTTATGATTCAACAAGTTGATCAAACAATTTTCTGCAGAGTTTAGCTAATCTTAGTTTGTGTAAACAACTTTATGGACCTTTCTAGTTTCTAAACTTCATCCTTAACTTACAAAATTTAGCCAACACAATGAAAAGTTATACAGAAAGATTAACAAGAACAAAAATTGTGTGAAAGATGAGTTGTCCAGGTAAGGCATTCAAATTAGAGTTTTTGTTCCTCGTTATGTAGTGGCTTGAAGTTATGACGGGTGAAAAGCTTAGAAAAATATGAATGATTTTTAACTAAGAATGAAGTCTTATTGGATCTGTTCATATCCTAATCATCCTTCATAACCATACCACATTCTGGATGCTAGTGAACTATGATGAATGAGAAGGGAATTTACTACATATGTAATTACCTCAATATATTAACTATTTCAAGAACTGGATCCTCTCATTATAAAGAATGCATATTTTTTATGGCTTAATCAGAGATATTGGAATACACATAATGCACAAAACAGTCAACGACATACTTAACTTGTCTTGCAAAACAAGCAAAATAAAAAAAATGTACGAGGACACTGCACACATCAGCTTTTTTAACGCCACAAAGTGCATTCTGTCAGCGCGATGACAAAATAAATAAATACATAAAAGATATGACCTGCCATTTTGTTAATATAAATTATCCATTTCTGTTTATAAACATATTAATATCTGTTTATATGTCTTGAAAGGGAATACCTGGTATTCAGCTCGTTCTGCCAACAGGATCAAAGCCTTGCCAATTTCACGCAATACAAGAAGAGTCAAATGCCCATCCAAATGAACAGCTTCAATCTCTTCTTGAATGCGCGATATAATTCTTGAGATTTGTTCTTTGGAAGGAACACTTCCACGGCTAGTCACAGGGAATACAGAATTCACAAGATCAGACAGCCGACTTAAGCAGAGAGCCAAGAAAGCTGTCTGGAATATTTCGATAGCAGCAAACATCATATTTTTTCCTTCTGAACTGATAGCTGGCAAAACCCCCTTGACATCTGTATCACGTGAAATTCTATCAAGGAGATTCTCTATCATGGACAAGAGTTTTGGATAACCCATAGTAAATATCTCTTTGACAAAACTTGATGCAGTAAAAGCTGACTTCATTTGATTAGCAAAAGCCTTCACAAGTCCCTCCCAAACTCTATCTGTTAACATGGGATCACCCTCCTGTTTCCAGTAGTGTATAGTGGGAGCAGTTAAAAAGAAAGCGAATAAAATTGCAGGACCAATAATATGGCAATTACAAAAGGAAAAAAATGTTTCTTGCTTACATGCATTACTGGTCATCAAATCACTAAAAACCCAGAACATATATAAAATGAATCAATAATCAATTAAATAAATTAATAAGTTTAAACAAGTTCTATATTCCATGTATTGGAATATACAGCATTGTGGATCGAGGATATTGAACTGGATTCCCAGCAAGAAACATATTTAAATCTTCATTTATGGTTATTATTCTTTGAAACACTGAATCAAATGGGATAAAAGGATTAAATCTGTATGCACACTGAATCAAATGAACTACTCCCTCTGGATGACTAGACATAGAGCCATGGTCTGCACAATGAGAAAAATATCTTTTGCTTGAAGAATAAGTGTCCTTGATAGTTATTCTAGAGAAGGATAGTGAGTCACTAGTTTTTCAACAAAAATAATTAGATGCCTTTTAATTCATCCTTTGTTCCTCCTGCTGCATCACTGTTTCTGTTAACTGTTTGTTTATCAGCACCTGGTTGCTTCTTCTCTTGCCCTATCTGAAATCTCTAACGATGCCCCATCCTAATCAATCAGAAAACCTTATTCACCCTGTAATTCCTAACCTTCCCATTCCAAGTTACCAATAACAATCAGCCCCAAACACCTTACATTGTTCATCTTTTTTCCTCAGATCAATTTATCAACCACTAACGTAACATGGTAAAACTTAGTGAAATTTTAACTTTATCCCCATTTAACAAAATTCCCACCTAGGGGAATTATAACAGACTAGAAAATAGTTTTTGCTTATTATTCCCAACTCAACACAAAGTAGTTCCATTTCCAACGAACCATTTTCAAAGGTAGAATATTGCCTCAATTCAGATCTTCCACTAGCAACCACAATTCTATACACATAACATTGCTTGATTATTCTTCCTTCACACGCCTCAAAGTACCACATCAAAGACTCCCAACTACTTTAATCTAGCCAACCTTTTTCAACAAAATGCAAATAGAATGCCAGTATCCTAGAAATAACACAAAACCCCAACCACCACCCCCCCCCCCCCTCTACTCTCCATATTAAAACTGAGAAACTAAACAGAAAGGAAATTAACTAAACAAACAACTGAAATAAGTTTACCTGAATAACTTCATCAAGCAGCAACACATGTGTAAACGGGTCTCTCTTCTTCGACAAAACTCTCTGCAAGTGCCAAACTGCAACAATAATAGAATGCAATTGATCCATACAAGTCCCCATTCTCTGCCACAACCCTTCTCTGGCCTTCACACCACCTCCAATCTGCGGCGTCCCACTCCCTCTTATCCCTCCCGGCCCGAACCCGGCTCCACCCGAAATTGTCTTCATATCCAACGCCACGTTGACGCTCTTCACCCCCATGTTCTTGTACTTGTTCACCAAGTGCTCCACAGTCACCTTCAACTCTCCAAGATTGTAAAAAACTTGCAATCCAGTCCCAACTTGCGCCTGATTCAATCCTTCCATTCCTCCTTCTAGAACCTTCATGGCTTCCTTTCTTAATTTCTCGCCTACTTCCTTCACCCAAAATAGTTCCTCATCAATTGCGTCAATGCCTGCTAGGTCATATTCTTTGCACATGGTAATTATCTCGCAATGAAGCTGCGCAGCTTTCGTTAGATCTAGCTTTTCAGGTTCTGTTTCGGACGCCGCCATCAGATCGCGGAGTTTTTTGGATAACCTGAGCGCGCGGATCGTATGCTGGAGGAGCTCGGTGGTTCGATGGAGATTAGATAATTGAACAGTTTTAGATTTAATTGATTTGTACGGATCGGAGAGCTCGGATCGTACGCGACGAACAGACGATTGGAGGGAGGAGATGGCGGATCGGACGGTGGACAGGGCGTGTTCAGCATGATTTAAAGACGAAAGCTGATTAAGAAGGTCAGTGTGACGGAAGAGGACTTCAGAGCGGAGTTGATTCTCTAATAACCGAATTGCCTGGTGGAGTTGTTCGGCGGTGGAGGCGGGGGATCCGGAAGAGAGTGCGGCGGAGGAGAAGGAGGTTGAGGAGAATGACGGGGAGAGGAAGGCGGAGAGAATTGGGTCGTTTGCAAATGCGTCTAACGGGGAAGAGCTTTTCGTCGTTGTTGTTGCCGGTGTTGTGAGCGTCGCTGGTGTCGTAATTGCGGAGCCTTTCAAACTGGAGAGACGGTGGAGAGGAGAAGAGAGTGCAGCTGATGAAGCCATTTGTGATTTGTGCTTCTACTGTAACGTTTTGGCAGGGTGAGTTTGTTTTTAGTTATTGAAACTTGAAAGCCGGAAGCTGCTAGTGTAATATTTTTAATTTATTTTATTATTATTTTT
>JAXCLQ010000001.1:8020980-8047392 GCA_035584115.1 Cedrela odorata | reverse complement strand
AGAGGTGTATGAATTCCATCAACTGTGAAGATATGGTTTACTTCTCTAACATGTGATAGTCTAGTTAGAAAAATATGGTTTGCTTCTTTTGCATCTCTTTCAATGTTTTGTCTAATTAAGCCTTCAAATGTTTATATATCCTCTTAAGGTTTTTTTTTTTAATTTTTCTTAAGAGTACTTAAGATTAGACTGACATTAATTTCAGTAGAAAATGGAATTGGTTGTTGCTGAGCATTGTGCAATTACATCTGTTTAATGTTATATGCTTACATGCAGCTTCTTATGAGAGTGATATAGAAGCCTCGGTTGAATTCCGTCGAGGGATGTATGAAATCTGTTGAGGGATGTATAAAATTAGTTGAGAGATATATGAAATCTATCGAGGGATGTATGAATATCGTCGAGGGATGTATGAATTTCGTCAAGAGATTTATGAATTCTGTCAAGGGATGTATGAATGTCGTCAAAGAATCTATTAGATTAAAAAAATTTGCCAAAATAAAAAAACAAGAAACAAAAATTCTCAAATAAGTAACACAGCTAGGATACAAATCAGTAAGCTGCCACCTAAGTTTGCTGTAACGACACTAAATTCTTACAAGTCTAACGGTTATGTCCGGATTGTTTGCAACGAGAACATTTACGTCTTGCCAATTGTTCTCCAACGGATGGTCTCCTTTGTGTTTTACGACGTCTTGATTCTCGGCGCTGAATAGGTCACAAGGTAACTAAAGAACGTAGCTCATTAGGAACAATCTAGTCTGATTGATGACCAACGAGGTGAATAGAATCTCCATAGAACAAAAGAAGCGTATCAGTACTGTAATATCTTGAGCAAAGGGCATAATGTTGGAACCTAATATGTTTACATGCTGCTAGCGCGTATGCACATGAGTGTTGATCCAACTGAAATTTTTTACATGTACATGTCTTTGCGCTTAGGTCCACAATCCCGTCTTTTTCTCCATCTTTAACCTGTAACTCATATCAATCGATAAGATAAACTGACATGTTTCTTCTTGCCTGTATCCGTTTGCTAATTTTGTTTTCAGCCCATTTTGTCAATTGTGTTTCTATAGTCAATACTTCATTTCTCCTTTCGTAGAACCATCTTTGTAATAAACTTCTCAAGTTTTCCAATAATAATGTCATGGGAAGTGTACGTGTATGACATAGGATTGCAATAAAACATTCTACAATGTTGGTTGTTATGATGTTATACCTTTTACTAGTAAAATGATTTCGTGTCCATCTGTAACATCCAACCTCATCCTTTAGATATTTGGCAGCTTCGAGGCTAATGTGCTTTAGCCTTAGAAATTGGTCGTTGAAATCACTAATACGATACACCTTCGCAGCCACAAAGTATACCAACATAAATTTGTCAACTTTGTTTTTTTCATTGTCTTAAACTTTGAACAGATATTCCCTGCGACATGATATGCAAAACCTCATGTGTTGCTTCAGGAAAGACAAATAGTATGGCTTTCTCAATGTTGACATGTCTATTAGAAATGAAAACTAAGTCTTGTACTTCTTCAATTACACCTCGTAATTTTTACATAAACCATGCCTACGAATCATCATTTTCATTATCCTTAATTCTAAAAGCCAATGGAAAAATTTGATCATTCCCGTCTTTGCAAACTGCTACAAACAAGGTTCCACGGAATTTTTCTTTAAGAAATGTTCCATCAACTGCTATAACCGGTCTAATTGAAGACCGAAAACTGTTAATACAGCTTCAAAGGGCTATGAAAAAATACATGAAATAGTTATTGTCGTCCTTTTGTATATGAGTGATAGCGTCGTTGTTATAACATTGAAGAACATGATAGTATAAGGGCAGTAAATTGTACGGAGCAGCTGAGTCACCAGAAAGCAACGTTAGTGCTACTACTTTGGCACGCCAAGATTTTGAGTATGATACTAATACACCGTATTCGCTATGAATATCAACTTGTATATTTTTAGGCGTATATATTCTGCTATAATCTGCAAATTTATCTTTGATTAGTTCGCCGATAAGCTAGGAGCTTACTTGATGATGTCCGTTTGTTTAATAGTTAATCAAACATACATGCATGTGTTTGTTCAATTTGTCGAACCTGCCAATAAGTATTTTCATGCATTAATGCTGCCCGAAAACATCATTTACATCTATCATCTTAACATTTGGCTTTAAAACAATGTGATGTTGACCTATGAAAATTGCAAGTAAAGTCAAATCTCTTTACAATTTATATTTTGATTCATACAATTTTCCAACACTATTTAACCATCATCAGTACTGGAGAATGCATTATTTAAAAAAGTAATAGGCAGAGGGATCAGAGGTATGAATTGCAACGGATTATAAGCTGATGGACCAGCATCTTCACATGTGAAAAAGAATGTCCATTCATTGGGAGTGACTGGAAATCGGTGTTGAAGGAAGGTGCAACAAAAGTGTCATTAGGGTTAATTTCTTGCTCATTAACCTGTTCAAAATAATCGTGAATAGGATCTTCATTATACCACATCAGAGAGTATTGTGCATTGACAACCAAGGTAGGGATTATATCATTGACTTGGTTACTATCGCTTGAAGAAGTAAATGGATTCCCAACATTAGATTGTAATTGGCAGGCAAACGGTTGCGTAGTTTAAACATTATGAGAACTTGTTATTCCTATTCCTAAATCTTGACACTTAAATGTTACAAATAGCGATGTAAATCCTCCAAATGTTGAAACTTGACTATTCACATCAACAAAAAAAGTCACATCTGTATCGTTTTTCACATTATAGGGTCTCGAACACCAAATGGATGAGGACATGCAATGTTTGTACACAACCCTCATTTTAATATTAAATTCATCTAGACTTTTCCGACATACAGAATTCAATTTATTAACGATTTCTACATAGTTTATATTCCTTCATATTGTTATACCAAAACTGTGCCCTCCATTGTAAATTTCATTTTCGTCTGTTGAACTGTCTCATGTTCCCCAGATACAATTATCAAATGAACTCATTCCATCTGTGTAAAAATATTAACAGGTTAGACATTTATTTTGAAAAAGATGTTTAAACACACACACAAATATTTTTAAAAAAATGTCGAGAGAAGTATGAAAATCATCGTGATAAGAAAATAGTCGAAAGATTCGTCGAGGGATGTATAAATTCAACTCTGGACCTCTCGATAAAATTTATCGAGGAGTGTATTGTTCATCTCTTCCTCGATTTAAAATTCTCAAAAAGCATCAATAACACACTATTAGCAAGTATTACATAAAATATATACATAAAAAGTTGTATTAAACACATTTCTAAGCTTTTTACAAGTATTAATACAGGAAACAAACCATAAAAAAATTTATTTGTTATGAAAATGAAGCTTCGGCGAATTTATTTCGAATGAATTTATTTTAACAAATATCGATCAACACCGTGATGCCTTTGATTATAATCTTTTTAAATTAATTATTGAAATTTTTGTGTGATCTTTTTAATTTGCTTTAACATAAATAAACAGAATGAAACCAAATTTGAATTTTCACGAGTTTTTACTTTAGTGAGATATATAAATAAGAGTCAGGAACATTTTTATTTGAAGACATTAAAATTGACCCTAAATAAAAGAGATTTGGGAGTGTGGCCATAAACATAAATGGAAAGTACTTTTGAACTATACGAATAAAAAACCCAACTTTTTTTTCTATCTCAAAGCTATACAAAAAGTTGAAGCCCGGAACAGATATTTTCTTGTGGCTAATTTTTTTTTTTTTTTAAGAATTATAATATCTTACATATTAAAGAAAAAAATGCAATTTATCAAAAAATATATTATTTAAAAGATAAATTAAATTAAATTACAAGCATATATATATATATATATAGTATACCAACTAAACTCTACAAAATCAACTAAAAAAATCAACAAAGAGATGTGTTTAAGATCGAAGAAAGAATAAAACCAATTAACGTATTCAAAAATCAGAAGTGGCAGCCGCAACAGAGGAAGAAGAAACAGAGAGTGGAGACGAAAACAACGGCTTCCACAACGTACATAATTTTGAAGACCAAGTCGTCGATAATTGTCATCTGAAAATGGAGTCGTTTCCATTTGAAACCACCGGTGGAGAGTTTCCATGGCCAATTCAAGCTCTCCTTGCTCACCACCTTACTTCATGACCACGCCTTCTTCGCCATTAACGGCCAGAAATATCTCTCTCTCTCTCTCTCCTCTCTCACTGTTTGATACTTTTTTTCTCTAGTTTTGCTGACTGCATCTCTTTCTCTCTCTCTCTCTCTTTGTTTGTTAATTTTTATATGTACACGAGAGGAATGTCGTACGCTTTTTCATTGCCTTGATTCTCATAAAAAAGAATGGCAGTTGCGGGCCGGGCCGACGACGATGATGATTATTTTGGAATTTATATTAATATAATTAATAATAAAAATATAGTGCCTAATTGGCTTACTAATGTGCGTGTCTGTCTTGTTATTCCTTAATCCCCACGTAGTTACATTTTATTTTGATTAAGGGGTCCATGGTATTCACATTCTTCCTAGTAATAGTAAACATTCCTGGCTTTTCTCATTGTTCTTTTCCTGATTCCCTAATCGCTAACAACATCTGTTAAATTGCTGGACTCCAATTACTACAATATCAAACGGTTTGCATTGTTGTCCGTTGAGGCTTTAACCTTGTGTTTATTTATTTATTTGTTGCCTAATCATAATTTTTTTTCCTGACTTTGATCAGGGTTCTTTAACGGCTTGTGAATGAGTTCTTAATTTAAATTATTATTTTAAATTTATTTTCATTTATTTTCTTTATTTTTAAATTTTACAATAATAAATATATTATATTTGAAAATATTTTATTTTTTAGTGAATGAGTTCTTAATTTAAATTATTATTTTAAATTTATTTTCATTTATTTTCTTTATTTTTAAATTTTACAATAATAAATATATTATATTTGAAAATATTTTATTTTTATAAAAATTTATAGTAAGTAAATAAATTTTATTTTGTAAATTTTTACAAAATTTTTTACAATAATTATAATATATTTACATAATAAATATATTATATTTGAAAATATTTTCTTTTTTAAAAAAACTATAGTAAGTAAATTTTATTTTGTGAAATATTAATTAAGCTGTAAACTAAAAAATAAAAAAATTAAAATTAAAATATATATACAAAACACGAGTATTGTAGATTTAGGGTGTGAGAATTTAGAGTTTGGGAATTATACACTGTAACGTGAGTACTGTAACGGAGTAATTATAACATGTTCTTAGTCCCAAAGGTAAAATCGTCCAAATGGCTTGAAATTGGATCGATGGATAAAACCGAATTAAGGTTAATCATATCAATAAATAAAAAATTTAAAAATGTTATTTTCAAAATTTTTCCTTTCACTAAAAAGAATGGCATTCGGGGGTTGGGCATGATTATTTTGAAATTTATATTAATATAATTAATAATAAAAATATAGTGTTTAATTGACTCACTAATGTGTGTCTGTCTTGTTATTCCTTAATCCCTACGTAGTTACATTTTATTTTGATCAAGGGGTCCATGTATTCACATTCTTCCTAGTAATAATAAACATTCTCATTGTTCTTTTCCTGATTCCGTAACCGCTAACAGCATCTGTTGCTGGACTCCAATTGCTATAATATCAAACGGTTTGCATTATTGTCCGTTGGTGCTTTTAACCTTGTGTTTATTTATTTGTTGCCTAGTCATAATTTTTTTTTTTTTTTTTCTGACTTTGGTCAGGGTTCTTTAACGGCTAGTGAATGAGTTCATAATTTAGACAACAAAATCATATGGGATGCCAGTCCAATTTTAATGTAACACTCAAAACGTTACATTTGTGGAATGATAAATTGTTGTATCTCTTTTTCTGCCAGCTAATTGTCTAGCAGAATGCTGGTGGACATTACATTAGATAATATCACTGAATCGGTTAGACAGTAACATCACCTTCAATTCTATCTAGTGTTTGTAATGGGCTTGGATAATGGCCCCCATATTTATTTTGTTTGTGGCCCATTAAGATTCATCAGACTGGCCTTTTCCCTATATTGTTTAAAGTATGATAAGGTTATGTTTGTCCAGTATATTGACCAAAATTGACAAGTTTGGTTGATAGTGCCTTGATCAAAGTTAGGTTAAAGATGAGACGCATTTGTATAAAACAAGCAAAGCAATCTCAATTTGCAAATTTCGTATTGCAATGGAAAGTGAACAAATTTCATTGCAAATTTTGACTTCAAAATCTACGAAGTTTAACCTATTAATCAAGGTCTTTTTATCATCTCCAAGGGACAACCTTCGATAGATTTTGGAAATAGATTGGATTGTTATCGCATAATAAATTTTATATTATAATATTATAAACCCCGACAAAACGGTGTGGTTTCGGTTCCTCGCATCACATTTTTTTGGAAAACTTGGGTGAACAATGAAGCCGCCACGTATGTATTTAGTATACAACAAGATCAAGATCAAGATCAAGACCATGGTCCACGTGGTTCAACAAAATCGAATCCTACCATTTAATTGTTAGTGTGACTAGTCTGTCACAAGATTAAGCCTTAAAGAGTGCTTGAAAAATGGAAATATGATTTGATATCAATATCTGAACATATTTGAATTATTCAAACTTATTAACAACCATTGACTATAATATTTTACGTATAAAAAAAAAAAAACATTTTAATCAAAATGTGAAATATCAACATACTGCAAGTAAATGAGTTGTTTGCACTTGCCGTAACAATGGATTAGGGTTAGGATTTCTTCTTCAACAAACTATAGCAATAAATTATTATTATTATTATTATTATATATTATTAAAAAAGAAATGGCCAAATTTAAAAATAAAAAATTTAATAAACAATTAAAATTTATTAACCCACTTGATTTAAAAAAAAATATTAAAAGAATTAATAAAAAAATAATTTCTAGACAAAAATTAAACGTTCGTAAGTCATAATTTATTTTAATTTATTATTTATTAATTATATTTACATAATATTGGAAAAATTGAGAATACTTTGGTTGTATCAAGTTGTTTGTATAATTACAGGTATGCATGTTTTATAAAATTATTAAATAAATTTACAAAACTGGTTAGAAATATGTTATATAATTAATGAAAAATTAAATCAACGTTCAACGTTAATAAGATTAATTTTTAATTAATAAAAAAGAAATGAATTCGCTTTATCGACTGATTCAGACTTCAGAGAGAGCTTGGCAGAGAGACAAGGCAGCTCTTATAGCAAATCAATACCAAACAGATCTGCTATCTTCGTCTCTGTCCGTACACATCATCATCTGCAAATTTCCATACTTATGTCTAAATACAAAAACGAACAAACGCATTACACGAGCTCTCCTTCTTTCTCTTGGGTGCGAGCGAATGTGAATGTGAATGTGATGCCAAGTGAAGTGAGATAAATAATAATACATTGCTTTTTTCTGCTTGGGATTTTCCTACGTTGTTTTAATCGAAACTGAATTCAGTGTTAGCGAAGAAGTGAAAATGTTTCTTGGATCGAACCTCCTTAATTGCTACCCGCTTGACTTGCTTATACCCAATTTAGTTCTGGCTTCTGTTGACGGTTTTCTTGCTTTTGTTGCATTCTATCAGGTTTGTTTTTATATTTATTATATACCCTTTGGCTCTTTATTTATAATGGTATTGTTTCCCTTGTGAGATATCAGCATCTTGAATTACTGATTAACAGTTGATCCGAATGGTTGGAAGAGCTTCGGTTTATTCAGGGAATTTTGTGATTCTGGTTGTGTTTGATTGTTACAAGATGGTGTGAATTTTTACGCCCATTTGGAGTTAAAAGTCCCTGCTTTAGGATTTGGAATTTGTCATTTCTCTATATGGAATGAATCGAAGGAGATTCATGCCAGAAAGTGGCTTGTTTTTTTTTTTTTTTTTTTGCTTTTAGTTTCAGGCTCTTTGCCAGGAATGATTGAGTTGTTGATGTGTTCATGAATAGACAGAATCGTATCAATTTCAAGAGATGACTGTTCTGTAGAAGTTTGGGATATTTTTTCCATCCTATTGTCTTCAAGGACCGAAATTGGAGTTGATACTGTTATGCGTTTTAGTATATCTATTTTATAGAATTCAGTTAACTGAATTGATTTCTTTCACCTGAGAATCTCAAGCAGTTTGCAGTTAGAGTGACAAGTCAAGCATGATCAATTGTTCTCCTGATTGCGATTGTATAAATCTTGAAAAACATTATACTTTTGACAATGCCTCATATAGATCCTTTAGTTGATATTTTGAGACATCAAATATGAACGCTCTTTTTGCACAGAAATCTTCCTCGTTAGGTTTAATTTGACTCATTTGACGATTAACTACGGATTGCTTGGTATATTGATTACTGTATTGATCGAAGAGGTTTTTCTTGTTTGATTCTTCTTGTGATTCTTACGTATATGTGATCCACTTTGTCATTGTAGCTCATCAGGATTCACATGCGAAATCAAGAGGTTGGATGGACTCGCCAAAAAGTAAGTCAGAGCTTATTAATTTCCTTCCAAAATTTTCTTTTGTGATCAATTACAAAAAATGGAAAGTAGCTTAGATAGTTGCATTTAACATCAGAAAAATATTTGTAGCGGTTGATTGTAGAAAGATGAACTTTTTGTAATCATAGTTTCAATTTTCATACTATTCTCTCCCATGTTCTTGTGTTATTGATCTTATTTCTTATACTCTTCTCTGTCAAGAAGTTTCTTCTTTATGTCTCTGATATACTACAAAGATACTAAGCCAGACAAATGCATATTATGGAACTTTGGATTATTTTGCAGGCAAGTTCACAAAGTCCTATTTTCTTCTTTGAAGTGGGAAAATCTGTTTTATTTGTTATTTGTGACCTTTTTGTTTCAGTTTTTGGTCCTGTAAAAAAATACACATAATTATTTGATTATGTTCAATTTATATGTTTATCTTTTATGCTAATTCTTTTTCATGTACTTTTATGTTGTTTTATCTTATTTGATCAGAATAAAAATGTCAATTGTAGGTACTCCATCTCATGATTGGCTCTTCCAATTTGGGTAAGAATGATGATATATTGGTCATAGCATGGAGATTTTGTCACTTTTAAACAAGATTTCGTTAAATTTCTATTTTGAACATTTGCTTCAAAAGAGTCCCTAAGATCCTTGAATATCATTTTAAAATCCCTTAAGGAATTCCTGGTCTCTTTGACCAGACTACAAAAAGCTTTTTAAATATGATTTCATTGCTTAGTATGTTGGATTTTGAAAATATTAGAGCGCATATAATAGTCCGTGAAAAGATTCTGCAATAGATAATCAAGCTTTTTGATCTCATCTCTTTTCAGGTTACTTCATCTATTTCATATCTACACTTCTTGCTACTTGTAAAGGGTGGATTTGCTGGTCTCATACTTGTGGCTTTATACTTATGGGTATGTTCCCCTTGACTCTGATAATTGACGTGTGACTTAAATTTTTATTTCTTTAATTTCTTTACTGCAAGTAGGCTGTTAGTTTTAAGTGATTGGAATTATTGCTGCAGCTTCACCCGATATTTTGTTACTGTCTGCATTTCTTCTACTTCTATCTTTCTGGTAAGTTTTTCTAGTATGCTCTCTTGCATATGTTAGTTGTTCTTTTATTATTGAACGCATTATGACATTGTGATAACATGGATAATGTAGATGTCAATAATAACCACTCAGATGTTGCATTATCAACTATGAATGTGTGTCCATGTAGGCTGGATGTGTTCATTAACATGCGTCGTTCTCTTGTATGCCTGTCTGCTAAAACATAAACCTGTCCAGCTAACATGAAGATTATGAGAAAAATGATGTCCAAGTATATTCTAATTAATGTGTTAAGATTCTAGATCTATGACTCATTGATGATGTATGTAATGTACTTATCAGTACATATCATTTCTTTTTATTCAAGTTTCTTTGTTTCCTATTGAAAATCCGTAGATCTAGACCCTAAAACACTTAAGGGGGTGAAAGGTGTTTTACACAGTGGAAGACTTGAAATAACAAAAAAATTAAAATATGTTAAAATTTGTTATTTCTAGATCAAAAAGAAACAGATAAACAAGAATGTAAAAGTAAAGGCAAAAACAAATTCCAGAGCAATAAATAAAAGTAAATCAAAGAGTCAAGAATTTGTTATCGAAGGAAAACTTTATGAATAACTTTTTATAGAATAAAAACTCTTCGGGTTAATACAAGAGTCACCAAAATATTCTATTAGTAAAGAAGAACTTATTTGTATAAGAACTCTTAACACTCAAGTTTGACTATCTTGACAAGTGATCCACTCTGAGTAGTCCCATTTTCAAAACTTTGAAATCTTCTTTCGTTAACAAAATCCTTAGATGACACGTTAACACGACTTGAATTCCAGCCATTAACAACAATTAGAATTCTGAAGGTTTCTCAGTTGAATTTAGTGTAACCCTTGAACGACACGTTCAGAAGACTAGAACTCCAACCACCAACAGTAATAAGAACTCTAATGGCTTCTTGGATTTAATGTAAGAATGATGATGGTGATTATCAAGAGAATACACAAAGAAGGAAAATTCATTTACAAAGGAAATAAATCAATTTCTCTTGAGACGGAGGCAAGGATATGTTAGAATAAGTCTCTCTCACTTTTTCTATAATAAAATAATATGTTTTTATAAGGTTTGACTGTCACAAACACATCATGAAAAAGTTAGGTTTTGGGATGATTTACGAACATCCGTTTGAGCGGCAAGCTGGCGCTGTCTTGGTGAATGACCCAGTGTAATGTCTGCTCGAGCTGCTACTTGGCGGATGCATTATGTCAGACTTCATTAAGAATCTTTTATGTTTTTGCTCTAGCCAATGCTTGGCACTGTCTTGGCGGATGGCCCTTGTTTGCTCAAAACCTGGTTCAGACTTAACCATTTTGACATGGAAGTCAACATAAAATCTGAAACTAACATCTATAAAAAAAATAAAAATGAATGTGCTTATTAGTATGTTATTCTTCTATTGATCATTAGAGAACTTAATTTCTAGGATTCTATTATGAAATGTTAATCAAATACAAATAAGGAGAAGAGTTTATTTTTCTTTTCTTATTTAATAAATAGGATTTCATATTGCATGGGCCTGTAGCTTACTGAAGTTTTATGAGACAACATATATTTTTTATTAAAAAATTTAAATTTAAGCTCCTTTTTTGTTCCTCAGTTGTACCATGATATATTAATTGATTGTTACCAACATTCCTAATCTTTAAATCACATGATGGATATAGGTGAATGATATCTTGAAAATATGGATTATATTCATACAATTTACAATGTTTACCTAGAGTTTGTATGATGAGATATTAATTATATTGGATTCATGTAATGTAATTTATAGATATATATATTCTTCCATGGGCAATGATTTTATAGGGTCGACCTTTGCCATCAGGCGAATGATGAAGATGATGATGATGAAGAGAATAGTACCCAACAGGCTCTATTGGACAATTTGAAGAGAAAACCAGGTTCATCAAACACTGATGGTCACTGGAGATGTTGCCCATTCCACAGCTTTCACGTTGGTAGCCGACAAAAGTTTGTTATTGTGGTATGAGAAATAGAAGTATTTTGTTGATATATCGTTATCATTTCTTTGGTGCTTATATGTTTATCTTTTTTTACATCATATGATTTTGATTTTGATTTAAATTTTTTTTTTTTTTTTTTGCTAGGTTGTTGTGCTTATCTTCATCTTGATGATGTCATTTGCAATGATAATCTGGATCGGTGCGGGGAAAAATCCTATCGATTCTTCTGTAGTGGCTCAGGTACACAATATAATACTTCAAGTTCATCATATTTGGCAGATTGTTATGTGACAAATCACCTTTAAATATTATTTCCTTGAAACATCTTTATTTGGTATTTCTATGTTTGTTCTTACCTGAAGTTTGAAACATTAAGTAATGGTTAATTGTTTGTAAGAGTTTCCCCTCTATGAACTAGCCATAAATTTTCACTTCACATGAATTGCAATTATTCACTTATCACAAAAGATGTTCCTTTATTATAAAGTTAATATGAATATTAAAAGTTGTGCTAATTATTGCAATCATTGAGCAGGTATATGTAGATTTTTCCGCTGCAGCATTTCTTCTATTGGGAGGAGCTTTGGGTTGTTATGGTGAGCTAGTAGTTCAGTTATTTATACAGTTTCTGTGCATATTGTTTGTTGTTCTTTATTTCTATATTTTTAATATTCTCGCAATGGGGAGAATACACCGTGAACATGTTTTACATCTGAAATTACAAAGATGTTATTGGATTTAAAGGCAACTGTCTTGGGGTGGCTAATTTTGAGTTTTTAAAGTAAAATATAGTAATGCTAGGAAGTTAGGTGTAGCTACAAATTGAAAGTTAAAAACTTCAAATAGCTGCAGGTAGGTCCAGGAGATTGCTTGCTCTGGCGATAATTGATGACATCATTGCTATGGACCCAACTAAAGAATTAGATTTAAGCGCCGAATGGCAAAGATGAACTCATGTAGCCATCCCTATGTAATTGAGGTTTAAGGCATTGCAGCATTCTGTATTACCATGGAAGCGAATGACATTCTTTATGTTCAGACCTTTAATCTATTTCTAGTTGTCTTGTTTTTGAATGTATAGAACCTCTAGATCTGTATGCATGTGGTTGTGTACATGTGTGCGATTCAACGTTGTATATAGGTTAAACTTCGGGCAATGTAAATTTACCCACTAACTCGTGTCAGTGGGAAAGTTTTGGAATTTTAAAATTGCAGGCAGTTTTTCAAGTTATCCATAAATTTCAAAATTCAAAAACAATTAGAGCTAGTTTATGAAATATTTTGAATTTAAAGTATAAGTGTTACTGGTGCAAACCAGAAGATTGTGTCACTGAAATTATTAATATTTTGTTTTATTTTATTTCCATATATTGTTTCTTCAGGTCTCCTAGTATTTCTTAAATCGAGAAAAGTAAGGTCTGAGAGAGCTTCTTCAGAGATGTGGAAGGTACTCATCTGAAATTCTTTTTCTTTTACTGGTCTTATAGTAGTTTCTCTATCTTCATGTTGTACCTTGTATTTATCATGTAGTTCATTTAATTGCCTATGGTGTAGGTGCACCCCTTTTGGTTTAAATCTAACAGTAAATTTTTTATTCTGTGTCTTTTTTAAGTATGGAAAATTTGCCACTTATGCAGGTTGCTGGTTTAGCTGTTGTCTCTGTTATATGTTTCTCCTCAAGTGCTTTGGTAGCAATTCTAACGGATATACCTGTAAGTGGTTCTAGGGTCTGAAATGGCTAATGAAATTATTACAATTTTTGTTTAATTTATGGTCTTCCTTTCTAACTCCACTTGTCATTCTGTTGGCAGCTTTCTTATCACCGGAATGTAAAGAAAGTGAATGGAGTGGGGGCACTAGTTCTTCTGATTTTGTACTACTTTATAGGTATTTCACTTGGCTATCATCTATCAAGCTGTATGCTTGATAATATTTGAACATTTCTGTTAAAAGTGTCTCTTATGATTTCTAAACTTCTTGTGGAGGCAATATCTTATTTTTTATTTAAATTACACCTTGGCCTTTCACTTTAAAGGTTTATTCACCTTGGCAAATTCGCAAGCTAATTGAGAGAACTTTCATCTCTCTTATGTCAATGGTTGGCCCTACTCCCCTGGTTTTTGTTTCATTTCTTTACTTTTAGCTTTCAATCTATTGCACTGACTGGAATTCAGCCAATCGTTTTGAGTTTGAAAGGATGCTGGTTACAAGCCTTAATTTAAAAGCTAACAGAAATCAAATTCTTGGGTGAAGGTAAGAAAAACATTTAGAGAGGATACTAGCAGTCGATGAAAATCATTTTGTTGTCATCTTCTTAGAGTCTCACAGATATCTTTTATAAAGCGCTTGGATATTTCAAATTTCTTCTTTGAATTTCGTAATAAAAGTTCAAGAAAATCCAATCTATCTCCAGAAGCACAAGTCAAAAGGCCAGAACATACAACAAGAAAAATGCCTTTGCCAGCAATCGATAAAACCATTTAATTATTGGTGTCCTTGGAAGTTATCCGCCTTTTCTTTTCTTCAAATATTTTCATTCATGTTAATTATACTAAATATCGTTCTACTGCTAAGGCATGTTCATTATTGTAGGTTGCATTTTTCTTTTTTTTTTTTTTAAATATAATTGCATACTATGTAAAGGAGTTTAATGCCTGTATCATACATGGTAATTTCATCTAAGGGTTATTCAACAGGTTCCTCAGTACCCGCGGCATTTGGGTTATGGTTCATGAGAGAACTGCCACCTCCAGTCACAGTTAATAGACAAGAACAGTCAAGAGTGATAACTTTTGTTCATTGTGAGTCTGCCGGAATGCATCATCCTCGGCACTGGGCTACTTCTACCAGTTTAAAGAACCAGGTTCGTAAAATAATTGTTGATTCAAGTGTCACTTAAATTTGATCTCCCTGAACTGTATTTCAGAGTTAAGAGTACTTTAAAGAAAGGGTTCTGAAACAAACTAATAAGTGTTTAAGAGAGGTACCTGGAAAATGGAGTCTAATAGCCATTATATAAATATATACTTTGTCTCTATGTTGTTGTGGTTTGATACAATATATTTTATCTAAATGTTTCTGAATAGTTTTAGTTCACTGGTGGTGTTTTTTTACATTAGTCAAGTTGTTGGAATACTGTCTTCACACGCTGATGGTGAGGTGGAGTTGGGGGTCAGGACGTTCAGTTCCTGTTTTGTTTGTCTGATATTCCTTAGCCGCATCAAGATGATATGAACATCCTTCATGCAGCCTAAAGTTTGGGCCACAATGTTTGTAATTATAAAATACAGAATAATATGGATAATATTAAACTGAGTATATTAGGTCTAATCACCTTAGGTCGAAGAGCAAACTGACCATTAGATCTACGGAAATTAACTTGAGCCAAATGTTGTAAGAACTTAGTTCATTTTGGTTCTGTTCTTAAGAACCTAAATTCAAGTTGCAGCAGTTGGTGATGTCACAGCCTAACTAGATTTTTGTTTTATCTTTTGATTCAATTTCTTCTTCACATGATTATTTTCTTCCAACAATTTCATTTGAATGATTTCTTGTTGCCCCTCTAGCTTATAAAACATCAAAAGAGTATTATTCTAGCAATCTTTGGGTTGTTATCATCAAATGTTATTATTCTCTCTTGATTATTTCCTGGACATATTCGACCAAACGGCTTTCCTCTTAACTTGCAGGTGTCAAGAGCAAGCCCCATATAAACATGCATCATTACTACTCAGTTGGAAAGGACTACACTTCTTTCTACCTCCAAGGAAGAAACACCGGAGATGTTGAATGTAAGCTTGCCATGGGTGAGAGTTCCCTACAGTCCATTACAATATCCGAAAAAGATGGCCGCTGACTATCTTTACAATCACTAATATTACTTGCACATAATTTGTGAGCAGCTGCAACAATTTGGAATTTAGCAGTGTAGATAGGCACTATAGCAGGATTGATCTAGGAGAAAAACAATTTGTTTTGGTCACTAATTTATTTTCCATAATGAGAATGTTGTAAATGCATCCTGAAATACAAGCATGTTACGCAAAATGGTTGTCAAATAATTGCATCTGAGTAATTATTTATTATTGTACTTATCAAACTATAACACACGAAAAGAACAAAGGGAAAAGAAATTATCTTTCATTTAGGAATGAATCCCTGACCTTGACATCAAAGTTTCTTGTCTTTCACGGATTCTTTGTTAAATCAGCCCACCAATAAATTTTCGTTTTCTTTATGTTTCCTATCCGTTTACTCCAGAATCCAATGTCATTCTGATTCAAACTAGTCATTTTGTAACCCTCCAAGCCATCTTTGTGTTTTATAATCTTAAATATGCTCACATTTTTTACAAATTTTATTAATAAATAAAGTTGGAATCTTGTTAAAATGTTTTGTCTAAATAGCTGATATCTATTTGAATAAAAATATTGTACCTACATATGTACACGCGTCAGTCTATAAAGCCAAAAGCACAAAAACTGCATGAACTCCTCCGTCCCGCTGAAATTAATAAAGTGAAAAAACAAAAAAAAAAAAACAAAAACAGACGAACACGTACAACAGTTTCGGCTTCCGATCTCAGCTTCCACTGCGAAGGAAGGGAAAAAGTAAGTTGAGCATGCAAAAGCACTAAGAAGAGAAAAGCTTAAGCTGCATGAAAGAAAAGCAGAGTTATCCCATGATTTCTTTATCATAATCCACGCCAAAAACCCAAAAAGTAAAAGCAATCAATCAACCAATTCCTTCACATTCACGTAGATTTTCCTCTTTAATTTGATTAAAAAAAATAAAAAAAATTCATCTTACATTCTTTACTTCCTCTCGGAGAAACCACTTTGTCCCACTTTAACACCCAAAGTATCTCTCTTTCTTTCTTTCTCTTTCTATACAAATACCCATTAAAAAATATGTTGTCTCTTCACAAACCCAACTCAAAACAAGAGGAAGAAGAAGAAGAAGAAGAAGAAGAAGTAGTAGTGGTAGATAGTGAAACAATAAGTTCAGGTAATTTCTCAGTCAATAGTTCTGAGTGGTTCGTAGCGGTGCCGTTATGGCGAGTTCCAGTGGGACCAAGGGAGAGGGGGGCCCACCGCGGTCGCAGTCGAGGAAGATGAGTCGAGCTCAGAGCTTGTTGTTGCACCTGCAGAACGATGACAACTCCGCCGTTGATAGTGAGCTGGTGCCCTCGTCTTTGGCCGCCATTGCTCCCATTCTTCGTGTGGCTAATGAAATCGAGAAGGAAAATCCAAGAGTCGCTTATCTCTGTTAGTTTTCTCCATTTTCCTTTTTCTTACATTTTTTTTCCTGTTTCTCTTTGGAGGTTTGTTTATGTGATGTTATCGTTTGCTTGGTTATTATTTGTTCTTGTTGGACTGTGTTAATGGTGTGTCTCGGTTAAGGAGTAATTCTTAAGTGAGATTAAAGAAACAGTTTCAATTATTACAAGGCACTGGCTTCGTCTATTTTCATATCGTTTTTACTCATCTTACTTGTAGGAGTTGTTTGTTACTGTATGTTGTCAGGGCAAGTGTTAACAGAATCTATTTTTTTTTTCCTTTTATTGCTCCAAAGGAGTGTAATTTGTTTACAATATCATAGATATGCTTAAATTATCGATTTTGTGTGGGTAATAATGTGCCTCCATTTTGCTGAATTTCAATCTTTTTCTATTGGAAGTGTTATTTAATTTGATATATTTTTTATGAAGTAGTACTTTTGGTTTTGCCCTGAAGATTTTAAAGGCAAAATAATTTGTATTTGTGATGTATTTTGTTTTTCTAGCAAGAACTTTAACCCACTTTGATATATTAGATATTTTCAGCGGTGGTGAGTTTAAGAGAAGAATTTGCAATTTTATTAAAGCAAATGTATTAAAATTGGGCTTGTAATAACATATTATGAATTCAACATAAGATTTTTACCACCAAAAACTAGTTAGTTTTAAAGTTCAGAGTGTGGCAATGAAAAAATTGTTCCTAATGAAAATTAGGAATTCTATGGTCAAAAACTGTTAAAGTCTGTGAATTATGGTACATACTTGAAAAGAGATGTGAATGACGGTGTTGTGTTGCGAAGACGAGAGAATGACCAAAATGGTGCATCAAAAGCCTGCTTCCGATGCATTTCTTGTAGAATGTGGAAAAATGATGATGAGTGCTCAACATACTAATCCTTGAAAGTAATGGACATTGTGGCATTTTGATCAGTTGATGCATTTTGTGCATGAAGTTCAATGTTGGCACTAGATTGGAGATAAAAACTTTTGAAGGTAGAGCTTATTGGTCTGCCATGCAAATCTCAAAGGGGGTATGGTTTCCTTCTTGGGGCATTGATAGTTTTTTCAGGTTCCCTTGTCCTCAGCATTTTTAGATGAAGAAACAAAGTTTAGGTTGTTAAGTGCAGTACTATATGTCTTTCAATTGCCTAAGTGGCCCAGGCATATCTCTCATGGATTGTTGGTGAAGTATTTTGCTATATCATGAGTTCATTGTTTTCCAAACCCATTGTGACATTAAAGGCAATCGTGAATCTGAATAAGGATAAGATGGTTTTTGATGCTTCAAATTCGAAACTCAAATATCAGGTTGTAGTCCTCCCTTATTTCAAGGAATTAGTTGAACTTATGAATGTAATGCTTTTGGGAAGGTTTCTCTCTTGTTTTAACTCGTAATATCCTTTTGATGTTTGTGTGAAAAAGAAATTTTTCTCTCATGTGAGTAAATTACTGAGAGCCCACAAAAAGCAATATATTCAGATGGTTGCTAGTGTTGGAATCTATGCAGTCTTTTTGTTGATGTGCTTTCCGATGGTTGCTTTAGGAATGATCTTCATCCTTTTCTGATTGATAAAAAATGTTAAGGGTTTTTCCAATTTCTTATAGACTACCAAATCGGTTTGTATATATGGCACACACTAACACCTGCTGAAAACAATGTTTATCTCGTAAAACGCTGTCTTATTCTTTGCTCTCAGCTTTATCTTTTGTTCCTAGATTGATTTATTGTCTGTTTAAACCCAAGTACTTCGAATAGTACTGCATTGAAATTAGTTGAGCCATTAGGGATATATTCTACCTTGGTCTTTCGAGGTATAGTTTTGATTAAATTTTCTTGAGTTGGAGCATGCCCTTTGAATAAGGAGTCTATCTAATATTTTGTTGGTTATTTGGGACATGAAGTACAATCATCCGGCTCTCATCTCAAGTCAATCCAAGGGCCTATCTTGAATATTGTTTTCTTTATAGTTCTAAAATGATTTTGCTTATGTGCTTCTTATAACCAAAATGATGATCCTTTATTAATTAACTGAAGGGGAAAAAATGAATGTGTCATAACTCAATGTCTTGGCAGATATTATTTGCTTTTCTTCTTTTGGTTAGCATTGATAAATATGTATTGTTTTCATGAGAAAGTGGGTGTTTCTGCAGTAAGGAATATGAGTAACTACTGTAATTAGAGTAGCTGAAAATTAAATTGAGAATTAATAGTTGCTAACTGACTTGTAAGATCTTCATTTCTTTTGTTTTTTACTGTTTTTTCTTTTTTTTTTTTACCTACAAACAAGAAAGAAGTTTTATAATTTTTTTTTTCTAATTATTGCTGCTTACAATGCAACATCAATTCTCTTTTCTTTTCTTTTCTTTTTTTTTTTGGGTGGCATGCTACATTAGTTTAGTAATATTTTTTTTGTTGGGAGCCAGGGAGAGTGCTAAATGTTGATAATTGTCATTCTTTGTCCATGTCAAAGGTACTTTCAATATGCTATTGTGGCCGAAAATTTACTTTATTGTGACCTCACTATATTTCGTTCAACCAGGCCGCTTCCATGCTTTCGAGAAGGCTCATAAGATGGATTCAACATCATCTGGACGCGGTGTCCGACAGTTTAAGACTTATCTGTTGCATAGACTTGAGAAGGTAGACCTAATAGTTAGTTTTAATGATTCATTTTTTTTTCTTTAGTCATTGAGTGGTGGTTCTTGTTTTGGGAAATTCATGTTAATTGTCTAAATGTTTTCTATCATTGTTTAGTATATATAGCAGGGTAAAAGAATGTGATTACCTCTCTTAAGACTTGAATTGTGTACTTGTCATTCGCATCCAGGGACAATTAGCTTATACTCCCCTACTGCAAGGAATTCTTTTAACTATTGAATATTAGCATTGAGACTAATTACTCCTCTCTATATGTACTTATCTTTATCATCATTTTAGAAAGACCTGAAGGCTGGTGGTTGCAATTTAGTTGGCAGTGTAGGAGTTCATGGATGAAATTTACAAAGAGTATGCAATCTCTAGTTGCAATGTATAATATTGATGGTTATCATATTTGTTGTCTAAGCTATGCACACAAATTTATTGGCTGACTATTTTTGATACATCTTGTTAGCTCTGAAAATTAAATATCGAGACTGAAATCCAACGACTTTTCATGAATTCCAAAATAATGATTCAGAACTTCCTAAATTTCTGTTTGTTGCAGGAAGAAGAAGAAACAAAGCCTCAGCTTGCAAGAAACGATCCAAAAGAAATCCTAAAATATTATCAGAATTTCTATGAGAATAATATTAAAGAAGCCCAATATACAAAAAAACCGTAAGGCTTGATTTTGAATTTGTGACATGCCCACTTTAGCTAAGCACATTATTCATTGCTTTGATCTTTTTGGTTTTTGGTTACTGTTGAAGGGAGGAGATGGCTAAGATTTTGCAGATTGCATCGGTATTGTATGATGTGTTGAAAACAGTGGTACCTTCAGAAAGAATTGATGATCAGGTATGATAATAATATCAGTACCGCAACATATATTTTTAAGTTTATGTTTGCATCTGCCAAGTACTGAAAATGTGGATTTGCAATTTATTTGTCGTTACAGACCCAAAGGTATGCCCAAGATGTTCAGAGGAAAAGAGAACAATATGAACACTATAACATTCTTCCACTAAATGCTGTTGGGGCCAAAGCAGCAATCATGGAGCTTCCTGAGGTTGCATATCTGAAGTGTTTGTTATCTTGCTTTTTCTTGCGCTCATAAAATTCAACCATATTTCTTTTTGTTTTCCTCTGGGAGTATAGATCAAAGCTGCGCTTCATGCTCTGCGTAATGTGCAAAACCTTCCCATGCCGGCTGTTCCTTTGACTACCAATGTCTCTCATGACACATCTGAGGCAAGGGACAAATCTGTTTTTGACATACTTGATTGGCTTTCTTCTATTTTTGGGTTTCAGGTAACTTATTCCTAGAATCCCCTTTTTTTCATTTATTTTTCTATCTACGTGTCAAATGCTGCAAGCTTTAGGTCATATATTAGTAAGTTAACTCTGTGCCTGGTCCACTTTATAGGATCACACTATATCTTTTCCAGAAATTTATGAAAACTTCAATTTTAATCTTTGATGAGGAGCTCATACCTCTGGAAAAAAATGCACTATGAGCATTTATCCCCCTCTATCTAACTTAGTAACTAGGACAGAGGTATTGTTATTTATCAGTTGAGTTGAGTCTCACCATAGAGACTCAACTTTATAAACCTAAACTCCGGACTAGTTGTATTACTTTCCCAATCTTAACCGAAGTCATATTTTCTAATGCATGTTTAGATAATTAGATATTCTTTTTTCTTTCTAATGCTTCTAGTCATTTCTTACCTTGTAAATTCTTGTATTCCTATTGTCCCATCTTAACATCTGCAATTAGGCCGCATAATTTTATAAAAGTGTCGTTTCTTAACTGCATCACACCATGTAACATGAAGTATAACTGAACTTGTCATTGTTTATAAATGTTTTTCTTCTACCCCGTGGGTGTTCTAGAATTATGTAATGCTTCAGTTGAAGTTCTCTACATCATCCGCCTACTTCAATTCCAAGGGTTTCAACAATCATATGATACTCTAGTTGTATAGATCTATTTATCCACCCTTTAGTTTCTATGGTTAGCATTCTCCTCAGTCTCACTAGCCTTATGGTTAACACTCTAGTTTCTATCCTTCAGCACTTTTCTTTATCTTTTATTTTCGAGAACTGGGATGCTGTTTTGCACAAATGGTCACTGTAGCTCAATTTTGTATAGGATTATACTATAAAGTTTGTCTAATAGATCTATTGTAAATATGGTGGTAGACCAACAGGCCATCTCTCTTTTGTCCACTTTTCGTAGTTGTAATAATAGTTGTTTCTTACCCAAAAAAAAAAGATTCCTAAAATGACAACTCATGGTTGCTTTTTGTTAACATTCAACATATTCTCTCCTGTATCCTTCATATTTTATCTTATTCTTAATCTAAAAACCCTTCGACTCTTAAAGTATCAGTCGATAGCTCCAAACCTCTAACTTGTGACTAGCTCTTATCCTGGTTTGATCTATTAATACTATGTTGTCGATGAATTAAATGTATTACAAAGACAGACCTTAGCATTGGTCTTTTGATTGAAGGATTTCTACCAATATATCTTATATATTAAATAAATTTCTAATGAGGAAAGCATCATTTTATCTGACAACATTTTTTTCTTGCATCTTTATGGGATTTGAAGAAAGGAAATGTAGCAAATCAGAGGGAGCACCTAATATTGCTTCTCGCCAATATGGATGTGCGAAAAAGGAATCTTGAAGAATATACCTGGGTAATTATTGTTCTACTGGCCTGCTTAATGCTTTCTGAAGATTCTGTAAATTTTCCTAATAGCTATCTTAATTATATTCTTTAAATCATTAGATGTTAATATTGATAAATGGTTATTTCAGCTGAGTAGTAGTACTGTACAGAAGTTGATGAATAAAGTTTTCAAGAACTATTGGTCATGGTGTAATTACTTGCGTTGTGAAAAAAATACTAGGTAAGTTATCCTGTTTCTTTCCAAATTTTAAGCTTAAACCATGGATTATTAAATATATTTGAACTGTAGCATTCTGTGTACAACTCTTAGATGTTGTATTTAGTGAGTGGATTATTTTCACTTTGCAGGATTCCCACAGGTTCTGACAAACAACATGTACAGCTTATCTACATTGGGCTTTATCTTCTTATCTGGGGTGAAGCTTCAAATGTTCGATTTATGCCTGAATGCCTTTGCTACATCTTCCATAATGTATGTTTACTGTTACTGAAACACTATTGATGATTTAAGAATTCTACATCTGTAGGTTGGATTTAGTTTCTGTTGTCTTTTAGTATTATTTCTTGGAAGGTGGAACTTTGTTAGTTATTTAGACTTGTGTAATGGTGAATTTCATTCAACTGAATAGGTCGTTTCGTAACTGTTATTGTTAATTTTTTGTCTCAAGTCCTTTGGTTGTTCATTCCACAGCTCATCTCTGCATCAATCTACTGAAAGAAAACAATAAAATAATTACTCATCAGTGTGCGATTTTTCAAATTTTATTGAAAGGAGACTATGGACAGAAATATGCTATCTTCTATTTGTAAAGGTATCATAGACTTTTATAGTTTGAGAGACCAGAACTGCCTATCATATTTTGGGTCTGTTTGGTAATGCTAAAGAAAAAGCACTAAAATGCATAAGCGCTTATTCATTTTAGCACTTTCTAATTTTTTTAATTGAAAAGCTTAATATTACCTGTAAAACACGTCAAGTACTATTTTAATTACTATGTTATTATGTACTAATTTAAAAATCACCTTTAGTGCTAATTAAATTTGATAAGCACTTATATAGAGTTAATAGCCAAACACATGGTTAAATACTTATTTTTTTAGTTTAGTACTTATGTAGTGCTAATTAGCATTGCCAAACGAGCACTTAGTTATATTTTCCTACTAGTTATAGTTGTATTTTCTAGATGGGATTCCCTGAAGCTATATGACATAGACAATGCAACAGCAAGAGAACCCACTCATACACAGATTTATGTGCTGATATTTTTTCTGACAAAAATGTCAATCCGATTTCTTTCTCTGATTTTTTTCTAACCATAACTTATGGTTTTTCTGAACATCTGTCTTATTAAATTTTGACACAATTGGAAAAACCAGAATGAATGATTTGGTGAAACTTAATTATAACTTAAGCACTCATATTCTTTTATAATGAGAAATAGACCATGTGAGATTTAAAACTGCTTTAGATCTAGAAGCAATTTAGTATTGGGACTGGGTTCTAGGATGTCAATACCGCCGAATTTATTTAACAGTCAGCATTTTTTGATGGGGAATACAACAATTGATCTGGCAATTCTACTTTATGATATTAGTTTTCTAAACCGTAAAACCTCTTTCTCTTAATGACTTGCAGCTTCTGCACAACAGAAAGTAACCCTCTCTTTGTTTCCTGATTATGTAAGATGGCAGATGTGGTTTATGGAATTTTGTTAATCAATGTGCACCCTCTCACCGGAGACACATACCAAACAGCTGCACCCGATGAAGAAACATTTCTGCGGACTGTTATAACCCCCATCTACCAGGTTTTGCGCAAGGTAATTATTGTTTTGTTGTATTGCATAAACTATCTGTTTGAACACTTGCAGCTTTCTAAATGAAAATTGATTGTATTTGGTGGAAAAAGGAAGTCAAGAGAAACAAAGGGGGCAAGGCAAGCCATTCAAGGTGGAGAAATTATGATGATTTGAATGAGTACTTTTGGTGAGTTTTCTAATGGTAACTTCTATTTTTATACTTCAATCAAATGGTTATTAGCTGAAACCCCACAAAACCCCAACAATTGTTTTTAGGTCTAAAAAGTGTTTTAGACTGAAGTGGCCAGTGGACCTCAAAGCTGATTTTTTTGTCCATTCAGATGAGATATCACCTGCACATGAGGTACAATTCTGTTTTACCTTTTTTTATTTTTTAAAATGCTCAGGTAAGTTCTCATTTTTTTAGTCATTTTAGATCTTTTGTTTCTTCCCTGAAAATCTAATTTTAGATATTTTATTGTCATGCTCAGTGTATTGTGATTTTTCATGGAAGAAATATTGTTGGCTAATAATTTCCAATAATCACAAGTACAAAAATTCATTTATTTATCTTATAATTCCATGATTTAGATGTAACTATGATCATTGATTCATGATCTAATGTCAAATAAGGAACCTTATGTCTTAATCAAATTTGACAATGATTTGTTGATACCCACACAAATCATATGTAAACATTAAGTTGATGAAAAGGTACTCAAAATAGTAACGTGTCTTCTTTTCTTAGCAAAAATATAATTTAAAATATTATAAAAAGGGATAAGAAATAAAGAAGCTGCTCTAAAAAGAAAAAAAAAAAAAGAGAATTATCTAAAGATTATATTGATTGTATTTATGCTGAAATCAATGGGTAAACATTGCAATATTGTTCTTAAAATCAATGAGTTGAAGTTTTTGCTGTTGTAATTGATACACTGTAATTTAGACAGGGAGAAAAATAGTTGTGACACCCGTTATGTTGATAGAAATTTCAACAATTTGAAATTTGAACCATAAATTGAGCATCACGGCATTATAATAGATATATAAAATCAAGATGATAGAAATTTAAAGTTTTTTTGCTTTTATTTTTTGAATTTTTTTACTCTCTCTCAACTGGTTTCTTGTATTTGTGTGCCTGCCTTACTTGCTATGAATTCATTGTATAAGTATTATTTTTATTTTGTTATTTTAGGAATTAAGGTTCATATGTTTGTTTGCAGAGGCCTAACCAAATACCTGCTGGAAAGAGGAAGCCCAAGACTAATTTTGTTGAAGCCCGCACATTTTTGCACCTATATAGAAGTTTTGATCGAATGTGGATATTTTTTATTATGGCTCTCCAGGTTGCTTGAGTGTTTTGAGAATGTGATACTTACTTTTTGACCAATTTTCCAAAAATTAATTGCGTTTCTGAATTTATGGATTCTAGGCTATGATAATTGTTGCATGGAGTCCTTCTGGATCACTAGCTGCATTTTTTGACGAGGATGTGTTCAAAAATGTTCTGACCATTTTCATTACTGAAGCTATTCTTAATCTGCTGCAAGGTATTGGTGATATATGATTAAAAATTAGTATTTTCTTTCTCCATCTCATTAATTAGTTATTGTTGCTTGTCTGTAATCATACAGAAAATGAGAATTAGCTGTATGATGTCACTGCCTTTTGCAATTGTGAAGCTTCATTATGTTACAATGCAACAGTTATAGTTCTGCAGATATATCCTGTTTCAACTGTATGTTGTAGATTGAACAACTTCAGTCTATGCTTTCTTACTTTTCTACCCATTTTTTGGCAGCTGCATTGGATATAGTCCTCAGTTTCAATGCTTGGAGGAGCTTGAAATTTACCCAAATACTACGGTACCTTCTGAAATTTGCAGTAGCTGCTGCGTGGGTAGTTATTCTGCCAATTTGTTATGCCAGTTCTGTGCAGAATCCAACTGGACTAGTGAAATTCTTCAGTAACTGGATTGGGAATTGGCAGAGCCAGTCTTTATATAATTATGCTATTGCAATTTATTGGATGCCCAATATATTGGCTGCTATACTATTTTTTGTTCCAAGTTTGCGGAGAATTATGGAGCGGTCAAACTCACATATCATCACACTTATTATGTGGTGGGCTCAGGTAAGAATACCTAGAATTGTTACCTTTCACTGATGTTATTGTTCTTTTTTCTTCTTGTGACATACTTTTTCTTCCATTTTAATTTTTTGTAAATTGAATAAGCGTTCTTCCTGTATATTTTATTATGTTGCAGCCGAAACTGTATGTTGGAAGAGGCTTGCATGAGGGAATGTTCCAACTTCTGAAGTAAGATAAGAGGATGGTTTTGGTTAT
>JAXCLQ010000001.1:8008829-8020880 GCA_035584115.1 Cedrela odorata | reverse complement strand
AGTCTTGCTAGCTTTATGGTTAACACTCTAGTTTCTATGATTCAGCAGGCTTCTTTATCTTTTATTTTTGAGAACTGGGATGCTGTTTTGCACTATTGCTTGCTGTAGCTCATTTTTGTATAGGATTTTACTATAAAGTTTGTCTAATAGATCTTTTGTAAAACTGGTGGCGGACCTCTCATCCATCTCTCTTTTTGTCCACTTTTCGTAGTTTTAATAATATTTTTTTTCTTATCCAAGAAAAAGGATTGCGAAAATTTCAACTCATGGTTACTTTTTGGTTAACATTCACTATTCTCTCCAGTATCCTTTATAATTTATCTTATTCTTAATCTAAAAACCCTTGACTCAAAGTATCAGTCGATAGCTCCAAGCCTTCAACTTGTGACTAGCTCTCGTCTTGGTTTTGATCTATTAATACTATGTTGTCGATGAATTAAATGTATTACAAAGACAGACCTTGGCAATGGTCTTTTAATTCAAGGATTTCTACCAATATATCTTATATATCAAATGAATTTCTAACGAGGAAAGCATCATTTTATCTGACAACATTCTTTTCTTGCATCTTTATGGAATTTGAAGAAAGGAAATGTAGCAAATCAGAGGGAGCACCTAATATTGCTTCTCGCCAATATGGATGTACGAGAAAAGAATCTTGAAGAATATACCCAGGTAAATATTGTTAATTCTTTCTGAAGATTCTGTAAATTTTCCTGATAGCTGTCTGAATTATATTCTTTAATTCATTAGATGTTAATATTGATAAAGGCTTATTTCAGTTGAGTAGCAGTACCGTACAGAAGTTGATGAATAAAGTTTTCAAGAACTATTGGTCATGGTGTAATTACTTGCGTTGTGAACAAAATACTAGGTAAGTTATCCTGTTTCTTTCCAGATTTTAACCTTAAACCATGGATTATTAAATATATTAGAAATTGTATCATACTGTGTTTGACTCTTAGATTTTGTATTAGTGAGTGGATTATTTTCACTTTGCAGGATTCCCAAAAGTTCTGACGAACAACAGCTACAGCTTATCTACATTGGGCTTTTTCTTCTTATCTGGGGTGAAGCTTCAAATGTTCGATTTATGCCTGAATGCATTTGTTACATCTTCCATAATGTATGTTTACTGTTACTAAAACACTATTGATGATTTAAGAATTCTGCATAGGTTGGAGCTAGTTTCTGTTGTCTTTTAGTATTATTTCTTGGAAGATGGAACTTTGTTAGTTATTTAGACTTGTGTAATAGTGAATCTTAATTCAATTGAATATGAAGGTTGTTCTCAACTGTTATTGTTAATTTTTGTCTTGAGTCCTTTGGTTGTTCTTACTACATCTCATCTCTGCATCAATCTCCTTAAAGAAAAATATAAAGTAATTACTCATTAGTGTGTGAGTTTTCAAATTTTATTGAAAGGAGACTATGGACAGAAATATGCTATCTTCTCACTATAAAAGTATCATAGACTATTATAGTTTGAGTGACAGAACTGCCTATCATATTTAGTTATATTTTCCTACTAGTAATAGTCATATTTTCTAGATGGAATTCCCTGAAGCTATATGACATAGACAATGCAGCAGTAAGAAAACCCACTCATACACAGATTTATATGCTGTTATTTTTTTTTCTGACACAAATGCTAATCTGATTTCTTTCTCTGATTTTTTGTGACATATGTCTTATTAAATTTGACATGATTGGAAAAACCAGAATGAATGATTTGGTAAAACTTGATTATAACTTAGACACTGATATTCTTTTATAATGAGAAATAGACCATGTGAGGTTTAAAACTGCGTTAGATCTAGAAGCAATTCAGTATTGAGACTGGATTCTAGGATGTCAATACCACATAATTTATTTAACAGTCGGCATCTTTTGATGGGGAAAACAACAATTGATCTGGCATTTCTACTTCATGGCTCGCGGTTAATGTGATATTAGTTTTCTAAACTGTAAAACTTTTTTCTTTTAATGTCTTGCAGCTTCTGCATAACTGAAAGTAACCCTCTCTTTGTTTCCTGATTATGTAAGATGGCAGATGGGGTTTATGGAATTTTGTTTAGCAATGTGCGCCCTGTCACTGGAGATATGTACCAAACAGCTGCACCCGATGAAGAAACATTTCTGCGGACTGTTATAGCCCCCATCTACCAGGTTTTGCGCAAGGTAATTATTGTTTTGTTGTATTGCACATATTATCTGTTTCAACACTTACAGCTTTCTAAATAAAAATTTGATTATATTTGGTGGAAAAAAGGAAGCCAAGAGAAACAAAGGGGGCAAGGCAAGCCATTCAAGGTGGAGAAATTATGATGATTTGAATGAGTACTTTTGGTGAGTTTTCTAATGGTAACTTCTATTTTTATACTTTCAATCAAATGATTATTAGCTGAAACCCCACAAAACCCCAACAATTGTTTTTAGGTCTGAAAAGTGTTTTAGACTGAAGTGGCCAATGGACCTCAAAGCTGATTTTTTTATCCATTCAGATGAGATATCACCTGCACATGAGGTACAATCCTGTTTTGCCTTTTTATTTTTTTTAAATGATCAGGTAAGTTCTTATTTTTTAGTCATGTTACATCTTTTCATTTTTCCTAGCAAATATAATTTTAGATCTTTTACTGGCTTGCTCAGTGTATTGTGATTTCTTATAGAAGAAATATTGTTGGTTGATAATTTCCAAGAATTATAAATACAAAAATTCATTTATTTATCTTATAATTCCATGATTTAAATATAACTCTGATCATTGATTCATAATGTAATGTCACATAAGGAACCATGTGTCTTAATCAAATTTGACAATGATTTGTTGATACCCACACAAATCATGTGTAAACATTAAGTTGATGAAAAGTTACTCAAAATGGTTGGGTAAAGAATATTTGGATTAAATGATAAATTTATTATTTCAACCTGCATCACATGTCTTCCTTTCTTAGCAAAATATAATTTTAAAATATTATAAAAAAGGATAAGAAATAAAGAAGCCACTCTAAAAAGAAAAAAAAAAAAGAGAATTATATAAAGATTATATTGATTGTATTTATGCTGAAATTAATGGGTAAACGTTGCAATATTGTTCTTGGAATTGACACGAATCCTGTTGCTATAACTAGCTTTTAATTTGTTCTGAAACTGAAATGTGACGTTGAGTTGAAGTTCTTGCTGTTGTCATTGATACACTGTAATTTAGTCGGACAAGAATAGTTGTGACACATGTTATGTTGATAGACATTTCAACAATTTGAAATTTGAACCATCAAATTGAGCATCACTAAATTATAATAGATACATAAAATCAAGATGATAGAAATATAAAGTTTTTTGCTTTTAATTTTCGAATTTTTTACTCTCTCAATTGGTTTGATGTATTTGTGTGCCTACCTTACTTGCTATGAATTCCTTGTTAAAGTATTAAGTTTTTAGGAATTGTGTTAAGGTTCATATGTTTGTTTGCAGAGGCCTAACCAAGTACCTGCTGGAAAGAGGAAGCCTAAGACTAATTTTGTTGAAGCCCGCACATTTTTGCACCTTTATAGAAGTTTTGACCGAATGTGGATATTTTTTATAATGGCCCTCCAGGTTGCTTATGTGTTTGAGAATCTGATGCTTACTTTTTGACCATTTTTTGCAAAAATTGATTGCATTTCTGAATTTATGGATTCTAGGCTATGATAATTGTTGCATGGAGTCATTCTGGATCACTAGCTGAATTTTTTGACGAGGATGTGTTCAAGAGAGTACTGACCATTTTCATTACTGAAGCTTTTCTTAATCTGCTGCAAGGTATTGGTGATATATGATTAAAAATTAGAATTTTCTTTCTCCATCTCATTAATTAGTTATTGTTGCTTGCTTGTAATCATACACCAAATGAGAATTAGCTATGAAATCACTGCTTTTAGCAATTTTGAAGCTTCATTATGTTACAATGCAGCAGTTATAGTTCTGCAGACATATCCTGTTTCAACGGCATGTTGTAGATTGAACAACTTCAGTCTATGCTTTCTTACTTTTCTACCCATTTTTCTACAGCTGCATTGGATATAGTCCTCAGTTTCAATGCTTGGAGGAGCTTGAAATTTACCCAAATACTACGGTACCTTCTGAAATTTGTGGTAGCAGCTGCATGGGCAGTTATTCTGCCAATTTGTTATGCCACTTCTGTGCAGAATCCAACTGGACTAGTGAAATTCTTCAGCAACTGGATTGGGAATTGGCAGAGTCAGTCTTTATATAATTATGCTATTGCAATTTATTGGATACCCAATATATTGGCTGCTATACTATTTTTTGTTCCATCTTTGCGGAGAATTATGGAGCGGTCAAACTCACATATCGTCACACTTATTATGTGGTGGGCTCAGGTAAAAATATCTAGAATGGTTACCTTTCACTAATGTTATTCTTCTTTTTTCTTCTTGAGACATTTTCGCTTTCTTCCATTTTAATTTTTTGTAAATTGAATAAGATTTTCCTGTATATTTTATATGTCACAGCCAAAACTGTATGTTGGAAGAGGCTTGCATGAGGGAATGTTCCAACTTCTGAAGTAAGATAAGAGGATGGTTTTGGTTATCATTTCCTTTTTCCTTTTACTTAAGGGTGGCTTGGGCCTTGGGGGGATATAAAGTCTGGTGCCTTATGCTGCCATGATTTGGATTTCATGTGCCCAGGTATACATTGTTTTGGATCATGCTGCTAATCAGCAAGCTAGCATTCAGCTATTATGTGGAGGTGATTTCTTATCTATCAGTTAACTGAATTAATACATCAATGGTTCAAATGTGTTGCTAAATTTAGTGCAAGCTCATTGCGTAGAACGCATAAAATAAAAGTGAATATGCATCCATGAAGTTATTGATACATAAAAAAACTTTTGTCTGCATGTGTGTATAAGCTTGTGCATCTTAAATTCTTGTAGATTTGTCATGGTGTTTATTAAGGTGTTGACTGCCAGCTCTTGGTAAGAACTTTCTCATAGATTGTCATACACAGGCACTCAAAACTATTTGTAGTGCTACTGCTAAGAATTTCCAACAAAAAGAAACCTAATATTTAGCTCTCCAGTCGCCTACTAGTTGTCAAACCTTAACTCTAATAGCTCTAATCTAGAATCATTATTCTACAGAGATTTACTCCCAGTGATCTGATATTGGGTTATTGGTCTCTAGTTGATGAAAAGTTCTTCTGTTTTGTTCATTTGAAAATGGAATTATATGGTATGCAGCGAATTTCATGTTAATTTTAACCTGATAAGTTGTTGTAATATTAATTTATAGAATAAAAAATGGGATTGAAGCCCATATATAAGATTGTATACATATTTAATTCTCTAAAGTTTATTTCACTAGTCGGCTCAAAAAAATTGGGGTAAAAAATTTAGTACTCTACTGCCATTCACTGATAATTTTAATATCTATATGAAAATTATTTGGCATGGTCTCCTATTGGTGATTTATTATGTATAGTGTCTTAAATTCTACCCCTTGTCTCAATTCCTCCTAGTAATCTCAAGCCATAAAGGGTTAGCTTGGGGTTGAAGAAGTTCCATCTTGACCATGAAAGTTATCCCAACCTAATTTATATGGCCTGATCTTATACCTTTTAGATCAAGTCTCTTTTTGATATGGGATGATATTATATTATTGGATCCTGTATATAAGGGTCAAATGGGGTAGAGAGAGAGAGAGAGAGAGAGAGAGAGAGAGAGAGAGAGAGAGAGAGTTTCTTATGTTTGCAGTCTTTGAGGGCCCTGCTGCAACCATCACCTTTTGTTCTCTGCTTCATAGGTAAATTTGCTTGCCATCTTCATCTATGTACGTGGGAAAAAATGCCAGCTTGTCATTGTGTGGTTGCTTTTCATTAGTTTACTTTTCCGTTGGCTCCAAATCATAGTGGTTTGTTGAAATACTTTACATGTATTTCTCGATACTTGCAGCATGAATTGGGGACTATTCACTAGTTGCCATCTTTTGGTAATAAACATAAACTTGAAAAACAAGGATCTGGTGTAATACCTAAAACCTTATAGAAATAGTTGGGAGTTCTTTTATTAAGGAATGTTGAAATCTTTTGCCAGTCAAGGTGTCAAAGAATGAAACATATGCTGACCGATTATATTTGAATGAAAATTAAAGTCAAACCATTAAACTTCCTTCAGTGCCTATCAACAGCTATAAGCTGTGCGCTTAATTTGTGCTGCAACTGTATCTTTTTATTGGGAAGAACACGTGAAATGACTGATGCATAAATTATTAATACGTTACACTTATTTTTCAATATATGAATAACATTTCAAACTCAGGTTATTCTAAAGCAATAATTTCCGTATTTTCTTCATAGATACTGCCACTTGTTGGACCAACAAAGTTGATTATGAGGGTGCATGTCAATAACTATCAGTGGCATGAATTCTTTCCACATGGTAATAATTCCTCTTTTTGTTTTTTTTAGTAAACTGTTTTAATTTATCTTTTATATGTGGCTGAAGAATGTATTTCATCTGAAATTGCTGTAGTAACCAATAATATTGGAGTTGTTATTGCAATATGGGCTCCAATTGTCCTGGTAAGTAAAAAAAATATTTGGGAACAACGAATTCTATGCCTTCATGCTGTGTTTTTTTTTGTTATAATTTTAACCTTTAACATATTCTGTTGTGATAAGTTTCATTGGTGTGTAGGTTTATTTTGTGGATGCTCAAATATGGTATTCCATATTCTATACTCTTTTTGGTGGGATTCATGGGGCATTAAGCCATTTGGGTGAGGTTAGTGGCCAGTTTTTCTCATACTATGGAGAAACATGTTAATGAAAAATTGGTCCGATACTTGGTTATAGTGACATTTGAGTTAGTTACAGTATCATAAATTTTTTTCTTGATTATTAATCTCAAGCCATTTGCACTTTTTAGATACGTACGCTTGGGATGTTGCGTTCTAGATTTGAATCTGTGCCTTCAGCATTCTGTAATCATCTTGTGCCATCATCAGATGCGGAAAGGGAAGAAAGCATGGTACTACTAGTTCTTATTGACCTTTTAATATTTGCATAACTGCTCTTCATTTTCTGGAATTTCAATTAATTTGCATATACAACTGCATTTTCTCCCAAAGTGAAATGCATGCAATTATTCCCCTTCAGGCTGCTTTTTGCATGCAAAATAAGATCATAGGATTTCTTGACCAGATAGGATAGAATAGGGTATGGTTAATATTCCGATCCTGTGTTTGTACTGAGCAGAATTAGTACTAGACATAACCATCTAATCATAGAAAAATAAAAAAAAAGGAGAAACATGATGATAACAGAATAATGGGGAAACAGGAAGGAAAAAGGGGAAATCTAGAAAATAAAAGAGGAAAAGAATTTTAACTTATTGGCTGATGACCTCCAGTGGTTGTCGAAAGCGACTGATGCGTGCTGGAGATTGGTGATGATACTTTGGTGCAAATGCTGGTAAACGGAAGTCACTGGAAGCCATCTCTCTCTCCCTCCACGCTCCTTATCCCATAGTGAGACTAGAAATTCCATCATCTAATCCCATTATAGTGTGATATATCCCCTTTGCATCTACCCCATGATGCTTCCAAACTCAGCATGGGACTATTTACAATCATATACTTCCCTTATTCTTCATCCCATATGACTTTCAGTATTTTTTATCAAGTTATAAATATATTGATTTAGATCTTTTCTTCCTCTTTTGTATCTTTGGCTTAAGTAAAATTGTTCACTGTGGCAGAATGAGTCAATAGAACGAAGGAATATTACACATTTTTCTCAGGTGTGGAATGAGTTCATAGAAACTATGCGGACGGAGGATCTGATCAGCAATGAGTTAGGACTGCATCCTTCCTTAGAAATCTGCCTTATATTTGACGCATCAGTTATAAGTTTCTAATATTTTCTTTCATTTCACATTGTTCAGGGAGAGAGACTTGTTGCTTGTGCCATATTCTTCAGATAAGGCCTCTGTTATCCAGTGGCCACCTTTTCTGCTTGCTAGCAAGGTAAATTCTTTGAGTGGTTCTCGTGTTAATTTTATGCTCTGTTCAATTTCTAACTTATTTTCTTGTTTTGAATATATGTCAGATTCCTATTGCATTAGACATGGCAAAAGATTTTAAAGAGAAAGAGGATGCTGAGTTTTTTAAGAAGATAAAGAATGACGATTATATGCATTCAGCAGTCATTGAATGTTATGAGACACTGCAGTATATAATTTATGGCCTTCTGGATGATGAAGCTGATAAAATGTAAGGCTAAATCATTCACATTACCAGCTTGATATTGCGCAAACATTCACAAAAGGCCATCTGACCATTTTCAATATTTTGTTATGAGACCCAATTTTTTTTTTTTAAAAATCTGGATATTAGAAGCCTCATAGTTGGTTTCACTTGTTCTCTTATGAAACAGGATTGTGAGGCTGATTTGTCATCAAGTAAACGTCAGTATTCAGCAGCATAGGTTCTTGAATGAGTTTCGCATGAGTGGGATGCCTTCACTCAGTGAGAAGTTGGAGAAGTTTCTAAAACTTTTGGTAATATTTTTCCTTTATGATTTCTTTTTTCTATTATAACTATTTTTCTCCTATGGCCGAGCACTTCAGCGATGACTGTGTAGCTTTGATTTCAGTTCTGAGTACTCAAAGTTGGTTTGTTGACAGCTATCTGACTATGAAAGTGCCGACATCTACAAGTCTCAGATAATTAATGTTCTCCAGGATATTATTGAAATTATCACTCAGGACATTATGGTTAATGGCTTTGAGTAAGTTCTGATGAATTCAAACTTTGTAGGGATGTAAAAGCTATTTGTACTTGTACTATTGATGAATCTTTATGAGTAGTATATGATATGAGTTTCCTCTTCCTATAGAATCCTTGAAAGAGTTCACAGGCACAGTCAGATTACTGAAACTGATAAGAAAGAGCAGAGATTTGAAAAGATAGATATTCAACTAACACGAAATACATCTTGGAAGGAAAAGGTACTCTTGATAGTCATTTATTTGTTTCAGATGTCACATGAATAATTTTATGTTGGGATCTTATGTTCTTATTCCATTCTACATTTTCTGTAGGTTGTTCGGCTTCATTTGCTTTTGACTGTAAAAGAATCTGCCATAAATGTGCCGACAAATTTGGATGCTCGTCGTCGTATCACTTTCTTTGCAAATTCCTTATTTATGAATATGCCAAGTGCTCCAAAAGTTCATGACATGCTCTCCTTTAGGTCAGTCATTGTTTAACACTATTTTAGTGGAAATATCGGAGGTTGCCAACTAGAAAAAAATATCATCTACAAAAAGTTTATGATGCTTTTATGCCGAATTTCTTTTTCTGATAACCATCAGTGACCTATTGCTGCAATTAGATTGGCAAAAGGGTTGATAGTTCTTGTGTTACATATAGTTGCATTCACAATTTGCTTCTCCTTTTGGTCAATTAGGTATCATCTGAAGTTAGACTGTTTGTGTTGCCTCTTCTCTTTCATTTATTATTTAATGGTCAGAAAATATGTGGCTGTTTATTTATATATTTATTCTTTTCCTTTTCTTTTCTTTTTATGTACTGTTTATATTTTATTTTGACATAAATTTTCTTTTTTGATCCATGGTATAGTGTTTTGACACCATATTATAAAGAAGATGTTCTTTATTCTGTTGATGAACTTCATAAGGAAAATGAGGATGGAATATCGACTTTGTTTTACCTACAGAAAATATATCCTGGTGAGTTTCAGATCCACTGCTGTTGTATAATTTGTTATTGTTTTGATTGGTAAGAACTGACTGAACAGCTATGTCTGTCTGAAAATTAGATGAATGGGCCAATTTCCTAAGTCGCACATTTAACTATTCTGAAGAAGCCAAGAAGGAGGCTACTCGTCAGTGGGTATCTTACAGAGGACAGACACTTTCTAGAACAGGTCTGGGTGATAGAAATTTGCAGTCCATCTTGTACTAGATTTATTTATATATCTTATACTATCTCAACAAATATATCTGTGTTTCTGCCAGTGAGAGGGATGATGTACTACAAGCGGGCTCTAGAACTGCAATGCTTCCTGGAATTTGCAGGAGACACTGGTTTGTGTTTTCTGTCACTTATATTAAATAACAATTCTGAATCACTATCTTCTGTAGTTCATTAAAATGCTTTTCAAAATTGATACCATGTCAATAAATTATTAAGAAACTATTCATGCAGCAATTCTTGGGGGCTTACGGTCCATGGTATCAAGTCAGGGCGATGAGAGGGCTTTCTTTGATCGTGCGCAAGCTCTGGCCGACATGAAGTTTACCTATGTTGTTTCTTGTCAGGTCTATGGCGCTCAAAAAAAATCTGATGATGCCAGAGAACGAAGTTGTTACAGTAACATTTTAAATCTCATGTTAACGTAAGTTTTGACATTGTTGTCTGATGTACTACACTATTTCTCTGTTATTTAAATTTTGGAGGTAATCTTTAATTAAGTAAACATTGTATAGGTATCCATCCTTGCGTGTTGCATACATAGATGAAAGGGAGGAAACTGTGAATAATAAATCTCAGAAGTTCTATTACTCTGTTCTTCTGAAGGGAGGCGATAAGTTAGACGAGGTATGAATGGTAATTTACTAGTTTGATGCTGAATTCACATGCTTTTAGACTTATTTTTCTAAACTTATAATGTTAGGCAGGTACTTACATATGTAATTCTTATAACTTCAATCAGTTGCTGGCATTGCCCATTTACTTTTTAAGAAACGTGTCTTTTCAAAACCATCTAGTTAACTAATTTCTTCATCCGTAACAAGGCAGAAAACATTGCACCTTGATTCTCAAATGTAGTCGGACACTAAGTGCAAAGTTGAGTCGGTAATGTTCTTATATGTTAAGATCATTGTTTGTCCTGTTTGTTGGTCTCTGTCGTACCTTATTTATGACTTATATTATTCTTCTCTTTATCTTATCACATCTGTTGTTTTAAGTTATGCTGTTACATTGTCAATAAAGTTACTGCATTACTGCCAAGATATAGCCATTTAACTTGACGGTTTGATAATGTAAAATGTCAATAGATAGATATCCAAAATGTTGGTTTGGTAGATTCTCCCATTGCTTCTCCTAGATATTGAGCATCAATTTATACTTTTGATTTTCTTGTTGTTTGATTTGATAATGTATGAATTAAAAGGAATAGGTCGATACAGAATTATCATTATATTCTTTTCTTTTCTTCATAATTCAATCTACCACACTATCTATCAAGTCAGTCCATGACTTGAGTGACAATAAGAGCAAAATATAAACATATTGTCAACTTCTGAAACGAGCCTATAGTTTGGCATTGTAGGAGAGAAAAAAAAAACACTCAATCAGGTTCAGGAAGGTTATATTTGTTGAGTGTGCAGGGTGGAAATGCTGTTTGCGTTTTTATAACCACCCCCAATTTGTGGGTAGAAGGCTTTTCTTAGAGTAAAATTAAGTTGTGTGTATAGTGTTGATAACATTTACTTAGATAGACTACCCTCTCTACTGATATCCACACATTTAACACTTACTGGAATAATGGCTCATTCTGCCTAAGTAGAGAAGGCAGACATCATGATCAGGTCCTTAGTATGTCCTTAGTATGACATTCAGATAAAATATCCCTGGATTATTGTTTTTATTGTTAGGAAATATATCGGATCAAGCTTCCAGGACCTCCAACAGATATCGGCGAAGGAAAACCTGAAAATCAAAATCATGCTATTATTTTTACTCGCGGAGAAGCCTTGCAGACCATAGATATGAATCAGGTAGCCTCCTTTCTCCTTCTGCCTTCTTTTAAGATATACTACTAAGTGATTCAATTCGTATTCTGATTATTTTTCTCTTTTTCCAGGATAATTACTTTGAGGAGGCTTTCAAAATGAGAAATGTGTTGGAGGAATTTTTGAAGTCTCCTTCTGGTCCGCGAGAACCTTCAATATTGGGCCTAAGGGAGCATATTTTTACTGGAAGGTCAGCCTAACACATGTGACACACACAC
>JAXCLQ010000001.1:7992317-8008729 GCA_035584115.1 Cedrela odorata | reverse complement strand
TTTCATGTGCCCAGGTATACATTGTTTTGGATCATGCTGCTAATCAGCAAGCTAGCATTCAGCTATTATGTGGAGGTAATTTCTTCTTATCTATCAGTTAACTGAGTTAATACCTCATTGGTTCAAATTTGTTGCTAAATTTAATGCTAGTGCATTGTGTAGAATGCATTAAATAAAAGCAAATATGCATCCTGTGAAGTTATTGATACATATAAAAACTTTTGTCTGCATGTGCACTATAAGCTTATGTATTTTAAAATTCTTGTAAACTTGTCATGGTGTTTATTGAGGTGTTGACTTCCAACTCTTGGTAAGAACTTTATCATAGGTTGTCATTCACGGGCGCTCAAAACTATTTGTAATGCTACTGCTAAGAATTTCCAACAAAAAGAAACCTAATATTTAGCTCTCCGGCCAACTACTAGTTGTTAAGCCTTAACTCTAATTGCTCTAAACTAGAATAATTATTCTACAGAGATTTACTCCCAATGATCTGATATTGTGTCATTACTCTCTGCTTGTTGATGAAAAGTTCTTTTCTATTTTTTTCATTCAAAATTGGAATTATAATGTACTCAGAGAATTTCATATAAAATTTAACCTGACAACTTATTGTAATATTAATTTTATCGAATGAAAAATGGGATTGAAGCTCATATATAAGGTTGTACACATAGCTAATTCTCTGAAGTTTATTCTCACTAGTCATCTCCAGAAAATTGGGGTAAAGAATTTAGCACTCTACTACGATTCACTGATAATTAATATCTATATTATTTGGCATGGTTTTCTATCGGACATTTATTATGTATAGTGCCTTAAATTCTACGCTTTGTCTCAATCTTTCCTAGCAATCTCAAGCCAAAGAAATTCCACCTTGACCATGAAAGTTAGCCCAACCTGGATTTATATGGATTGATCTTATACATTTTAAATCAAGTATCTTTTTGATATGGGATGATATTGTATTATTGGATCCTGTATATAAGTGTCAAATGGGGTAAGGAAAGAGAGAGAGAACTTATTATGTTTGCAGACTTTGAGGGCCCTGCTGTAACCATCACCTTTTGTTTCTCTCCTTCATAGGTAAGTTTGCTTTCCATTTTCATCTATGCACATGGGAAAAAATGCCACCTGTCATTGTGTGGTTGTTTGTTTTTTCATCAGTTTGCTTTGCCATTGGCTCCAAATCATAGTGGTTTGTTGAAATACTTTACATGTATTTCTCAATACTTGCAGCATGATATTGGGGACTTGATAATAAACATAAACTTGAAAAACAAGGATCTGGTGTAAAGTATTGGCTTCCACCTAGAACCTTATAGAAATAGTGAAGTTCTTTCATTAAGGATTGATAAAATCTTTTGCCAGCCAAGGTGTCAAAGAGCGAAACATATGGTATATGACCCATTATATTTCAATGAAAATTAAACTCAAACCATTAAAACTTCCTTCAGTGCCTATCAACAGCCATAAGCTGTGCTTAGTTTGTGCTGCAAACTATATCTTTTTATTGGGAAGAACACGTGAAATGACTCTATGGTGCATAAATTATTAATACATTACACTTATTTTTCAATTTATGAATAACATCTCAAGCTCAGGTTATTCTAAAGCAATAATTTACATATTTTCTTCATAGATACTGCCACTTGTTGCACCAACAAAGTTGATCATGGGGATGTATGTTGATAACTATCAGTGGCATGAATTCTTTCCAAATGGTAATAATTCTTCTTCTTTTTGTTTAGCTGTTTTAATTTATCTTTTGTATGTGCTGAAGAATGTATTTCATCTGAAATTGCTGTAGTAACCCATAATATTGGAGTTGTTATTGCAATATGGGCTCCAATTGTCCTGGTAAGTAAAACATAAAAAAAAAATTGGGAACAATAAATTTTATGCCTTCATGCTGTGTTTTATTTATTATAATTTTAACCTTTAGCATATTCCGTTGTGATAAGTTTCATTGGTGTGTAGGTTTATTTTGTGGATACTCAAATATGGTATTCCATATTTTATACTCTTTTTGGTGGGATTCATGGGGCATTGAGCCATTTGGGTGAGGTTAGTGGCCAATTTGTCTCATACTATGGAGAAACTTGTCAATGAAAAATTCATAATTGTTCCGATATTTGGTTATAGTGATATTTGAGTTGGTTACCATAGCTTAAAATTTTTTCTAGATTATTAATTTGAAACTATTTGCACTTTTTAGATACGTACGCTTGGGATGCTACGTTCTAGATTTGACTCAGTGCCTTCAGCATTTTGTCGTCGTCTTGTGCCATCATCAGATACGGAAAGAAAAGAAAGACACATGGTACTACTAATTCTTATTGACCTTTTAATATTTGCATAATTGCTCTTTATTTTCTGGAATTTCAATTAATTTGCGTATACAACTGCATTTTCTACCAAAGCGAAATGCAGGCAATTATTTCCTTCAGACTGCAGTTTACTTTCAGAATAGGATGACATAGGATTTCCTGACCGCATACGATAGGATATGGTTAATATTCCAATCCTGTGTTTAGCACTGAGCAGAATTAGTACTAGACATAACCATCTAATCATAGAAAAAATAAGAGAAAAATATTCCAATCCTGTGTTTGGTACTGAGCAAAATATGTACTAGACATAACCATCTAATCATAGAAAAAATAAGAGAAAAATGATAATACAGAATAATAGGGGAACAGGAAAAACGAAGGGGAAATATAAAAAATAAAGGAGGAAAAAATATCAACTTATTGGCTGATGACCTCTAGTGGTTGTTGAAAGCGACTGATGCTTGCTGGAGATTGGTGACGACACTTTGGTGCTAATGCTGGCAAGTGGAAGTCACTGGAAGCCATCCCTCTCTCCCTCCCCCATGCTCCTTATCCGACAGTGAGATTAGAAATTCCACCGTCTAATCCCATTATAGTGGGATAAATATCTGATTATATCCCCTTTGCATCTATCACATGATGCTTCGAAACTCAGGATGGGTTTATTTATAATCCTATCCCTCCCTCATTCTTCATACCATATGATTTTCAGTATTTTTTTTATATCAAATTATACATATATTTGTTTAGATCTTTTCTTCCTCTTTTGTGTATTTGGCTTAAATAAAATTATTCACTGTTGCAGGAAGAGTCAATACAACGCAGGAATATAACAAATTTTTCTCAGGTGTGGAATGAGTTCATAGAAACTATGCGGACAGAGGATCTGATCAGCTATGAGTTAGGACTTCATCCTTAAAATTCTGTCTTATTTTGACACATCTGTTATAAGTTTCTAATATTTTCTTTGATTTCTCGTTGTTCAGGGAGAGAGACTTGTTGCTTGTGCCATATTCTTCAAATGAAGTCTCTGTTATCCAGTGGCCACCTTTTCTGCTTGCCAGCAAGGTAAATTCTTCGAGTAGTTTCCCGTATTAATTTTATGCTATGCTCAGTTTCTAACTTATTTTCTTGTTTGGAATGAATGTCAGATTCCTATTGCATTAGACATGGCAAAAGATTTTAAAGAGAAAGAGGATGCTGAGTTATTTAAGAAGATAAAGAATGACGATTATATGCATTCAGCAGTCATTGAATGTTACGAGACACTCCGGCATATAATTTCTGGCATTCTAGAAGATGAATCTGATATAGCGTAAGGCTAAACCATTCACATTACTGGATTGATAATGCACCAACATTCACAAAAGGCTGTCTGACCATTTTCAACATTTTGTTATAAGACCAAAAAAATTTGAAAAAAAAAAATCTTGATATTAGAAGCCTCATGGTTGGTTTCCCTTTTTCACTTGTAAAACAGGATTGTGAGGCAGATTTGTAATGAAGTAGACATTAGTATTCAGCAGCGTAGGTTCTTGAATGAATTTCGCATGAGTGGGATGCCTTCACTCAGTGAGAAGTTGGAGAAGTTTCTAAAACTCTTGGTAATATTTTTTCATTTATAATTTTTTTTATTATAATTATTTTTCTCCTATCTGAGCACTTCAGCGATGGCCGTGTAGATTTGATTTCAGTTCTGAGTAATCAAGTTGGTTTGTTGACAGCTATCTGACTATGAAAGTGCCGACGTCTACAAGTCTCAGATAATTAATGTTCTCCAGGATATTATCGAAATAATCACTCAGGATATTATGGTTAATGGCTTTGAGTAAGTTCTGACGAATTCAAACTTTGTAGGGATGTAAGACATATTTTTACTTATACTATTGATGAATCTTCATGAATAGTATATGATATGTGTTTCCTCTTCTTCCTATAGAATCCTTGAAAGAGTTCACAGGCACCGTCGGGTTACTGAAAATGACAAGAAAGAGCAGAGATTTGAAAAGATAGATATTCAACTAACACGAAATACATCTTGGAAGGAAAAGGTACTCTTGGTAGTCGTTTATTTGTTTCAGATGTCTCATGAATAATTTTATTGTTGGGATCTTATGTTCTTATTCCATTCTACATTTTCTTTAGGTTGTCCGGCTCCATTTGCTTTTGACTGTAAAAGAATCTGCCATAAATGTGCCGACGAATTTGGATGCTCGCCGTCGTATCACTTTCTTTGCAAATTCCTTATTTATGAATATGCCGAGCGCTCCAAAAGTTCGTGACATGCTCTCCTTTAGGTCAGTCATTGTTAAACACTATTTTAGTGAAAATATTGTAGGTTGCCAACTAGAACGGAAAATCCTCTATATTAAGTTTATGATGCTGTTATATTGAAAAATCTTTATGATAACCATAAGTAACATATAGTTACATTCACTATTTGCCTCTCCTTTTGGTCACTTAGGTAGCGTCCGAAGTTACATATAGTTGCATTCACTATTTGCTCTCCTTTAGGTCACTTAGGTATCGTCTGAAGTTAGATTGTTTGTGTTGCCTCTTCTATTTCATTTATTATCTAGTGGTCAGAAAATAGGTGGCTGTTTATGTATTTATTTATTTTCCTTTTGTTTTCTTTCTATGTGTGTGCTGTTTATATTTTATTTTGACGTAAAATTCCCTTTTTGATTCATGGTATAGTGTTTTGACACCATATTATAAAGAAGATGTTCTTTATTCTATTGACGAACTTCACAAGGAAAATGAAGATGGAATATCGATTTTGTTTTACCTACAGAAAATATATCCTGGTGAGTTTCAGATGCACTGCTGCAGTATTCTTTGTTATTGTTTTGATTGGTAAGAACTTACTGAACAGTTCTGTCTGAAAATTAGATGAATGGGCCAATTTCCAAAGTCGCACAGTTAACTATCCTGAAGAAGCCAAGATGGAGGCTATTCGTCACTGGGTATCTTACAGAGGGCAGACACTTTCTAGAACAGGTCTGGATGATCACAATTTTGCATCATCTTGTACTATATTTATTAATATATATTAAGCTATTTCAATAAATATATCTGTGTTTCTACCAGTGAGAGGGATGATGTACTACAAGCGGGCTCTAGAACTGCAATGCTTCCTGGAATTTGTAGCAGACAGTGGTTTGTGTTTTCTGTCACTGATTATATAACAATTCCGAATCACCATCTTCTGTAGTTCATTAAAATGTTTTTCAAAGTTGATACCATGGCAAGTTGAAATAAATTATTAAGAAACTATTCATGCAGCAATTGTTGGGGGCTATCGAACCATGGAATCAAGTCAGGGCATCAATAGGGCTTTCTTAGATCGTGTGCAAGCTCTGGCCGATATGAAGTTTACCTATGTCGTTTCTTGTCAGGTCTATGGTGCTCAGAAAAAATCTGATGATGCAAGAGAACGGAGTTGTTACAGTAACATTCTAAATCTCATGTTAACGTAAGTTGACATTGTTGTCTGATGCACTACACTAGTTCTCTGTTATTTAAATTTAGGATATAAGCTTTAACTAAGTAAACATTGTATAGGTATCCATCCTTGCGTGTTGCATACATAGATGAAAGGGAGGAAACTGTGAATAATAAATCTCAGAAGTTCTATTACTCCGTTCTTCTGAAGGGAGGTGATAAGTTAGATGAGGTATGAATGTTTATTTACTAGTTTGATGCAGAATTCACATTCTTTTAGACGTATATGATGAATACTTACATATATAATTCTTATAACATCAATTAGTTGTCAGCATTGCCCATTTACTTCTTAAGAGACTTGTCTTTCCAAACCTTCTAGTTAACTAATTTCTTCATCAGTAACAAAGCAGAAAACATTGTGCCTTGATTCTCAAATGTAGTCGGACACTAATCGCAAATTTGAGTCAGCAATGTTCTTATATGTTAGGATCATTGTGTCTCGTTTGTAGGTCTCTGTCGTGCCTTATGTATGACCTATATTATTCTTTTTATCTGATCACATTTGTAGTTTTAAGATACACAGTTACATTGTCAATAAAGGTACTCCTTTGCTGCCAAGATGTAGCCATTTATTTTCATGATGTGATAATGTATAATGTCAATAGATAGACATCCAAAATGCAGGTTTGGTAGATTCTCCCATTGCTTCTCCTAGATATTGAGCATCAATTAATACTTTGATTTTCTTGATGTTTGATTTGATAATGTACGACTTAAAAGGAATAAGTCGATATATTACCATGATCTGAGTGACAATAAAAGCAAAATATAGGCATGTTGTCAACTTCTTAAATGAGCCTATAGTATGGCATTTTGGAGAGAAAAGGGGAAAAAAAAGGTCAAACAGGAAGGTTATATTAAGTTGAGTGTGCAATGTGGAAATGCAGTTTGTGTTTTTATAGCCACCTCCAATTTTGTAAGAAGCTTTTCTTATTGTAAAATTGAGTTGTGTACAGTGCTTACAACATTTGCTTTGATATACTGCCCTCTCTACTGACATCCACACATTTAACATTGATTGGAATAATGCGTCTTTATGCCTAAGTAGAAGGACGACATCAAGATCAGGTCCTTAGGATGACATTCAGATAAAAAATTATGACTACGTGATGGTTGACAACAATGCTTTTGTTCAAACTCTTCTTTCCCATCACTTGTTAGAAATCGTTTATGATATCCCTTGATTATTGCTTTTTGTGTTAGGAAATATATCGGATCAAACTTCCAGGACCTCCAACAGATATCGGTGAAGGAAAACCTGAAAACCAAAATCATGCGATTATCTTTACTCGTGGAGAAGCCTTGCAGACCATAGACATGAATCAGGTTGCTTCCTTTCTCCTTCTGCCTTCTTTTAAGATATACTACTAAGTGATTCAATGTGTCATCTGATATTTTTCCCTTTTTCCAGGATAATTACTTTGAGGAGGCTTTCAAAATGAGAAATGTATTGGAGGAATTTTTGAAATCTCCTTCTGGACGGCGAGAACCTACAATATTGGGTCTAAGGGAGCATATTTTTACTGGAAGGTCAGCCTCACACACACACACACACACACACACACATAAATGATCTAGTGGGCGATGCTGCTCATGTTATGGTGAGCAATGCTTTCATGTGGCCCTATCTTATTAATTTACAGCTTCAACTCTATTCACAAGACTGTAGAATCATGCCACATGTAAAATTGTGCTTTATAAGGCGTGTGACGTCCCCCACTAGAGCATTTTTGATATATAAATATACACACAACGAATTTGATATTCAGGACTGTTGTCTTGGGTTCAAAAGCCTTTGTGTGGGAAAAAAGTGTTCCATAAACTATCCGCAAGTGTATTTATATGCTGTTTTCAACCTTCTGTTTTCTCCCTACTATTTTACAGTGTTTCTTCACTTGCATGGTTCATGTCCAACCAGGAGACAAGTTTTGTCACTATTGCTCAACGAATTTTGGCAAATCCTTTGAGGTAAGCCCAAATTTATGGTAAATCAGTATGATGTAGGACAAGGAGAAGAATATAAAGATAGATAATAGGAGAAAAGATTGGAAATTAAAGCTAGGAATTAGAGTGAATGAGATAGACAAGAACAAGAAACAAAATAGAGAGGGGAGATATAGTCAAGACCACAACATTTTATTCATTCCTATTCTCTGCCAAAAGAAATACATTCAAGGCTTATTTATACATCAACAAATAAACTTAATTTATTTATTTTAAATCTTATTTAAGTGATTATTCAAATCATAATCAAATCAACATTAATATCAATATCCTTGAATTTCTTAAAATTAGATTCACTGAATTCTAAACTAGGGATTATTCCTCCTGTACAACTTTACTCTTTTTTTTTTTTTTTTTTCTGCCTTGTGGGATATAATATCCAAATAGGTGGAAGGGTTTAGAACCTAGACGTCTCGGTTGATTCTAAGAGTCTTTTACCACAACTCAATCCGTTGGGGTTTTCTTATACAACTTGCTAAATTGCACCTTTAAATCAATTCAAGTTGATGGATGCTTAAAAATAATCAAAATGGTGGGAATATTATTAATTTGAAACAAAAGTTTTGAACATAATGGTTAGTATTTATGATTTGAAAAGTCCTCTACTATACCTATGATTAGTCGGTCAACATTGCAATAAATGTGAGTCACACCAATGATCTGTGTTTGTGGTCTTAGCCTACATTGCACCTAGTGCCTGTTACACTGGAACCATTTTTCTAAACTCTTAATCTAAAAAATAATTAATTTCTAAACCTTAGTAAACTACCTAAGCGATCTTAAATAAAATGATCAGTAATCTGAAACGAACTTTACTAGATATATAAAATGCTATTATGTTTTGTGTTACTTAGCTGTTGATGGTTATCTTATCTACTCAATTTGTGTGCTTGTTTATATTCAACTGCCTAATATATCATGATATTTCTAATTGTAGATTCTGAGTCTTCGGAGCTATTTGTTCTTTTGACTTAATAATTAATATAGCTGAATTTAACTAATTTAGGTAATTAAGTCTATTTGTTTTTTTAACTTAATGAGAATTTTAGACACTTTTAGCTCAATAAAAAATACTTTTTCTTTACTTTTTTGCTAAATGTAAAATTTTTAAATAATTTTATTAATTATCTTCTAAAAAGTGTATTTTCATCATTACCCATATAAAACCTATCACTTTTTCTTCATACACATTTTTTTTTCAATTTTTGGACTCTCTCCCTCAAATTCATTCATCAAGTATTGTTCTTGAATTTTTGTGTATTTATATAATCTGATATTGACTCAAATATTTTATTCCTAGAAGATTGTTAAATTTATATAATATTTTATTCAGGCCAAACAATATATTAGCTAGGAATATGTGAAATATATTTAATTTGGAATGAAAATCATGAACATAGTTTCTAACAATATATTAATGAGGATTATATATTTAATTTTCATGTAACATCATAAACTATAACAAAAATCACATTAGCATAATTTTTGTTTATATGTATGAATGAAAGTCATATTATTTATATTATTTCAAGACGTTTTATTCTTCATTTAATACAAATGTAAAAGTGTTGATTTTAAGATATTTTCTGAAAAAAAAAAAAAACAATTTGATACTTATATTCAGATTTCTGATAAAAATAAACATATCATTCAAATTCAGTCATGTAAATCTATTCAAATTTAAGTCAAAATAACAAACGCTACCTTACATTTTGGTATTAGCTGGCCTTTTTTGAACGAACCCTTAGCTGGCTTATTTCTCTCTTTTTACTATTTGAGTTTCTATTAAATGTTTCACATTAACTTTGCAGGGTACGTTTCCATTATGGTCATCCTGATATATTTGACCGAATCTTCCACATAACAAGGGGTGGCGTTAGCAAGGCTTCAAAGATAATTAACTTAAGCGAGGATATATTTGCGGGTAATCTTTGGTTCATCAATCATCAGAGTATATCACATGTAAGTTTATGCTGATAGCTAATTGTGTTTAAATCTTCAGGGTTCAATTCAACTCTCCGCGGGGGATACATAACACATCATGAATATATTCAAGTAGGCAAGGGGCGTGATGTGGGAATGAATCAAATATCAGCATTTGAGGCAAAGGTTGCAAATGGAAATGGAGAGCAGACACTTAGTCGTGATGTTCATCGGCTTGGGCGCCGGTTTGACTTCTTTAGAATGCTTTCATTCTATTTTACAACAGTTGGATTCTACTTTAGTAGCATGGTAAATTAATCAAACTAGTGTCATTTTTTATATGTTTTTTAGAAGCTCCAACAGAGTTACAGTTCATGTCTTGTTGAGACCAATTGCTTTGTATCTCTGCTCCAACCAATATCATATAATTATAGTCTCTTAAAACATTTCTTTCGGCCCAAATATATGAAATTTATGTTCCAAACCAATTGAAATATAAGTATTGTCACTTATCCTGTTCATTCTTTTTTCAGGTTACTGTGCTAACTGTATATGTGTTCTTGTATGGACGTTTCTACATGGTTATGAGTGGATTAGAGAGTGAGATTCTTCACAGTCCAAACATACATCAAAACAAGGCACTCGAGCAGGCTTTGGCTACGCAGTCCGTCTTCCAGCTTGGGTTGATATTGGTTCTTCCAATGGTTATGGAAATTGGCCTGGAAAAAGGGTTCCGCACTGCTCTGGGTGATTTTATCATCATGCAGCTGCAGCTGGCTTCCGTATTCTTTACATTCCAGCTTGGAACAAAAGTGCACTATTATGGTAGAACTATCTTGCATGGAGGTTCTAAATACCGGGCCACTGGTCGTGGATTTGTGGTTTTTCATGCAAAGTTTGCCGAAAACTACAGGCAGTACTCCCGAAGTCACTTTGTTAAAGGAATGGAGCTGGTTATACTACTGGTCTTGTATCAAGTTTATGGGGATTCATATCGCAGTTCAAATCTTTACTTGTTTATTACATTCTCTATGTGGTTCATGGTTGCCTCTTGGTTGTTTGCTCCTTTTGTGTTCAATCCATCTGGTTTTGACTGGCAAAAAACTGTAGATGATTGGACAGATTGGAAGAGGTGGATGGGAAATCGCGGTGGTATTGGCATCCAGCCAGATAAAAGTTGGGAATCATGGTGGGATGGAGAACATGAACACTTCAAATACACAAATATAAGGGGAAGGGTTCTTGAGATTATCCTTGTTCTTCGCTTCTTCATTTACCAGTATGGAATTGTTTACCACCTTGATATAGCTCATCACAGCAAGAATGTGTTGGTATATTTTCTTACTTTCAATAATGTTGTTTGCTTATTGGTGTTAAAATTCTTTATGTGCATGCCATGCCGCCTTTTTGCTCTCTATTGAATCAATTATTGTATATTTCAATTCTTTTTAGGTGTACGGACTCTCTTGGCTAGTTCTGGTAACTGCTCTTCTAGTTCTAAAGGTATGCAAACAAAAACCCACAATAATGAAGGAATGAATTGCTCAAATGTAAATATGTTGTAGAAGTGCTGAAATGATTTGTTAATACTTACAGCGAATTATATATAAACCTTTGCCAACATATTGCTGAAAAATCATATGTATTAATTTGTTGTGTTCTTGCATTTTTTTTTTTTTTGGTTTCTTCTGTTGCTGTTAGATGGTATCGATGGGCAGACGAAGATTCGGTACAGACTTTCAACTCATGTTCAGGATTCTCAAAGCACTTCTATTCCTCGGCTTCATGTCAGTCATGACTGTCTTATTTGTAGTATGCGGCCTCACCATATCAGATTTATTTGCTTGCATGCTTGCTTTTATGCCTACTGGTTGGGCCTTTCTACTGGTAAGTTTTTTGAACTTCGACTTCTTTTGGTAGTTTATGATATAAGCCAAATCTTAAATTTTTTTTTTTAACAAACTGGGTGTCATTTATTCAACTCACCCGACCCTTTTCAAAATATTCCAAATTTTGTGTCATGATGCAATCCTAAGTGCATGCAATAAAAATCTATACATTTTCCTCTAGATTAAATGTCAAAATTACTCGATCCCAAGCATACCCTTGTCCCAATTCTTCAATATGTTTCTTCTTTTTCAGAAATTACAAGATAATTAATTAGTTTCTGAGAACACAAGCTATACAAACTTTTTGCAGTAAAAGATATTTATTGGGAAGACAGAAATAACTTATGTTCTTTAAAATTGTCCTTAGATTGGGCAAGTTTGCAAGCCATTGTTCAAAGGATTAGGGTTCTGGGAATCGATAAAAGAGCTAGCCAGAGGATATGAGCACATAATGGGACTGTTACTGTTCGCACCTATTGCCATTTTATCATGGTTCCCATTCGTATCAGAGTTCCAAACACGTCTGCTCTTCAATCAAGCATTCAGCAGAGGTCTACAGATTTCTATGATTCTTGCCGGGAGGAAAGATGAGACCGCGACAAAGTGAAGTTATAGTTCATAGCATCATCTCACCTTCATTTTTCCTCTATAGATATGTTTTGTAGTCGTTATGTTTGAGTAATTAATTTTAGAAAGATTAGTGATTGATTTTCCCTGAAACAGATAGATTCTCTTATTTATAAAAACTGTACGTATCAGGATAGACAACTGTTCGATTTCTTTCAATTCAAGCAATTATAGATTTTGTATCTGTATCATTCTGAGAACTGATTCCTGTGAAAACTCAAATCCAGCAACTTGGGCCGCTTCTGTTTCTCATTAACTTGACTTTATTCCCGGTTCTGTTTCTCATTAATTTGACTTTATTCTTACTTTCATCTAGTTTACTTTTATCAAAGTTTCCTTTGAGAGACAAGGATTTGAAGAACCTAACAGAGCGAACCCGAATACCCATTACCCAACCCCTCCTTATCAGCGAGTTCCCAGAGAAGAATTGTTAGTATTCTAAATTTTATAAAGTATTCTCAATAACTTAGGATTTATTTGGTATCATTTTTGGTTATTATTTTTATTTTATAAATTTAGATGTAAAACATATCCTTTATTGTTTTGTTAAAATTAAATTCATAAAATATAAAATATAAAATATAAAATATATATTTATAACTTAAAATCATAAAATAGTTTAAATTTATTTTATAAAATAAATCACAAAATATATCATAAATATTTCTCTCACCAAAATCAAACTATTTTATTTTAATGATACAATTTTTAGAATATGATACTGAATGCGTTTTCATATTAGAAATATAATAACTGAAAAATACCATTTATATTTTCATTTTGATTTTGTAAAAACAACAATTTAAAAATAATACCAGATGGACCCTTAACATGTGACAAGTGTTTGTGCAAGTGTTCTCAATAACTTAAAATGGCCTTGATCGCTGGCTCTATCGGAAGGTACGCTTTTAACTCTAAGCTTTCCCTAATTTAAAAATTAATTAATTCATTCTTATTTATGAAATTAGCAATTTGTATTTTCTTTTTCCTTTAAGTGGTTATACGATTTAGTAGTTCAATGTGATTGCATTGAAGATATTAAAAAGCTTGCTGCTTGAGAAAAAAAAACAAAGAAATTGCCGAGATGCTAAAAGTTTCTAGTGTCATAGACTGATTTTTCCATGAGATTTTTGAAGCATAATTTGAAATAATTGTCCCTAAATTAGTCTCACTTTATACAAACTCCAAAAATTGAAAACACACAAAAAAAGAGATAAAGAGATGACACAAAAACTTAAAGAGTATTTTGCATAAAATGCTCAGATATTTTGGCTAAATGAAATATTCTCTATTTATTATTGAATATATGTATAATGAATGGTCGATATCAAAACACTTGAATCTTATTCGACAGCCTAAACTGAGAAATTTAAATATAATCTTTAAAATTGGAGAATTTTACCATACAAAAATAATTCTCTCATTTATCACACAATCTCCCAATAATTTTCTAAATACAAAACATATCTACAAGATCATTTAATTAATAAAAGATTTTTTAGAAGTATTTAAAAGGATATTACCTCTATGTTAGGCAAGCCTAACCCATGAACTTAGGAAAAAGCTCGAGGCATAACATTCTCCCCTACGCTTCCATTTGACGAAATACTCACGACTCGGTAGATAATTGAGTTATTGAACTATCCAGTCATCAAGAATAATCTTCACTTCCTTGTCGAAAGTTGCTTTAACACCTAAAGGTTGCCACTTTGGTTCACTACGCTTAGGGTCATCTACATCTTCATGGTAAGGCTTCAAATGACTTGCCTGGAAAATCATATATAATCTAAGTCTTAAGAGTAATTCCTCAATATACGACATATTGCCCACCCATTTGGTAATAGAAAATTGACCTTTGTACTTATGAACCAGCCTCTTATGTAGAAAATGTGTAGACTAATGTTGTGTAGGCAAAATCTTCACAAGTACCATGTCTCAACACTGAACTTTATATGTTGTCTCTTTTCATCAGCCCACTTTTTCATTCTCTTTGCCGCTTTTTCGATGTATGCTTGTGCAATGTCTATCTGCTTATGCCACGACTTAATGACCTTATATGCTATTGGGGGGTGCCTTTTGTTGTTTGAAATAAGCGTATAAGGCATGAGAGGTTGTTGCTTAGTAGCTAACTCGAATGGTTTGTGATTGGTAAACTCGCTTCACTGTAAATTGTAAGAGAATTGCGTAACATCCAAAAGGCACGCTCAATCATGATGCATGGCGCTTACAAAGTGTCGTAAGTATAGCTTTAATAAAGCATTCACTTATTAGGTCTGCCATTGGTTTGAGGGTGAAAGCTTCCGGTAAAACTATAGTTACGGTTACTAACGATTGACCTTGGTAAGCCACAATACTTGACCATATGCTTAAAGAAAAGTCTTGCGATCTCCTCTGTGGAACAATCATTTAGTGTAGGGATGAACATCGCATATTTGGAGAACCAATCAACCACTATAATGGTCATTCCCATCTCGTTAGATTTTGGCAATGTAGTTATAAAGTCTATAAAGATGCCCTTCCATGGTCTCTTCAGAACAGGTAATGGCTCCAACAAGCCCGCTAGGCTTTGATGTTTACTATTGTCTTATTAACACACGAGACAAGTTTATATAAACTACTCCACAGCATCATTTATTTGGGCCAACAGTTGCCATTTTAAGTAATGTCCTCGTCTCTTTTGGCATAGATGACAGACCCGCTTAGTTTCATGGCATTCCTTGATGAGATTCCACAATAAACTCCTCCACTTCAATACATAAACTCGGTTAGTTTTCCTAGTTTATGTTAACTTAATGAGGTGTTTGACTAATGAATCATATTGCATGCCTTATTTGATAAGGCTGAGAATCTCTTATTGAAGCTTGCTAATGGTCAAAAACTCAGCCTTCATACTTTGAGCATTCGCAACCATATTAGTCTTGCTCAGTTTGTATTCCAACTTAAAATCGAACTCCACTAGAAAATCCTGCCACCTTGCTTGTTTTGGGTTGAGTTTCTTCTAATTTTAAAAGTAACTTGTGCCTATATTATCCATCCACACCAATAATTTTAATTGGAGCAAATAATGTCATCAAGTACGTAGTGTATAAATGATCGTCGTCATATCTTTCTCTTGCACTGTGTAGTGTCGCTTTATGTCATTGACTTTTATACTCTCAAATGCTATCGAATGCCATTGTTGCATAAGAACACTCCCGATGGCAAAATTTGATGCGTCCATATGTACTTCGAATGGTAATGTATAGTCGGGTAGTGCGAGTTCTTACTCTTCCATCATTTATCAAACCATTCTTATGATTTAAACTTCTTTAACAAGTCAATGAGGGATGCGACTATCATCGAATAACCTACTATGAACTTCTGATAGTAGTTGATCAACCCACAAAAGGACCTCAACTTAATAACCTTCATGGGCATATCCTAATTCGCTATTGTACGAATCTTAGATCTATTCATAAGAATCTTCTTTTCTTTAATTTTGTGCCCAAGGAATTTAATTTATTACTATGCAAATGAACACTTCTCCTACTTAACGTATAACTCATTAATCGACAACACTTGAAAAATCGGCTATAAGTGCATCGCATGTTCTTCGAGCGTGTTGTCGTACACCATAATATCATTTAAGTACACGACCATAAACCAGTCTAAAAATGGGTGGAAATCTAGTTCATCAATATGTAAAAAGTGGTATGCGCATTGGTGAGGCCAAAAGACATGATCAAGAACTTGTACGTGTTATATCAAGTTACGGATGTTGTTTTGGGCTCGTTATTAGTAGCTATACAAACTTGGTAGTAACCGGACAACAAATCAATTTCAAAGAAGCAATTTGCCTAACCAAGACGATAAAAAAAATAGAAATAAAGGGAATGAGATACTTATTTTTTATAGTTACCTTATTCAACGCTTAATAGTTGATGCACATTCATAGAAAACCATCTTCTTGCATTGAAAGAACATCGGTGCCCTATACGACATTTTCGAGGGTTAGATATGTAATGACCTCGGCCTTCTGAACCTTTCCGGCCCAGCTACCAAGTTTTTGCCATTACAGCCCAGTGTCCCTCATGGGCTCAATGAGTAGGAATTTGTTCTACTAGCACAATTGGTACTTACTTTCTAGGGA
>JAXCLQ010000001.1:7970064-7982988 GCA_035584115.1 Cedrela odorata | reverse complement strand
AAAAAAAAAAGGAATTTTTTATTATTTGATTACCCACTAGAATTATTAATGAAAATAAATTTATTATATTTTATTTAGATAAAAATATTATTTACTTTTAAATTTATTGATATTTAATAATAAATTTAAATTTTAAAACTTCAATTATTTTTTATTTTTATTTTAAAATTTGATTGTATTTTATTGAAAATAATTATTATAATAAATATTTAATAAACATATTTTATTAATATTCTTAAATATAAATACATAGTTATATGAATTAATTATATTTTATTTGGACAAAAACATTTATTTTTATTGAAATAGTTTATGCATTTCATAATTAAAAAATTAAATTAATTTCAAATTGCATTTTTAAATATAAAATAATTAAATCCTATAAATTTAATGGGTAATTTAGTAGCAAATATTTAAACTCATACTATGTAAATATATTTGTTAATTATTCTATAAATATTAAAAAAATTATATTTTGAACGCATCTCTTATTTTTATTTAAAATTCATAAATTTAAGTGTTTTTAATTAGTTTATTAAAAGTGTATTCAATTTCAATAATATTATAAATTCTATTATAATTATCAATAATAATAAATACATCCTTCATACCCATTTTACCCTTACTTTTTTTTTTTTATTTATATCAAGGTTATAAAGATAAAAATAGTAAATGTGAAATTATTACACAATCACATTGATAAACTCAAATGATTTTTGTGTAAGCATTCAAATTGAGTTTTAATTACATTGACTAGAGTGGTTAAATAAAACAAAGGCTACATTGTTCAATAAGTATGAGTTAGTAATACATTTTGTGATATTCATTTTCTGTTGTCAATGTATTGATTTTGGCTTAGTTAATATGTTAGAGCCTAAAAATTATAACTAGACTAATTTTATTTCACTTTGAATGTGATATGTTGGTTTCCTACACAAAAATACTCATTGATATTCGAAAAAGATAAGAAATAGTGTCTTCTCGACATTTTTCATCTCCACTCGACATTTTTTGTTATCCCACGAAATTTTTTGTCACCTCTCAATGAAAAAAGTCAAAGGGAAATGAAAACGTTGAAGGGTAACAAAAAAAGAGTAATTTTGTGGATATTGTTATCTGTCTTTTTTTGTAGAATTTATTTATGATAATTGTTATCTTTTGCATATAGATGACAAACGTTTACTTATTGAATGTCTCCAAAGGGTTGTACGATAGCTCAGTAGATGGTAATGAGGTTTATAATGGTGGCAAAACGTTCGGTTTATCCGTTAATCAAAATATAAAGTATCTAGAACTTATCAATCAAATGTATTATTTACTCCGAGTAAATCTAGTCGAGTTTAATATTAAAATAAGAGTAATATAGAAAATGATAGAGATGTTGCCTTCTTCATTGGAGTTAATAGCCAAGTATTGACATTTGGGGGTTTAAGCCATTTTTTGTCACATTCAATCATAAAAAAGTTTTTCCCACAACACAGTCACCTGCTATACAGTATGTAGAATCATTCATACAACGACTACAAACAAATTTTATAAATATGTTTGCTTCTTCAAGCAATAGTAACCAAGTCAGTTCTACACTTCTTGCTACAAATAGAAATGCACCATACTCTCCAATGCGATATATCGATGATGCTATATGTGACTGCTATGAGGGTGAATGTAAGCAAGGTTTAGACAATGATGAGACATTTCAAGCACTTAGCATAAGTGATGTCCCCAAAAACTCAAAGCACGAGCCTTTCAATGATCAATCACCTCCCAATGTAAGAATGTCTCCTAAATTTAGAGTGCATTTTGGTGCTTGTGAAGAGCCGGGTCACTCGTACTATGATCTGCTTCAATGTTTGCCTCAAATTTCTACACCAGTGACTTTCTTAACAGATTGTTTCCGAGTTCTGCAGATGGTTTAATAATGGTCAGAAAATTGTATAAAAATAAAGAGAAATTACGTAGGAATTTAAGTGTCCTTGCAATGAAACAAAACTTTCAGTTCAAAATTTTTCGGCCTACATCGAATCGTTTTGAGGCTAAATATATTGATGAAAGGTGTAAATAGCGAGTCAGGGCAACATTGGTGTCCGAGAACACGTACTTTCAAATGAGATGAATTAATGAGGTGTACACGTGTTTCTTCTACCAACTGTCCGATGGACATAGTTAAGCGAGTTCTCAGCTTATTAGTAAGCTTATAATTGATAAATTTATTAACTACAGTCGATTGTACACACCAAAAAAATATTCAAGCTGACATTTACATTGAATATGGTATGGTCATATGCAAAGGTTTGCATGTTAGAGAAGCAACACTCATGTTAGTTTGTGACGATCCTACAGATTCATATAATTTATTGTCATTATATTATCATATACTGTAATCTATCAATACTAGCACTATCACGCATATAGAAAAGGATTCTGATAACTATTTTAAATATTTTTTATTGTGTTTGGTGGTTGTATCAATAGGTTTCGGTCTTCAATTAGATCAGTGATTGCAGTTGAAAATACATTTTTAAAATAAAAATATTGTGGCACATTATTTGTGACAACCTTTATAGATGAGAATGATCAAATATTTTCATTAACTTTTGGTATTGAGGATAAGAAAAATGATGATTTGTGGCTGTGGTTTATGCAGAAGTTGCAAAGAGTTATTGGAGAGGTACAATACTTGATATTCATTTCTGATCACTATACAAGTATTCAGAAAGCAGTGCACACTGTTTTTTTCAAAACTATGCACGAAATTTGTTGTTATCATGTTTAATGAAATGTACATGCGAAGTTGAATACAATGAAAAAAAGTGATGTTGAGAAATTTATGAAGGCCTACTTTGTTGTTGTAAAAGTATATCATATTAACGATTTCAATGATCAAATGTCAAAATTGAGGTGCATTAACCCTGAAGTAGTCAAATATTTAAAAGAAGAAATTGGAAGTCATAGATGAGCTAGAGCGCATTTCAGTGGCAAAAGGTACAACATAATGACCACCAACATTGTTGAATGTTTTAATGCAATTTTACGGCATGCATGTACACTTCCCATTACCTTATTGGTGGAGTATTTAAGAAGTTTAAAGTAAAGGTAGTTCTACGAGAGGAGAAATGAAGTTTACGATGTGGAAGCCAATTTCACAAAATGGGCTCAAGAAAAAATTACTAAACGGCTAAACGTAGCCAAAAATATGACAGTGTACCATGTTGATCTGTTTGAGTACTAAGTGAAGGATGGAGAAAGAGATGCGGTTGTAGACCTAAACAGCAAGACATGTATGTGCAGAAAATTTAATTTAGATCAACTTCTATGTACACATGCACTAGCTGCATGCAGACACGTACAATTTCAGCATTTCCAACTTTGTTTTCATTATTACGATGTGAACATACTTGTTCTCGCTTATTTAGATCTAATACATCCTATTAGACATCAGTCGAATTAACTTGTTCTAAATGAGCTATAAGGATTGATTTTATTGCTACCTATTCAGCGTCTAGAGTTAAGTCGATGTCGGGTACAAATGAGACTTTTTACTAGTAAGGATGTACCACGAAGAAAGTGTTCTCAGTATAATCAGTATAGACATTACTGACAAACTTGTAAGAATCCTGTGCCATTACATCCAAATTAGATAATTTCAGTTTGAACTGTAATTTAGATTGTCAAGTTTTTCAATTACTTGTGATTTAACTGTAATTTACGTTTGAACTATAATTTGGATTGTCAATTTTTTCACTTACTTGTGATTTAAATACCATAAATAAATGAATATAATGATGTCGTGAATATAATGTGTTTGTACAAACTAAACTAACTGCTGACACCATAAACTAAGGGTAATTCTCTTCCTCAAACGTTGTGCATTTGATGGCCTAAATTCTAAAACATACTGCTATCCCAAATACTTAATATATTTATTTATAAAAACACCGCAATCACCCTGTCGAGTATCTTGCTGTGGAACACTCTCACCTAGTCTACTGGTGACAAACGACGACTTGTAGATAAACACCTCTGGCCTAGCAGTGTAGAATCCGCTTTTCATAACAAAAAGAAAAAAATCTCAGATAGACACTAAAGGTGGGTCACAATGAAGTCATCTTGAGTCGCTACGATAAATGAATCGTACACGTCGATCTGGTATCTCAGCAAGACAACTGCTGCAATGACATAATGCTTCTACTCTATATTGACAGGGATATACATGACGTCCACATCATACTAGGGTCTCGGTTCCTTTATGATGTTCTCAAATGGCAATATCTCTCTCATGACATATCTCAGAACTTCCTAACCCTAGTCGATGCCTTTTATGCATGCCTCGTTCTGTTATATCTTCTACTATGCCTCTCTAAAATAATTTGTAAAATGTATGAATATTATAGTTATTCATAAACTACTTTGTGAATAACTATAATATATGCTTAGTATATTTAGGGTGAACAACTCATTTATGCGTAGGTGTCGATCAAAGTGCATTGATGCAATAACATATCTAGGTTGTTGCGCTGCTGTTCCCACAATAAGTTTAGAGACGCATTGATATGCTAAAAAAGTACTGAATGATTTATTAGAAGAGGTTAAGTAAATGACCTTAAAGTTAAATAAAAAAAAATCTAAAATGCAACTTATATCGTCCTCCAACCATGAACCCTTATCTCCACCTAATATAGTCAGGCACCACACGAGTTAGGTCATCATTTTACACAACTCCATTGGAGCAACATCAGTACTATACATCTAATGCAGGAACGCGGTTTATCTCTCTATTGCCCAAGACTTACCTGTAGTCCTCTATTTTTGCCATTTAGTTGAGTAGACAAAAAGACTTGCCAACTTATGGCCTCTCTTGTATTATTGCTTGAACCAGCTGCGTAGAACAAGGGAAAATGTATCGTTCATCTTCTCTAGATGTACAGAAGTTGTGGTAGGTCCATCTGCATCACCCGCCACAACTTCGTCAGGGAGGCTCTCATTGTCCACCTTCACAACATCTTACATAGTTTAAAGACGTCGTTATTTTATGGATAAGATATAACAAGGTGTTATTAGGGTAACATTTAAGCAAATTCATAAGTTAATCTATTTTTCAGCAGCGAAAACATTGAAGCTTTGATGTAACTCGGTCCTCAATGACTGCATCTCCTATCTGAACTCCTATATTACTAAAGCCATCTCAGCTAGAAATAATTCTTCCTGACGCATAAATAAAGCCTCCATATTTGTTCACATGACATCAATTGCATTCAGGACTTTGTCAATGTGAATATATTGAGGCCCAGTAAGTGTGCGCTCAGGTCCGGTATACGTTGTGAAAGATGGTCCAGTGGAAGTCAGGGGATAGTAGTGAGGGTCAGATGGTGTTGCTACCTCATCACGAGGTGTTGGTACTTGCATACACGAAACAAACTTCAATTGTAATTAAATAATATCGTACTATGTAATTATGTGAAAATGAAATAAAATGGTACTTACATCTGTTTGAGTTGCTCCCAGCTTGTCTTCATATGTAGGAATAGTTACCTCGTGTGCAGGTCCGAAGGGAGATAATGCAATGTCGCCCTCGTACGCTCCCTTTGCTATCTTGATAGACTGTAACTATGGTATATAAGGGATGATGCCTTCTGCATGTATAAGAGCTAGCCAGCAGAGTGGAGGAGGCTACACACACAAAGACCATATCACTTACTAACGTTAGACTGTATGTGAAATTAAGTTAATTATGAAATAAATTAAATAATTAACACATACTTACATTTATATTAGCGAAAACTGTTTTGTTGATGTCGTTGTGAAGACCATTCTTTTTTGTTACCCATCTCAGAACACGAGGCAACTCGTTATTTGTCTTTTCGTCATACTTTTCCCGGCAAATGGAGATTGCCTCATATACCCATATCTAAAAAAAAAATAATAACGAAAAATAATTACAGTTAGAAAAATTTCTGCAGAATCTCCCCTATAATGTGAACATATCCAAAAAATTTAAAACCTACACATATCTAAAAATTAACACTCTCAAATATAATTCATTTTAGTCTAGATCAATAACCCACAAGGTCACACAAAATAGGGCCTCCGGCATCCTCCAAATATAGATAAATTTTAGCAGATTGTAATACAAAATCACAAGTAATAATATACTACCAACAAAATCAATCATGAGATTTACATTTACTTGAAAGACAATTGGAAGCCTTTCTAGGTTGTACCGCTTATAAGAGTGCTTCCTGACCTTTTGGTGATAGTCTTAAAAATTTTTGGCATTTCCAACCAATGCTCGCGAAAGGAACTTGTATATTACCACCCATGAGACTGTATCCTAATGATAGCTCTCAAATTTGTGAAAGTCATCAATTAGCTGAAGCACAAATGTGTCTATCTTACTGCGAGTGTCTCTTTCTGGTAAAAACCTCTCTAAGAAGAAAGTAAGGGTCAACTTTAAGACATATTGATCATCCACCATGCTGAAATTCGTGTCTTTAAAGAACTTATCAAACTGTGATTGCTTAATATCAACTATTCTGGGGAAGAACTTATCACCAAACGATGGGTATTTCTCCTCTTTCTTGAAATCCTATTACCTATTGGTAATTGTTAAAATTTAAGTTTGTTATAAGCCCAAACTCAAACTTGAAAAATCAGATGACATGACCAAAAACTAGGAACCACATTTGTTGTTCTGATTCCTGTTTAGTTGCACAAACTTCTTTTAGTAGTACGTTATGTACAAGCTACCTTGAGAATACAAGCTTCTATATTTGCAAAAATCTACCAAAACATGATTGTGCGAACAAACTAAGCTGCGTCGTAGTTAAATTATGTCGTGTCCTTTCAACCAACCATAAGTGGGACAAAGAGGTAACGACACTCGAAAAAAAAATATTCTTCTCTTCTTTTTAATACCTTACTGACATTATCTCTTAGTGTTTCCATTGATCATATCATCATCACAGCAAAAAAGAGTGGAATACATTAGAAAATTTTGAAAATAAACAGTTATATATTACCTTTAATAAATTTTGTTAAGGCAAACAAGTGGCACTCGATGGATTTTGTTGAGATAAATAGAATGGAAATGCATACTGGATATCTCGAAGAAATTCATCGAGAATATAATCGAGTCTCGATAAAATTCGTCTAGATATCTAGTAGGCATTTCCATAATTCTATTAAATTCATTCAGTCTCGATGAAATATATCAATGAATATAATCGATACTCAATGATTTTTATCGAGATATCTAATATGCATAATTCAATTGAATTTGTAAGTCTTGACAAAATTCATTGAGACTTGATTATAATATTGACGCATTTTGTCGAGATTTACAAAATTCTATTAGAATCTAATTAAACTTTATGATTTGCATTATCTCCCTTGATGAAATTTATCAAGGCCATGAATTTCATCAAGGGGCTAGGAAATTTCGTCGAGGTTAATAACAACTAAAAGTTTCTTAACTCTCGACGAAATTAAAATGACGCTTCTTAAAGTTTTAACGTCGTCTTCTTTAATTTCAACAATACGAAACAAGACATCTCATAGCCTATTATCAACAATATATATTGAATTATTTATACATTTTACTAAACTCAAATACCTCAAATCACACATTTTATAGATAAATTCAAGAAAATATATCAATTATGTTAAAGAACGTACGTTACAGAATTCTCTTATTATTTACACTGTTTTTAGAATGTAAAATTAGACAAAATTTGTTGAGACAACAAGTAAAATAGAAAATTTGTCGAGGGTTGAGGGGCGATAAAATTAGTTATTTCGTTTGGAAAAAAAAAATAAACATGGATAAAATAAGTATGAAAGGTATGTTTTAATCATAAACATAAACTAATTTTAAATTACAACATAAATATAATTAACCAAAAAATTGAACCATTTCTATAATAAAATAAAAAACCCGTGACACTCGGAGGAAAGAAAAATCTGCGTTTTAAACCTTTACTCTATGCTATGACTATGACTGTGAAGGAGGAGTGCGACGCGTGATGACTAATTAATTAATTATTTCCTCACAACAACAGAAAATGTCGAAGGTAGCTTCAACTCAATCGCTCTCATTCGATGATATCTCAAACTATTTCTCTCTTCCTCTCTCCGACGCCGCTAACAGTCTCGGTAACAATTTCTCTGAATTGAAAGTATTCTGAATTTTATGAATAAGATTTTTGTTATTTTTAAGCTTAGCTTGTAATATTGCAGGTGTTTGTGTAAGTGTTCTCAAGAAAATCTGCCGCGACAATGGGCTTGATCGCTGGCCCTATCGGAAGGTACGCTTCTCAATCTAAGCTTTCCCTAATTTCTAATTTAATTCATTCATTCATTCATTCATTTTTTCTTTCAATGTGATAGCATAGGTTTGATATTTTTAATTCATAATATTTTGTTATCGTTGGTTTGAATTGTGCTATTAGTTTCTGTCTGGAAAGAGCGTTGAAGATATTAAAAAGCATGCTGCTCGAGAAAAAAGCAAAGAATTTGCTGAGCTTACAAAAGTTGCTAGGCAAAGGTATGACTTAAGAGTATGACTCACTCAATTTTTGTCACAATGTAATTGGAATTGTCTATATTCTCATTGATTTTTAGTCGATGATACTAAAATAATCAGAAAATTTTTAAATAAAAATGATAGTATTTTTGTTAAAAAAAATATTCTGTTTTTTAGTCCGCATTGCTAGCTGATCAAGGAATGAAAGAAATTTGTGCCTGATATCGGGTTTGAGGGATGAAATTGGCTGTGTTATGTCCTTTTGAACTAATGAATAATTACAGTCCAGTCAAGTCAAGACAGTTATTTTTTTCGCCAACCTAATAGTTTATATTATCAGCTGCACAAAGTTGCAACATGGCAGATGGAACGATAACTAGGGTGGTGGCTTATTCTTTCGATAATATTTCTCTAGGTGCAGGTTGTTGAAAGAGTTATAGTGTTGATATATTTTAATGTTCATGAAGAGCTGTTTGAGAAGTACTTTTTTTACCACAAGCATGTGCACAAGCAAGATACTATGATCAATAGTGTCTCAAGAGCAGTATAATCTGTTCAGACAATTCTTTCTCGTCATGGTTGCAGCTGCTCAAGTGGGTGTTGTTGGTTTGTTAGGTAATATTTCTTGGTGAGGTGCAACATGTCTGGGGTTAGAATCCAAACTAAGGTTGGGAAGCATTTTGGTTATAATTGTGTAATGTTATAAAAAATCGTTTTTGTTACTCAAAACATTTTTCTTTATAGAACCTATTTTCATTACCCTGAACTTCCCCTTTTAAGTGTCTACTTTAACTTGATATTTGTGTCCTTGCAAATTATTCTTTGCTTTTTCATTGTTTTCCTTTCAGTTATGCCCCTGGATTACATCGCAGTCCTGTTGATTATAGGACAAAAACTTTGATACTGTGAAATCATATATGCATCTTAGACCAACGTTTGGTCCTTTGAGGTTTGCCGCAAAGTCAAAGTGTTATGCCTTAAAACTTGCCTAATTGTTTGTGGATGCAGTGGTTTTCAAACCCAAAGCAGTGAAATGTCCAAATTACACAGTGTCACATCCCCACCTAATATGCAGCAACAAGGAAGCAAAATCGTTTCAGCTGGGCAGCCCCACATTTTGCTTAGTGCAAATTTGACAAAAGGAATCATGGCCCTGGATGAATTCAAATATGGATTTCCAGCGGATGGGTTATCAACTGCTACATATAAATGGTGGGGTGGCAGCAGTTCTTCTGGTTGTCGTGGCACTCATGGAGATGAAGTTGAAACGGATGACGAAGACAAACATCAATCTGAAGAGAGGGCAGATAATGATGCTGCTTTAACAATAGTTGCCAATGAGAAATCTGGAAATGGGAAAATGGAGAGTAACATTGATCCTCAAGGGTCAGGTCTATTGACAGCTGTCAGAAAAAGAATTGTGGAGGAAGGACAAGAAGTGCTTAAGCTTGGTGTCTATAAGAGCTACGGTGTGAAGAAGCTAGGCAGGAAAGAGAGAGTGCTGCTTCATCGAATATTCAAATCTTCGTTGCCTAAAGAGTGGATATATGACTCTTCCTAAACTATGGTGTGAATTGCTTTGCGGTTGAAAGTCCATTCTTATCGAGGTAAGGGCATGTGGGATACTGCTTGATGCCATATTCACAACTCAAACTTCTATGCCGGATGTGTAATCATAATTTGCATCATTAGGTTTTATTTTCTGTTTTTGCCATGTTCTAAAATCATTAGAAATTAGCTCAGATGTTTGTCAGCTAACCTGTATGATATGTAGCCTATATTCGTGGACAAAAGGATGCTCTTTTATGTCATTAAGAACTATGATCGTCATAAGTTTTACTGAAAATCACGAAGCTTGTTAGCTAGCCTCTTAATCAAATAATCTAAACCGGGCAATTGCTCATCTGCTTGCTTTACTTCTCTGGTAGATGTGATAATGATGATGACGACTTAATACCTAATAATGCACATCCGAAATGAATCAAATTTCAGATACTCCACTCTCCTCCACTTTGAACAGAAATTCTTGTAATTTGATTTTCAATAGAATTGTAGAACAAGTGTTAGATATGGACGGTGATGTTTTTAACTGGATTCAATTGGGGTAAAATGTGGATGCAGCAAATATTCATACAGTTTAACTGACTTTTATATGTGGAAGATGAAACCCATTTCAATGTATTTTCAACCTAATTTCGTACTCAAAAAGAGTTATTCACATTATAAATTCCAAGACTTAAGACACGTCAGATCAATTACGCATCAAAATCGCTGTTTTAATAAACACAAATATTTAATAAAAATTATTTATTAATATTAATATTTAATGATTTCCTCTCATAATAACTGAAACTTGAAAGTCCGCCACATCTTAAATTTAAATGAAATTTTTATCAAGTATTTTAGGTAGAATTTCCATTGATTTTTACTGGTTTTCATAGAAAAGTTTCACAGGATGTTCAAGTCACAAGCTGATCTAAGTTTACCAAAACAGCTTCAAGCTCAACTATAATAAATAAACTATCTAGCTCTGCCCTATCTTTCAATCCTTACAAGATACTGATAATATCATCCAACAAAGCACGTAGACTTCTCTCATTGGCTGGAATCTATGCAATCTAAAACTCCATAGCTGAACTAGCTCCACATGAAGATATGCAAACTATCAATCGGTCTGAAGTGCAGCAGAAACAGCTAAATTTAAAGATATTCAGATCAAAATCTTTGCACTCAACTCTCACTAATGAGAAAACAGATATAGATATCAAAAGATAAGGACCTATAACTCTCTTTAACACTATAAAATAGCAAACCAAACTCCATTGTTTTCTCATCAACAACAAAACATTCACTCACATTCCTTACTTAACACTCTCATTTTCATTCATTTTTCACCATGGCTGCTTCAACAATGGCTCTCTCATCTCCTTCTCTAGCCGGAAAAGCCATCAAGCTCGCTCCGGCCGCCTCTGAAATCCTCGGAGAAGGCCGTGTCAGCATGAGAAAAACAGTTGCTAAACCCTGGCCAGTTTCATCCGGCAGCCCGTGGTACGGCCGTGACCGTGTCAAGTACTTGGGTCCATTCTCTGGCGAGGCTCCATCTTACTTAACCGGAGAATTCCCCGGAGACTACGGCTGGGACACCGGCGGCCTCTCAGCAGACCCAGAAACCTTTGCCAAGAACCGTGAGCTAGAAGTTATCCACGCCAGGTGGGCAATGCTTGGAGCCCTTGGTTGCGTTTTCCCTGAGCTCCTGGCACGCAATGGTGTCAAGTTTGGCGAAGCAGCTTGGTTCAAAGCTGGCTCACAGATTTTCAGCGAAGGAGGGTTGGATTATTTGGGGAACCCTGGTTTGATCCATGCACAAAGTATTCTAGCAATTTGGGCAACACAGGTAATTTTGATGGGAGCTGTGGAGGGTTACAGAATTGCTGGAGGACCATTGGGAGAAGTTACAGATCCTCTTTATCCTGGTGGAAGCTTTGACCCTCTGGGGTTGGCAGATGACCCTGAAGCTTTTGCTGAGCTGAAGGTGAAGGAAATAAAGAATGGAAGATTGGCAATGTTTTCAATGTTTGGATTCTTTGTTCAGGCAATTGTTACAGGGAAGGGGCCATTAGAGAACTTGGCTGATCATCTTGCTGACCCTGTTAACAACAATGCTTGGGCATATGCCACAAACTTTGTTCCTGGAAAGTGAGGTTTTTTGATGTGTTTGTGAATCTGAGAGTGCTATGAGATTGTCATTGTTGATGGAAATTTGAAGGGACAATGGACGTATATGTAACCTGAATTTTTACTAATGGGAAAGTTAACCGCAATTTATTTTATTTATCATATTGTACTGAAAATCTTTCTTAATCTAATAAGTTTATCAATTAATATATATATATATATATATATATTTGTGAAAATCAGTTATAGACATAACATGATATGAGATAAAATAATAATAATAATAATAAAAAGTTTTAAGATCTCCCCAAATTTAGGGTTAAAAGTAGCTTCGTTTTGCACAGTGACCTAAATTACCTCCACATAATTAACATAGCAAATCATTACTATTGTGACAGGAAATTAAATTACTAATTAAGATAAAATGATATTATATATATTATAATTCATTCGTATTAATAACACTGCTTCTGCAAGCATCTTATTGAGGAGACATCAATACGCAAACCAACAAAATTACATCTTCTCGAACTTATTAATTTAATTACAAGACTACAATATCTCCATCTTTGCTTTTTCCTTCTTGGTTTATTCACATGACATTCTTTAGGTAGGAATGTAAGAAATCATATAAAAATGACAACTACTATTTAAATAATTTATATTTTTTTTTATTAAAAAATATATATATATCTTGTGAAATTTAATTAAAATAATATATATATATATAT
>JAXCLQ010000001.1:7954737-7969964 GCA_035584115.1 Cedrela odorata | reverse complement strand
TCAAAATTGGAAGCAAGCATTCTTTTAGTCTCATTTATCACTTGCATGCTTGAACTAAAAATAGGCATGTCGTCAACATAAAGACATATGATCATATATGTGTTAGTATCTATTGGTTTAAAGTAAACACATTTGTCTGAATAATTAATCAAATATCCATAAGATACTAAAACTTGATCAAATTTTTCATGTCATTGTTTTGGTGCTTGTTTTTAGCCACATAATGACTTAATCAATTTACATACTTTATGCTCATTTCCTAGAACAACACAACCTTCTGGTTGCATAAAAATTTCTTCATCTAGATCTCTATTTAAGAATGCGGTTTTTATATCCGTTTGATGGATATGTAAATCATGTACTGCAGTTAATGCGATAAGAACTCTAATAGATGTAATTGTTGATACTGGAGTATAAGTATCAAAATAATTTATGCCTTTTTTTAAGTATATCATTTGGCAACTAATCTTGCCTTATACTTTCAATAGAATCATCAGCTTTAAACTTTTTTTTGAAAATCCATTTACATCCAATTAGTTTTGTACCTAGTGATAAATCAATTAATTCCCAAACGTGATTGCTTATAATTGAATCTAGTTCACTGTTTACTGCTTCTTCCCAAAGTGATGTATCTCGAGAAGTCATTGCTTCTTTAAAAGTTTGTGGATTGTTTTCCATAAGAAAGACATAAAATCTTCACCAAAACTAGTAGTAGTTATATTCCTTTTGCTTCTCATTGGTTCAGAATTTGAACTCTCTAAAGGATCACTTACTGAATCCTTTAATGATTGAAGCTTTTCTATTATAACTTCCTTTGGAAAAATGGTTTCAAAAAATTCAGCATTTTTAGATTCTATAATTATATTAGTATTATACAAATTCCTTTCATTTTGAAGAATTAAAAATCTATAAGCTGCCCTGTTTTAAGTATAACCTATAAACATAGCATTTATAATCTTAGGTCCTAACTTACTACTTTTAAGACTAGGTATTAAAATATTTGCAAGACACCCCCACCCTTTGAAACAAGATAGATTAGGCTTATAACATTTCTATAACTCAAAAGGTGTCTTTCTAGTCTTTTTGTGAGGAACTCTATATACCTTGTTAACATAACATTTACCATATCTTTTAATGTTCTATTTTTCCTTTTAGTTACACCATTTGATTTAGGTGAATAAGGTGGGGTTATTTCATGGATAATACCATTATCTTTACAATAACTATCAAACTCACTATAATCATATTCACCTCTTCGATCAGTTTTTATTATCAAGTTGATTTTCAACCTCGTTTTTATAGATCAAGAACTTTTCAAAAGCCTCATCTTTATTTTTCAAAAGATACACTTTTGTGTATCTTGAAAAATCATCAATAAAGGTAATATAATACATTTTTCCTTCTCTTGTTATGGTTTGTTTAAGATCACCAAGATCACTATGGATCAAATAGAGAAGCTCATTCACTCTTTTCAAAATAATCTTGTTCGATTTCTTTATATACTTAGATTCTACACAAACTTCACATTTATATTCATTTGTCAAATTTAAATTTAATAACAATCGACATTTTTTCATTTTCTTAATCATTCATTATAACATCAAGTAAGTTTAAATAGTTAACTAGAACTATAACATTTCCCAACAATGACCCCATTTTTAGTTATCACAATTTTTTCATTCTCAAAAGACACTTTCAATCTCACTTTTCCAAGTACAAATACGAAAATTAAATTATATCAAATATTTGGAACATGTAGTACATTACTAAAAGAAAGGCTTTTTCCATATGTGAACTTGAGAAGAACTTTCCCTTTGCCTAAAACTGGTGTGGATCGAGAATTTCTAAGATAGATAAACCCTTCTCCTTCTTTCACTAGTGCATAATTATGAAACTGATTTCTATCACCACATATATGTTTAATAGCTCTAGAATCTATAACCTAATCCTTGTTTCCTTGTTTCCATGAGAAACCATATTTGCCTCGGACCACAACCACGACTATAATTTCATCATCTTTATCAGACAAATTAGCCTTAGGAAGTTTTCTGTCTCTCTTATAACCATTTACCTACATTGGTTAGTATAGTGCCCAGATTTTCCACAAATATAACACTGTGCTTTTTTTTTTTTAAAGTTTAGTTTTTTATTAAAAAAAAAAAAAACTTTTATTGTTAAAAAATTGCTTCTTTTTTAAACAATAAATTCGTTTTTCTTCTGAGCCAGTTTTTCTTCTCAATTCTTAAATGCACAACTAAATCATCGAGGATCATATGTTTCCTCTTATATTTCATGTTATTTTTAAAAGATTCTTGAAAATTAATATCTTCATTTTTAAAATCATTTATTAATAAATGGTAGTCATGGATTTGAGAGGAAACATCCTTACCATTGTTCATTTTAAAATTTAAAAAATTACATATGATATATTTTTTTAGATATAGCATCTTCAGCAATATATTTTTTCTTCATTAATTTTTAAATTTCAAAAGCAAATGTATACTTGCAGTAGATGTCATAAAGTTTAGTTGAAAGCGTATTAAAGATGATGTATTGACATACCTTATTTTTTATGATCTATTTCTTTATCTCTTGGGTATAATTAAGAGTATCTTCAGTTGATGGTCTTATTTTGAGGTAGTCTGACAGATTGTAGATATCCAAAGATCAAATACTTTTACCCTGCCAATGCTTGAAATGTTCACCATCAAAAGTTTCAATTTTAGAGATGTTTGACAAAGACTTGGTTGTGATCATTGCAGCTTCCATGATGAAGTGAAACAAAAAATTGTTCTTTAGATTGTGAAATCACGTTAGCAATAGTGAAAACAGCAAATGTGTAAAGAAAATAGCAAGAAAGACAACAATAAATTTGTAGTGGAACAAATATTGAAACAACAACAAAAATGCAGTGAAGCAACAAAAAATAACCACCAAATTGTAATCGAAACAATAGTAGCAATGCAGCGAAGTAATTGGCTAAACAGCAACAAAACTATAGTGACACATTAGCAGAAACACAGCAAGAAAAACAACAATAGTAACTAGATGAAGAAGCAACAACAACAACAATAGTAGATGAAAACAACAAGCGAGATAAATGTCAAAGTGTGTGTTCACTGTCTTAAAAAACAGAATTCCGCCCCTTTAAAATAATTTTTCAGTGCAATAAGGTGGTTAGATGTGCGATTTATACTTCAGGATACAATGATTATATCGTTGTAAGAGTGTACTCCCAAATGCAACTATTTTCGAACAACAAAAAGAATCAAGCAAGCAAAGAAAGTAAAGCAAATGTCAAGGAAGATTTTTTTTTTGTTAGTCTCCAACTTGTGTCCTAGAACTCCACCCCCCCACCCCCCTTTTTTTTATAGTTATAAGAATATAGCCGTTATAAAAGCTATTAATGTAGAAATAATGATCTGAATTCAAATCCTATGAAATTGTCAAAATTGAATTCAAAATTAAATTTTTGTAACTTTCAAAATAAATGAAAATTTGTAACTTATGTCACTACTTTTGTAATTTATGCCATTAATTTTAATTTTAATTTATACAACCATGTAGGATAACAGATTTTGGAGTATACTAGCTAATATTTACTACAAGTGGGCAATGCTCGGAGCCCTGGGTTGCGTTTTCCCCGAGCTCCTGGCACGCAAAGTTGTGAAGTTTGGTGAAGCAGTCTGGCTCAAGGTTGGCGCACAGATTTTCAGCGAAGGAGGGTTGGATTTATTTGGGAAACCCTACTTTGATCCATGCCCAAAGTATTCTAACAATCTGGGCAACACAGGTTATTTTGATGGGAGCTGTGGAGGGTTACAGAATTGCTGGAGGACCATTATGAAAAGTTACAGATCCTCTTTATCCTGGTGGAAGCTTTGATCCACTTGGCTTGGCAGATGATCCTGAAGCTTGTGCTGAGCTGAAGGTGAAGGAAATAAAGAATGGAAGATTGGCAATGTTTTCAATGTTTGGATTCTTTGTTCAGGCAATTGTTACAGGGAAGGGGCCATCGGAGAATTTGGCTGATCATCTTGTTTTCCCTGTAAGCAACAATGCTTGGGCTTACGCCACAAACTTTATTTCTGGAAAGTGAGGTTGATTTGATCAGCAAGTTTGATATATATATATATATATATATATATTATGTTTGTAATATGTTTATGAATCTGAGAGTGTTGTGAAATCGTGAGTGTTGGTGGAAACTGAAGGGACAATGAATATATATGCTAGTTGGATACGTACAAATGGGAAAAGTTCATTGAGTTTTTTGAATGTAAGTAAAAATATGAAAAATTAACATCTAGACGGGATACCTCAGTTGGACTGAAGATCTGAAGGTCATGTAAATTTATGGTCAAAAGTAGCTTCATTTTATACAGTGGCCTAAGCCTAAATCACCTCCACATTAGCATTAAGAAATCATTCCTAACGTCTCGTCTCATAATATTCAATGATTATGTTGATGTTCATCATCACCATAATAAAAACAATTATAACTGTAGATTGTGCTAGATGATAGTATTGGCAGGAAGTTAACCGAAATTAAACTACAAAAATAAAATGATATTATCATAATTCATAATAATAATAATACTGTTTCTGCAAGCATCCAAGCTAAAGGAGCATCTTATTGAGGAGGCAGCAATAAACAAATCAACAAAATTACAACTTCTCAAACTTATTATTATTAATTTAATTATAAGACTGCAGAGCTTCTTCATCTAGGCTTTTCCTTTTGGGTTTATTCACATGACATTCTTTAGGTGGGAATGTCACAACCACTATTTAAATAATCTTCAAAAAAAATAAAAAATAAAAATTAGAAAAAGCACTTCAAATTTTGTTTAAAAGAACATCTAATACATGCTTTTTGGTTTCTTTCTTTCTTTTTTTTTTTTTTTTTTGGGTTACAAGAATAATGCTCTTAAAATTAATTAAGCACTGCATTTCATTGCTGTAATGGATCAGAAAATTGGAATGGTGAGACAGGACTAATTAAACATTCCACTGGATTTACAATATTTTATAATTATAAAGTACAAATATATGTATGTCAGTATGTGAGTGACTGACTGAGCAAATACAATTGTAGATCAACAAATAATCTTCCCACTTCAAATCTAATGAATCTAAGCCATCATTAATTTATAAACAAACAATTACTAGTATTACAAAAAGAAAAAGAGTTTTGTCTCCTCCAAAGCTCTTTATTCTTTCTTTCTTTCTTTCTTTCTTTATTATGTAATTGAGAAGCAATCATAAACTTTTTAAAATTAAAAACAATACTACTTCATGAGTGCTAATTACTTTATGTGTCCCTTAGAATTTTCGCAAGCAAAGCAAAAAAGCATAGCAGAAGTCAAAAAAAAAAAAAAAAAGTTCTATATTATATTTTGGTCTTACCATACTGTTCCTAACTTTAAAAAAAAAAAAAAAAAAAACTTATTTGAAAGTATTTTGTTAATTGAGTTTTGACATCGTAGAATTAATGTTGATATAGTCAATGGGTAAGTATGCTTTATGGTAGACAATATAGAATCAATCAAATACTCCCAAAATTCATAGACAATGAATAACATATTACAAGTTCAACTATAGTTTTAAGAATTTTTTTTCCTATGTGACAAACTATATGATTAAAGATAAATCCTTTGCTACTAACACACATGTTTTTGTTTGCAAGGTAATTGAATGTCCAAATGTCTTATTCTTTTACATGATTTTTAAGTCTAATAGTTCTTCTAACAAAAAATGTAATTTTTATTTATTTTTTCAAAAATTATGTTATATCTATAAAATAACTTTTAGTATCGAGTTTTAAAAAAAAATGATAATGTTACTTACATAATAATAGACAAATATTGTTACGATAATCTACTATTTTTGTTTTATTAACAAAGCGTTACATAATTTCGATATTTTTTTTTTATAAAATAGACAAAGTACTTAATTGTAATATTTTTTTATAATTAAGTTGTTTATTATTTTTGTTTTATTTTGTATTTTTGTTTTATTTTCTTCTTTATTTTGAATATATATATATATATATATATTTTGAAGTAATATATTTGTAATAATCAAGAAACAAATAAACCCCTTCTTGGCAACAGAGCTTTTCTCTTCAATCTAGTGTACAATTTTAGAAATTCAAGACGTTTTGATGTTTGTGTTGTGTAGTTGTACTTTTATTATTATTATTATTATTATTATTATTATTATTATTATTTTCATAATTCATAAAAATTCAAAAAAAAAATTTATGTCTCCCAAAGCATTCAAACATTCCTTCCCAACCCCCACATGTAATTAATTAACTTAATCTTTTTTTATTTATTTATTGGTTTTTAATTATAAATTTAACCATAAACAACTAATGTACAAACTTGAAATGAGCCCTTACATGTGCCATGCACGTGCAAGTTTTGGGTTCCGTAAAAGCTGCCACTGCAATGCAACCTGATCTATTATCTTATATATTCCCATCTGATCATCCAAATGAAATCACATGATTTATGATGATCCGACGGCCACGATTCGCCCTTTGGGTCAAATTCCGGGGACCCATAAAACGGACTTAATTGCTGCTTTTTAACGAGACTACAACACATCTTATTTGATTTCATTATTATTATTTATTACTTTGTATGTGATGATAATACATTATTTTTGGACATAACAATTATAGAAATATTAATTTTTGATTTGGCATTTTCAATTTTATGTAAATAAAATATGGTAAATGAACTTGTTTCTCCTCCTACATTAACGGTCTCTTTCCTATTTAATTTACAAATCCCAAATCCCAATTATTGTTATTTCCAAATGGAGCATTGATTAAGGCTTGATTTATTTAATATTTGTCCTTTGTAATTAAGTAAAAATATAATTATGACCCAAAATAACAATGTACTGTATCTTGCTTGTCAAATTATAATTAAAATTAAATAGCCACCATATTGTGACATGAAATTAAAAAGAACAACCCAAAATGGTTAAATAATTTAGTATTTCATAATCACACTTATACATACTATAAATAATTCATTATCATAACATAATTTCAATTTTCTCTATTTTTATTTTATTTTATTATAAATAATTTCTAATTTATTTGAAGATGTTAAGGACAATTTGGTAAGAAGAATAGAAACTCTTATAAGTAAACTAGATTTGTTTGTACTTTAAAACTATATTTGTTTGTACTTCCCTCTTGTTAAGTCGACTCCATTGTTCTCTTTCTTTCTTTCTTTGTTTTCCAATATTTTTCTTGCCTAGCTATAAATGCAACCTCTGTTCACATCATTTTTTAACTTTCCCTTTACTGTTTCTCTCTTCTCTTTCGTTGGTTTGGTTTCCTCCATTGCAATCCAAGCTTCCTTTTCCAGCTTTTCTCTTGAGGCCCCTCGCTTCCTCTACACAAAGACCAACCAACCAATTTCACCCACCATCTATTTTGCCCTTCTAACTTTTTAACTCTCTCTCTCTGTCTGTCTATCTTTACATTTTCCTTCGAAGATTGGATTTTTTTTTCTGGCCTTAACTTTGCTTGTCATTTTCATTTTATCATTCTCTGAATTCTTTTTTGGCCCACTTGAGGCAGCAAGCAAGCCTCTACTTGAAAAGTGCTCCTCTATAATTGCAAAGCTGTGCCCTTTTTGTTCTGGGTTTTTGGTGGGATTGTATTATTCGAGGTCTACATTGGCCTATCCATGCTCATTGAGTCTCTGCTGGTTCCAAACGAAGCAGCCTTTTCTTTGCTTCTGCGGTTGCTCAAGGGAGAAGATCAAGGGGGTTAGGTTTGGTCAATACCTCTAAGGTAAACGTTTTCTTATTCATTTTCCCTCTTTTTTTTTTTTTTTTTTTTGGTTTGGTTGTTTCGCTTTTCTGAGCACATTTCCCTTTTTTCTGACTATTACTTGGATCATAAGTGATGCTTTCTCGTAAAATATTCCTTTTGCTCTGAGTTTTGGATTTGTGTTCTGATGATGTCGATTAGGCATTAATAAGTTTGTTTAGGTTTTCGAATGGAATGAGTTGAATTTATTATTATTATTATTTAGGGTGAGTTATAAGCAAATAGGTTTCTATTGATTGGTCAAAAACCTCTAATAGCACTTGGATTTTCTTCTGGATTCAGTATTTACTCGTGGAACAATCAAAAAAATGTAATTAAACTTCACTAAATTTGGCATCAGATTCTCTCTGTTTTCTCTTCCTTTTCATGCTATTTAATAGGTGCAGTGTAAGCCAAGAATCTAATTCAATTCATTCAGTGTGAATTAATGTATTTTTTTTACTTTTTTCTCACACGAGATTTTAAGGATGCTATAAATGTACGGGTTACTTTTATCGTCTATTCTTAGATTATTCTGGATCAGATTTCTTCAAAGTTGAAATTTGCATCTTATAATTTAAAATTTTCTGAGATGTGTTAGCCTTTTTGCGTTTAATAAAGTTGCTTGACATATTTCTAATATTCAGGGGGGTATGTGTTAACTTATTGGTAGCAGAAGCTAGAGGATCAAGAGCAATTTTGACTATTAATATCTGGAAGATCAAAGATGTCCTCTGATGGTTCCTTAAATACAGAATTATCAAAGAGGACATCATTTTTGGGTCTAAAACTATGGGTCTTGATTGGTATATCAGTTGGTGCATTTATAGTTTTGATTCTTTGTATGTTATCTGTATGGGTGTCTTTTCGGAGGAAATCTAGAAGATCACTGGACAAGTTCCCCCTTACTCAAATTCCGAATGTCTCTAAAGATATCAAGGTTGACAGAATCAGGGATCAGAGTTTCAATGATCACCCTGAAAGTGTGTTTCTCTCAGTTCATGATAAATCAAGTGACAAGAATTCGGAGAAAAGGCTTGTTCATGCAGGGACGAGTAAATCGAGTGATCCTGACAACATCAGTCAATGCAGCCCTATTTATCACAATGGGAGAGCATGTAGTTCACAATCAGGGGAAGAAGGAAGCTCTGGTACCGTTCAAAAGCATTCTTCATTGTATTTTGGGGGGCTGATGATAGCCTCCCCCTTAATTGGTTTGCCAGAAATTTCGCATCTTGGTTGGGGCCACTGGTTTACTCTTAGGGATCTTCAAGTTGCAACAAATCGTTTCTCGGCGGATAATGTGCTTGGTGAGGGTGGATATGGAGTTGTTTACAAGGGTAGATTGATCAATGGAACTGAGGTAGCAGTGAAGAAGCTTCTTAATAACCTGTAAGGATATTTTAAAGGTACCACATCTTACATTTTTGATGTCATTGATAATTGTGTATTGAAATGTAATTTAGGGGACAAGCCGAGAAAGAATTTCGGGCTGAAGTGGAAGCTATTGGTCATGTTCGACATAAGAATCTAGTGCGACTTTTGGGCTATTGCATAGAAGGAGTTCACAGGTGTTTGATTCAGTTGCTTTTCATTGATTAATCAGTTATTTTGTCCCATATTAACCTCATCCATCTTGGCTCTATTATAGTATGTTTTTGTGATAAAAGTGTAAAAGTAATTTCTAATGCTCCCTGATCCCTCAAAACTTTATCTTTAATTGTTTGAGTTGTGGCTTTGAGAACAAATTCTTTGAAATTATGATCATTTGTGCTTTTTGATTATGCAGGATGCTAGTGTATGAATATGTAAACAATGGCAATTTAGAACAATGGTTACATGGGGCTATGCGTCAACATGGTACCCTCACTTGGGAGGCCCGCATGAAGGTTGTTCTCGGTACTGCCAAGGCGTAAGTTCATCTTCGAGCTCAAAGCTGTTTCATATGATAATTGAAAACCCCAAATCTTTTGTGATGGTAAAAGGTCTTTGCTGTTTAGTCATTTCCGATGGTCCATTTTAGTTTGAGTCATTTTAAATTATTGCCAATTTTTTCATTTCTTAAAAAAAAAAAAAAGGGTTTTGGGTTGCAGGCTTGCTTATTTGCACGAAGCAATAGAGCCAAAAGTAGTTCACCGGGACATAAAATCTAGCAACATCTTGATAGATGATGAATTTAACACCAAGGTATCTGATTTTGGTTTGGCAAAGCTCTTGGATTCAGGAGAGAGTCATATCACGACCAGAGTCATGGGAACATTTGGGTATGTATTGTTTCTTATTCTCCTACCGAATAAACCATTAATACAAGCAAAATATTTGCTGATGGGAAATTCCTTTTGTGAATATCAGTTATGTGGCACCAGAATATGCTAATACTGGCTTGTTAAATGAAAAGAGTGACATTTACAGCTTCGGAGTTCTACTTCTAGAAGCAGTTACTGGAAGGGACCCTGTGGACTATGGCCGACCTGCTAATGAGGTATCAAATTCTTAAACTTATTTACTATAGATACTGAATTTATGTTTGGCTAGAGTTCTCTTTCTCTCTCCCTCTGATATGGGGTGCTGCTTTCTGCTTATAAAGTTTGTAACTGGACTTGTTTTTGAAGAATATCTATTAAGCACTCTGCATGCTCATGGCAGGTCAATCTTGTTGAGTGGCTGAAGATGATGGTGGGAACACAGAGAGCGGAGGAAGTTGTGGATGCAAATCTTGAAGTTAAGCCTGCGACACGAGCATTAAAGCATTCACTTCTTGTTGCACTTAGGTGTGTTGATCCTGATGCGGACAAGAGACCCAAAATGAGTCAAGTTGTACGGATGCTTGAAGCTGATGACTACCCATTCCGTGAGGTATGAGTTTTGTATTTCCCAGGATTGATAAGAGTTGTTTACTTGTCTGAACATCTGCATTTCTTTTTTTTTTGAATTCTGTGAAAGTATGACTCAGTTCATGCATTTTCTTTTACGTGAGTACAGTTTGACAAATAGTGAATATTTACTGAGTACATTTATATTTTAGTTTGCTTGAGAATTGATACTAATATATTTCTAATAACTTTGATCCAACATTGATATTCAAGTGGACTGTTCTCTTGGCAACTATTGATGCTCAAGTGTGGTCTGATTCCACTCTCAAAGACAACAAATTCTGCATGTAAATAGGAACCAAAATGCTAATTGCCATGGATAAATATTTGGAGCTGTGTTCTCCAACACCTACCCTTCCATGAAGTTCCTAAATTGTTTTGGGTTTTAGAGTGAGATCAAGGTTTTCCCAGGCTTACTTGCTGCCTTTCCCTTGTCTGTTTCTTTGTTCACTCAAAATAATTATGGAAATTGAATCAATTGTTGATGAAGGACATTATAGTTCTGTGGTACTATGCATATCATTCTTAAAGTTCTGTTAAGAAGCATGTGACTTGATAGTTGTAAAATCTGTTTCCAGGATCGAAGGAACAGAAAGAGTCGCACAGCGAGCATGGAAATTGAATCCTTGAAGGAATCAACTGAAGTGGAAAGCAAAGTAGGAGATTCTGGGAGCCATATATCTGAGACAACTCACGGATAGAACTGACAAATAAATGACCACCCCGGTGATTTATTCCCTTCCATCAGATTTAAAGCTTTTGATAATTACATTTCAGAATTTTGTTGCTTCAAAAGTTTCCTGTGAGCGAAAAAGGAATTGAATTAAACAATAGCTCATTTGGAACATGAAGCGGTGAAAATTGTTTCACTACTGTCTTCTCATGCATAATGCTATGGAGGATAAAGAGAGGTGATTAATATATGGGAAAGATAAAGAGAGAGAGAGAAGTTCTTGTTGTAAAGATATGTATGAGGGATGATGAATGGCTGGGCCAAAACTTCATGCATAATAATAATAATAATAATAATAATAATTATTATTATTATTATTATTTCCATTTTGTTGTTTTGAAATGATTTCTGTTCTTGTGATGTGTTATTTTACATAATTAGTTTCACATTTTATTTTCCTCCTTTTTGCATTCCAAATTCATTCTTCTTTAAACACACTGAGTATGATCATTCTCTTGTCCTCCCTCATGGGATGCAAGGATTATTACTGCAGTACAATGATGCTTACTCCATTGTGTTCTCTTGTTCTCAATTTTCTGCTTCCTGGCTGTGATTCAATTTATGTGCTCTTTTCCGTTTTCTTTTCCTCAACAACAATGCATGTTATCCAAGTGGTGGAAGTAGGAAAAACAAACAACCCTAATTATCTAAATGTTGAAAATAAGTGAAGTTCATAGAAAAACAATAAGAGAACTCAATTATTTAATCTTGGAAGAGGGTCAAACGCTTCAGAAACCAATTTCATGAAATAGGTATCTAAAAACTGGTCCACTACACAAAAAACGCTCCTTTGGCTCGCCTTCTCATCCTCATACTACTTTGGCTCTTCTTCTGATTCGGGAACGACAGCAGAAACTGGTGGTAGGGGATGGTGTGGGAAATGACATGACATGACATGTTACCACTGTGTTTGAATTCAGTTTTTGACTTATTCCTTTCTTCATCCTAGATTATTGGCCGTCTAACGGTCGTATTCTCATCTTTCTTCTTACTTACAGCAGAATTGTATTTATTCATGTGGTGGTTGGCTAAGGCTCAGGCTCAGGATCAGGATCAGGCCTAGGCCCATGCTTAGCTGGAGGGCAGTATTTTAGATTAGATCACCCTTTGCTTTTCAAAGCAATAATTATTCTTTTCTTTGCTGTCATTTGGACAGCATTGACATTGAAGATTGCATGAGAAATGCTAAAACACGAGATAACCACTATACTAGTATGTCATGTCTCTATCGCTGCAATAAAATATTGTAAGTTTATGTTAATATACCTTTTCACCCCTTACAGTTCACTAAAACGGCCCAATTTTATAAATACGATAATTTATTAATAAATTTTATTTATATAAATTAATATCATAATATTATTATTATTATTATTATTATTTTTTATCTCATAAAAAAAATATATACAATAATAATATAATACTATTACATCATTTTGTATTAATTTATATACATAATAATATTTAATATTTTATTCTAAAATACAATTAACACCTCATTTCTCTAATTACGAGCGAGATAGTTTAAGCTCTCTTTTTGCTAATAGAAAAAGAACTTTTCCTTAAAATAAATGAGAGTAGACATTTCTCTTGGCGATCCAAAAAATTTAGATTTTGCAATGATATACTCAATCAAGAGATTGTCTTGATAAAAATATGAAATAATGTTAGAATTAAAAAAAAAAAATTTATAAGTTATTAATCATATCAATATTTAAAATATTGAACTAAGTACAAGATATATATGTTCAATTCATCTAAAACATTTTTTTTTTCAAATACTCCAACTATTACAATTCTTAAATTTTAGTTAAATATTTAAAATTTTGTGTAACACTGCAACTAATTCAATTTTGAAAATGTATAGTCTTGTTTATATTTTTTAGAATTTAGAATTTATAATTTAAAATTGTGTTAGAGTTTTTAAATTTTGTATAAAATATTTTAAATTTTATGTTGTTAATTAAAGTGGAGGTGATGGATTACGATCAAATCCTTATTTGATAGGATGATTTATGCTAATTATGGGTAAAATACTAATTTGAAAAAATAATTAAATTGGTTTTACACTCTGTTGGTCTTCTAATTGATTCATTAGTGGAGGTGACAGTGCAAAAAAGTGAAAAAAAAAATTAAATAAGAGGAATATTAAACTTCAATTAAGTTGGTAAATTAATGATATTAAAATATAAATGAAGAACAAAAAAAAAACCATAACAAAGCCTTGACCTACGTTTTCTTTAAAGAAGTTTAATGAAAAGTTAATCACATTGCCTAGCACGAGTTTCACAAAGAATTTTAATTCAATTGGAAGATATGTTTATTTGTCTATTTATTTGGTTAATTTTATGCCAAACATTTATGAAAATACTAACTTCAATGGAAGAATTACACAAAATAATAATTAAATATATGTATATATACATGCACGTACTTAGATATGACTCAAGAAAAGAATTGAATTTAAGCTTTTATTCACTTTGTAATACTGATTCATAGTAAATGCTAACAATAGTATGAGAAACTGCGAATTAATCCTATCTTAGAATGCAAAACCAGTGGCAAAAATTGCTAGGTTGAGCAAAGCCGGCCAGAGCTTAAACGATAGAGCTTGGAGTGAAGAAGCATTGCTCTGATTATCCGGGTTGTTAGGTGAAGTCTGTGAAGATGTTCCTGTTGGCGATGAAGCATGAGAAGCAGCAGCAGCTGGTATTGGACGTGCACTTGGGCGTAGATAAGCTGGAGTGACCATGATGTCAAGCTTCTGTCCAGCTTCACAGTGGCCTGGAAACCCGCACAAGAAGAAGTAATGGCCAGTCCTTTTGAGAGCGATAGAGTCAGAGCCAGTGGTGTAGGCGGCCAACGGAGATGTTGCATTGCATGACTGAAAATTATGGTGGTTTACTTGCTTGACGTTATGAAACTGATTGTTGTATTCAAATACTGCATTTAATAAAATAAAGAAAAGATTAATATTTAATACCATAGTTAATCAGTATCAATGTACAATGAAATATCTTTATAAGTAGTGAATGCATGAATGAATATTTAAAACGTAGAAGAATGAGTAGAATAGCATACCAATGGTGTCTCCAACATGGAAGTCCTTGGAAGAAGCCCAGTTGTTGTAATCGACATTACCAACAACAGTCCATCCGGCAGAGTCGCCAACCTTGTAAACAGCACCGTGAGAGACGGCAACAAGAGTTGTCATCAACAAGAAAGTAAGTGTAAAATTTGCGAAAGCCATCAGTAATCAACCAAAGTTTGAGAGGACGCAAAAATGAGACTAACAAAAGAGATCAAGCGAGAAATCTAGTGCGGAGGGAGATGATCAGTGAGCTTATGAGCAAAAGACATAAGTGTTTGGAACTGTATATAAAGGGGGTTTTCTGCACCGAATTCCTGGCTTGAAAGGATTTCCAATCAAGTATAGGATTTCGTTTAAGAAAGCAACGATGTTTCCTAATGATACATGTTTTCCTTGAAGCTGTTGGATTCGTGGATGTTACGATTCTGCAGCATGAATAATTAGGAATAATAGTTAGTTTTAAGAAGTTCTCATCCCAATTTATTTGGCTATATTTTGTATTTGGAGGCCTATTTATAAAACGGCTGGTTATTTCCAACTTTTTTTAATGGACAAATTTCTTCTGCATAGCACATAAATTATAAATAGGTTATTTAAAATTAAAACATCAAACCCTTCATCATAAAACATAGAGCTAATTTAGTTAATAAAATTGATTTGAATTTCAATACTAATCCGTACTATATTGAA
>JAXCLQ010000001.1:7943137-7954637 GCA_035584115.1 Cedrela odorata | reverse complement strand
TTTTTTAACTCAATTAACATATTACAATTGAAGTTACTACATTGATTTTATTCAATTAACATATTACATTTGAATCAAATGCATAGTGGATTTGAAACCGTATGAATTCAACAACATCTTGCCATCTATTATTCATTTGATTCAAGAAGTTTGATAATCTTTAAATTAACTCAACAGATTTTAATATTGAACCAACTAACACCCATGTTTTATCACTTAATTAATATTGAGTTGTATTGAATGATTTTGAATTTTACTAGTTCAAAATTAATTATTATTTCGGTAATCAATTTAATAATTTTAATTTTCTTTTATAATTATTAATATTTTTTACCATCTTGTTTTCTTTACAATCTAATGGCATTATTTCTTTTAATTATGGTATTCTTTTTTTTCTTACTCTCATACCTAAATGAAGAAAATATTTTTTTAAAAGAAATATTATTAAACCCTACGATTTATTGTTAAAATCCATCAAGTCTTTATTTAATTAGTGAAAATAGCTTGCTGTCCAGCTAAATTTATCTGCATGAAAGGTCAACAAAAGAATTGAATTTAAAATTTTAGTCACTTTTTATTGATTGATATTTGATATTTCGTAAAAGTTACATGCTAAGACAAATTTCAACTAACAAAAATTGAGAATCCTGTCTAGAATGCAAAACCAGTGACAAAAATTGCGAGGCTAATCAAAGCTGGCCACAGCTTCAACCATAGAATTTGGGGAGAAGAAGCATTCCTCTGATTATCCGGGTTATTAGGTGAAGTCTGTGAAGATGATTCTGTTGGCGATGAAGCATAAGGAGCAGCTGGTACTGGACTAGCACTTGGACGTAGAGAAGTTGGAGTGACCATGATGTCAAATTTCTGTCCAGCTTCACAGTGGCCTGGAAACCCGCACAAGAAGTAGTAATGGCCAGTCCTTTTGAAAGCGATAGAGTCAGAGCCAGTGGTGTAGGCGGCCAACGGAGATGTTGTATTGCATGACTGAAAATCTTGGTGGGTTGCTTTCTTTACGTTATGAAATGCGTAGTGAATATAAGAACATCATAAATCAACGAAATCTAACTACACTCGCGTTATTCGTTTAATTTCAATTCAAGGAGTAGAGTTCATTAAATTTTTCTTATTTACGCAATTGAATATTTTCACTCATACAGATTTGAATTGAATGATTACTGTAAGTATTTCGCCTTCAGATTCGATCTTCCAATGCCACTGTAATTGAATCAACATTTAACCTTCAAAGAATTTAATCAAACCTAAGATGCTAATGAATAATAATAGAGAACAACTCATTCAAGTGAACTAATCAAACAATTAAACACAAGGTAAACAACACACGAGATTACATGGTTGAGCCAATTTCTTGGCTTACATCAACGTCAAGAACATCAAGCAACCCTCTCTCTTATGATACTAAGAACCCTTTCTCTTTGCCCTCACTCTTGGCTTCTAGTTTTCTACTTCTGAAAAACTTGTATACAGATGGAAAAACTCTCTCTTTAGCTTCTTCTCTGCATGTATTCAAACCCAACTTCCTTCTCGTTGCTTCTTTGACAGCTTAGAAAACTGAAAATAACTAATTCTGTTTTTCCAATAAATAGCTTGACTTGCCAGCTCAGCTACTTTCATTACTGCTGTGACAAAATTTTGAAATACTACCAGCAGGCCTAACTTCTACAATTCTCCACCTTATTTTAAAACTTCCAGTAATCACAAAGGCTTGTTTCTCTTGCACCCAGCAAGAACTAATTGTTATCTACATTTTAAAACAATTATAATAGCATATTGAGTACTAGAATAAAAAAAATTTCAAAATTTAAGGAATTAATATGCTAAATCATAACAAGTAAGGAAAAATATGTAAATAATTATAAATATTGCTTAATGAAACAAAAATTAAATGGCGAAAACTAAAAACCAAATCCAAAACTTGGCGAAAGTGAAAGTCCAAATTCAAGCCCAATTGATTTTAAAACGAGAGCCCAAACTCTAGAAACTTCTAATTTTATTTAAAGAAATCAAGTGATAAAGAGGAAACAAAAGAAAAGAATAAGAGAGGAAAAGAAAAGAAAAAGTGAAGAGAGAAAGAAAAAGAAGAAAAAAGAGAAAAGAGGAGAAAAAAGAAGAGAGACCGAGAGAAGAATAAGAGAGAAAGAAAGAAGACAAAAGAAAAGAGAACGGGAAAAATGAAAATGAAGAAGAAAACCCAAAGAAGAATGGGAGAAGAGAAGAAGAAGAGAAAGAAAAGAGGAAAGGAAATTAGCTTCTAAAAAGTGGTAAGGAAACTCTTTACTTGTTATCAATTTTCTAAAATTTTCGATTGTGTTATGTGAATTTTACGATTAGTTGATTGTGGAAGGTTGTTGGCAGTACATCATATATATATATATATATATATATGTATGACAGTGTTTTGATACTTAAATATTGTGAAATTAGGATGTGATAATGTATAATTATGGTGGTTAACTTGTATTGAAGGATAGGGTAGTGAAATCTCATGTTAGAGGAGTGCACATTTCGATTACCAAAAATTTTAGACAGGCTTAGTAATTTGAAAACATAATAAGTTCTGGACCTCGATGATTGAACTGTAAAATTATGTGAAAATTAAACATAAAAAAAAAAAACAACATAGTCAAAACTAGATTATTTTATGCAGAAATGTATAATCAGTAAATTTCGAAAGTTGGCTGCCATGTTATGATCCAGAACACTGTCTCATTTCTACATGGTGTATAGTGATTTGTTTATAACTCGAGCATTAGAATTTGAAATTAAAATATGTAAAAAGCCACAGAAATTAGACTTATAAGAAAAAATTCTATCAAAAATTAAGCTTAAGAACTGTTTCCAATTAATTATAGCTAAAATTTAAAGTCACCCCATATTTAGTAAGGTATTACTTAGAGTAATTGGAATTGAATTTACGATTCTTCAATCTGGATAATTTCAGTTCAAGCTCTATAGTAATTCAAAATCTTTTAATTTCTTATTGGGGTGTATTGTTCATGTATAATATATTTGTTCATTTATGAGATAAGTATAACACATTGTAAATCCTAACGAAAATCACTTATTGTAAATTGTCGGTTGGAGTACCTACTGATTGCACCTTGATTTGAATAGGCCAGATCTTAACCAGTGAGTGGATGTTTATTTCTCATAAAATCATTTGAGCTTAATGTTTGAAATACATGTGTTGGAAATTAAATTAAATCATTTAGATTTACTTTAGTTATTTGTTTATGAAATTATAATTATTATGGATATTGTGAATGTTTTTCGAGCATGTTGATGATATATTGAGTTGTTGTGAATTTATAAATTTGTGATTTGAGTTATGTTATTTGAAAAAAAATATTAAAAATATTTATTAATTTTATATAAATGGTTTATTTCATGAAGTTAAAGCATGATTATGGAATTGTTTTATGATATGATTTTAAGGATTCATAGATTTTTTTTTATTATCGAAGACCATGTGCACAAGTATAGCAACAGATTCGGGACTAGGGAGACGGCGATACGTAACTTTTCTAGATCCCCCTGCCTCAAATATTATATTCTTAAGAGTAGTAATAGTGATTTGGGGGATGACGGTACGTAACGTCCTAAGACACTAAAAATTTATAGAGATATGTTTAGGGGAATGACAATACGTAATGCTCCTAGACATTTAAAATTTTAAATATGTGTTTGGGAAGACGACAGTACATAATGCTCCTAAACACTAGATTTTTCACGTAATACTAGGTTTTTGCAATAATTCATTTCATAAATGATTTTAGATTCAGCAGGTTTTAGAATTAAAGGTTTTTTTTTTAACATATAACAGATTTTGTTTTTACCTTAAACTTATGTATTATTGTTTTATAGTATCGACTTCCTGAGTCTTCTTAGACTCACTCCCTAAAGACTCCAGTTTTTGCAGAATCCTATATTTGGTGAGCAATTTCATCATCTTTGGAGGCATAAACTGATAAGAGAATATACATTGCAGTCACTAGAGTTATTTAGTTCATCATATGTGTTATGAAACAGTTTTCTAATGGTCTGGAGTAACAACTATTGTATAGTTGTGAGGAAAAACTCCTGAATGATCGAAATTGTAAATTATGTAATTTTAAAAATTTTAACAAATTTAAAACAAAATTAATAATTGGGACATAGAAAATATACCCTTCGTTGTTGTTCGAAAAAGCACACCGTTTTCAGTCGCCTCCAAGCGTGTCTACATGCCTATTTATTGACGATATTTTTTGTTCTTTTATCGGAAGACTTGATTAAAAGGAGAAAACACTTTTCTCTCTTTTATTCTTTTTTATTTCTTATTTCCTTAGAAAATGTCTAGAAAAATCACTCTCTTCTTCTCTTTTCTTTCTTGTTTTCCTTAGAAAAGTGTTAAAGGAAAAATGTTTATTTCTTCATCTCTCTCAATTTCAGTAAGCTACATTTCTCCTTAGAAAAGTGATTTTTTAAAAAGAAAAACTTTATTTTTCCTTTTCTCAATTTACGGTTTTTTCTTTTATATTTACATATGTTTAACATTCATAACTAAAAGCAAGCTTGGTCATTTGTAATTGGTGGATTTCAAAATCCATTTAATTTAATCCATTTAAGTTTTTGATTTTATCAATTTACTAAACATTTAAGTAATAATAAATGTTAGGTATATAGTCAAAAATATACGTAAAGCCCAATAGGCCGCAGGCCCAGAGTAGAGTTTTACAAAGAGGTAAGTGATATCTGTGACTTGAAATAAATCCGAGAACTACCTAGAGGAAAACAAGAACTTAAGGATAGAGAAAGTTGAGACCTTTTAGGTCTTATTCAGGGGCCATTTCGTAAAGGTCTTGGGTACGATTGATAAAAGTCTCAGCCATGCAACTCTTAGGCTTATCTCATGCATGTAAAGAAGCCTCACGTAGTGATTTCTGATATCTCACTACAATTACGTATCTATGGAGAGTTCATTTCCTTCCCAAGTTCTTCCCGGATTATTTTAAATTAATAAGGATTCTTAACAAATAAAACTCTTTACATAATAAGAATCCAAAGTTCAATAGACATACTCTATGCAAAAAGGGCATGAAATTCTACAAAATTCGAAAACTGATATTTATCTAATGGAATCTCTGTGATTCTCGCATAACGAGATACATGTTTTCAGATTTCATAGAATTCTACCAAACTCAAAAAACACAAACATCTATAAAAAGAGAACGATGATGACCAGGTACGAATAATGAAACTCTAAGATTACAAGTCCATATTCTCCTTGATTCTTTTCTCTCACATTAAAAAGAAAAATCCTGACTTAAGCATTGGAGGGTTTTTGCCAGACAACTGACTTTTTAACCCCATAGCTATCAATTGTGATCACAAGTTGAATACATCATTAAACAAGGAGAAGAAAATCGTTACTAGTGCACAGAGTCCACAGAATGATTTTTGCTGCATCAACATTTGCTTCGTCTGTAGGAATTTTCGAATGAAAAGTCACAAACCACTGATAAAGAAAAAGATTATAGTCACTTCAAGAACATATGTAACCAGGAACTGAGCAGAGGCAAGGCATACCGATTGTGTCTCCAACATGGAAGGTTTTGGTAGAAGCCCGGTTGTTGTAATCGACGTTGCCACTGACAGTCCATCTAGCAGAATCACCAACCTTGTAAACAGCAGCACACTCAGAGTTTTAAAAAAGCTATGTGATCATTAGCGAGAAAGCTAGGGTATTCTTTGCAAAAGCCATAACTAATTAATCAGCCAAAGCTTCGAACAAAGGAAGAACAAAAGTAGTTGAACAACGAAGAGCAACGAAATCAATGAAGTAGTGAGAGATCAATTATGAGAAATAAAGACACAGTGCTTAGCCTTGTATATAAAGAGTATTTTCTAGTTCGAATCCTAGCTTGAAAAGATTCCTTTAATGAACTCATATTCAAGCTAAAGGAGATAACGAAGCTTCCTTAATCCTAAAGCTGTAGGGCAAGTTAATTCGTGAATGATAAGTTTGTCGATTATTTAGTTGGTTAACGATTCTATAGAGCTAAGGCTTGGCCAACGATTCGTGAATGATAACTAAATATTTCGATTATTTTTTTGAAAGGAAAAAAAAAACTCTAGTAATCTTTTAAGTATTGCTCCTCTTCTACATTTTTTTTTTATAAGTAATAGATGTTTTATTTAAAGTTGAATTTTTCAATTCAATTTTAAGATTGGACCTAAGGTCCAACAATCTGGCCCAATCTTATTTAATGATGGTGAATAGTATTAAAGAAAGGCAGTAGAGAGTCATTTTTGACATCCTAAGAAAGAGGTGAGAAGGTATATTCGAAAGTGGTTTAGTGGTTAATTAAACTCATAAATAGAAGTTATAATGCTGCATTCAACAAATGAAATGGGTCCTTAGCTCTTGCATCTATGTTATGATTCTTGACCCTACATAAAATAAAAGAGTTGCTTTCAACTTTTTGGCCTTACCAATCCAATCGATTGATACCAAATATTTCAAGTGCATGACTCCAGTGTGGGGCTATAGTTCCTTTGACTATGCATACATTTATCACTTAATTTTTCCTTTTAACATATTTCTTCTATTTTTGGATTTGGTAGGATGAGGCCATCAAATTGAAAAGACATTCAAGAAGACTTAAGAGGTCCATTATTTGATCAAAAAGCCAATACCAAATTGTCATCTCATTTTTGCTCCATACCAACCTACTATAAAATCATGACAATTACCTTCCTTTCAACAACGCCCACCCACACCCCTCTAAAAGCCCCAAAAAAGGTGATTTTGACAACCTCCTAATTTATCGTAAGCTAGAGTATTGATTATGTCATTTGTGCTCATAACGACTACTTATCGTAAACAAGAATATTATATATATGGTAATCTACTCGAAAATATAGTGTTTATATTTTTGTCTTGTGGACATCTATTAATGGTTAATCTTTCTTTCTTAATGATTGATGTGTAAACGATCGATTATGAACATGAGATGCTTTTAATATCTATGTAGAAAATACTATAATCAAATTTTAAATTATTGATCATGTATAATTGTTTGTATTTTTAAAAATGTTTTCTAAAATTACACTTATCTAGGGTTCTCTAATTATGCTAACATAAGGTGGAGAGTTGTGAGATAACCCTATATACATAGCCCCAAAAGATGACTTTATGTAATGTGTAAGTGGGTCTAAATTTGTCCATAGTGTGAGTTAGAATAAGAATAGATTGCATGATTTGTCTAACAATACTTTATGCATGCTTTGCTTATCTATAATCTGTAGAAGAAAGTAATGTAAAACATGTATTAAAATATATAATATTTCCAAATCCCCTCTCTCTCTTTTGAAAGATGAAATAGTACCTAGAATGTCGATGCAAGAACAATAATAATAAAAAAAATATAAAACAACACCAAAGTCAAGATTATCATTTTGCAAGCTTTATTCAACTGAATTAATAATTAATGATGTGGGTGTGGGTGTGGAATCAAATAATAGCTACAGCTACCCTTTTGAAAACTGCTTTAGCAATGGTCTTTGGTGAATATTTGACCTTTGCGAACTCTTTCAATTGAGTCTTGAGCATTTATATAGATTAAAGCCTGAAATAGTCAACTTGTCAATTAATAGATCTATGTCTTCTTCCTTCTCTCCAAAGAATAATAATTATAATATCTTGTTCATTTGTGGAGCTGAGTTGCAGATGTTTGAATGATTCAGAAAATTAGTTGTTTTATATTATTATTAGAAAACTTAGGGTTGAATTGATTCTTCTATCTCGTGGTCTAAACACTTTAGTGGTTGGAGCTCACAGTCAAGAATGGTTCAAAGCTTCGAGAGTTTGAAATCCCTTCACACTTGTATGAGATAAAATATATATTAGAAGACGGAAACATCAGACAAAACAGTAAGCACTTGTAATAATAAATTATATGATGATTATGGTTATTAAACAAATTTAATTTAATAATATTGAGGCAAATATATATATATATATATATATATTGGGTTCGGTGTGCTTAAGTTAGATAATATACCAAACTGAAAACTACAATAATTGATACAAATATATCTAACTATGACTTGTTTCAGTAGGACTTGCTGGCAACCTCTGTTTGCTAATCTATTCAAATTACAATGCATAAAGTCAATCACTTATTCTTTAATTTATAATTTTTTTAAAAAAATTGAGCTCTAACAAAAATAGGCTCCATGAATTTCATTAGTTTCTTTGATTAATTCTTACATAAATTATATTTGATTTAAGTTGTGTATACATATATAATCAGTAAATATAAATTTTTGATTCATACTTTTAAAATAAATATTACACGACCGAATTCTTACATAAAATGGGACCAGACATGAATAAGAACAGGAATTAATAAACATTTTTTCCTTGCATTAGGTAGATTAATGTTAACAATTACTATGATAATTGACGAGACTGGCTAGAAAAAGTCATTTGCCTAACATGTAAAAACAATGATAGATATCGCTTACTAGGTACGATCAAAATTTTATGTATACATTCACACGTTAAGGATTAATTAATGATAATTAATATGTATCCTTTTCAAATTTTCTTACATTAATATTTCACTTTCAAATGAGAATTGGATACATGCACCACATCCACATGTTTGCACATGCATGTGGTTTATGCTCCTGCATGCAGTTCCAAATGCAAGCTAGCTCTAGCGTGTCATGTTTGAATACTACTAGTCTGCTACAAAAAACACGATAGCAGTTTTCACTTCTGTGATCGATGTTTGACTATGTTTGGATTTTGTCTCAATCCAATCACCGTCTTTGCCAATAAAAATAGTTTCGATATTCAAAATTACAGAGAGTTATTTCATGCAAACTAATAGTTATAAATTTATTGATAGATAATTATTATATTATTGCTATTCTATAGGGTAAAATCCTTTCCTTAATGGACATCCAACTGCTGAATTTTATAATAGAGAAAAGATGAAGAGCCTGTTCAGGAGCAGTATTTTGTTTAAATTAAATTCCATTATCCTATATCTCTATAAATTGTGGTAAGGTTAATTAGTGCTACTGGCCATTCCTAACAAATAACCCTCTCTCATCTCTATTGACAACAGCAATGCTCTAATGCCTAATTAAATATCATATTTTATTCATTGACAGAGGCCGACGGGACAAGAAGGTCAACAATATCAAGCTCTTTGATTGCTGGGTTGGTTTTTTAATTTTTTAATTTTTGATTTGTTTGTTCTCCTATCAAAAGTTGGAAGTTGCATCCTTAAATATTCCTTCCATATTGTGCATATATCAGATTGGACAACAATATTCTCACTCATTACCTTCTAACCACCACATTCCCGTTCGGAATTATTGTACCTTGACCTCGTACATCTCACCCCAAATTACCCAAAAGCCTAGCAAATTGACCCTCAAACTTGGTGCAAAGCAGATATTGTAGTTAACAAAATCCAGACCCAGAAACCAAAATTTCCACAAGTTAAAATTTGACAGTCTTAAAGTTTTATCTACTAAACAGTTAAGCATATTGAAAAAGTTAATTACCAAGCGCGCGCGCGCGCGCACACACACACACATATATATATATATATTCGTTAACCATTTGATTCAATATTGAATAACTTGATATATAGAGATTGAAATAATGATCAATCTATACCATCGGCCCCAACTTTAGAATATCCAACAGTGGATACATGTACATTGGTTCAGATATCATGTGAATAAAGAAATCTTCATGCAGTGTTTTCTCCATGATTGGATCTTTGAACACCATAAGTCATGCCATGTGCCAATTCTACATATATCAAATCAATATTATTGGCATCGTTGCAGTAGATGATTTCACTGTCATACAGTCGCGAGACTTGTGAAATTGCGTTGTAAAAACATATGTTGTTTTCCTCGTTTTCGAACCAGGCTAGGGTGTGTGCATCGCATCGACTTGAAAATAATTTGCCACTTTTAGCCCATTTTTCTTGACTCTGATTCTTCTGCTGATCCTAAACAAGGCAGACTTGTGAATCATGCAAACAAATAAATAAACTATCAGCTAGAGAAAGACAACGTGCAATTCCCATTTAAGGATACGAATAGCTTTTAGCAAACTAATTAAAGCAAAAGTCATACAGGAAAAGCTTGTGCTTGATAGCCTGCGAATCATGCAAAATATTAATATACCTAATAAAGAAAGATTACAATACACTGCAATCTGCCAATCTCATTCAAAGGACAGCCACCAGAAATTTAGATTCAAAGTAGTAATACCTAGAGAAACTGTTGAAAACCTGCGTTGAATTAGTTCTATATTTTATCATTTGACCAGATCTTCCTTCAGGAATAATTGAAGTATAACAGTGATCATCACCTCCCCTCGTTTAGCTGTCTGGTATCATGAATTTTCCCCAAAGAAGCACATAGTTTATTCAACTGATTTTTCAAGTCCAAAGCATAATTAATAATCATCTAATTGCGATTAACAGATTTATTAGGTGGAATTATATTGTCTATATATGTGTTGACATTACAATTAATCTATATATAGCAAGTTTAATTTTGTTGAAAAACTTGGACTGGCACATATTATATATCATCTGTTACAACAAGTTGTTAGTGTCTGTTAATCTATTTATATTAATTATGATTACAATTTTCATGTTGATACTTAAATAAGATTAAATTTAGGAAAACGAATGAGACGGGCAGCAATCACAGGAAACATGCATGCCTATTCTTTCAACAAAACAACAAAAAGGCAGAAGAAAACAAAGATTGGGCAGCAGTAGAATTAGCTGTTGTTTCAAAGGCAGAAACTTTGACTTAAGTTTTGGGTTTTTGTGTGAAACAGAAAGCGTGCCACAAAATTCGGAAAGTAACGGAGATTGGATGACGTGAAAGCCCAATCAGCAACACATAAACACAACACAACCCACAACGCAAGTTGTGGGAAAAAAGAAAGCAAACAGAAATATCTCCCACGTGCCAGTTACGGTCAAATGCCGGTGCCCAATACTGAGACACGTGTAAGACAATGCTCAGCGAATAATGAAACCGTAAAGTTGTAAACATTGACTACTTTTCCTGTGCTTGTTAATGACGTTGATCATGACCGCTTGCAATTGCAATCACTAGTCATGCCCGGTCCCTCCTTTGGTTAAGCTACCCATTCCCTTTTTTTTTTTTTTTTTTTAATTATTTATTATATATATATGTCTGTTTATTTTATCACTAATTTTTCTCTAATAACATATGTTAAGCATATTTTATGTATGATTAAATTGTAATTTAATTTTAAAAATATTTAATATTTGTTCACCAATCATATATATTCATTGTAAAATTTTCTCTGATAATAGTTATGAATTTAAAAAATTAATTAAATAAGAAAGAGTTGAGTTAGAATAATGGAGAATAGCCAAACCTACCAGCCAAACAACTCTCAATCTTTCAATCTTTC
>JAXCLQ010000001.1:7928976-7943037 GCA_035584115.1 Cedrela odorata | reverse complement strand
ATAAGAAAGAGTTGAGTTAGAATAATGGAGAATAGCCAAACCTACCAGCCAAACAACTCTCAATCTTTCAATCTTTCCTCTCTCCAATAAAAGTAGGACAATAGTTTAACTCAAAGCTTACTTTCAGAGAAGAACAAAAAGTTAGGGGTTTTAAGTGATCTGTGTTTAACTAAAGCTAGCTAGCTAGCTCTTACCTTCTCTCTGTGCTCTCTCACTCTTATCTTCTTCTTCCTCTCGATCTTCGCCGTTTCATCTATGTCAAATCACGAGAAGAAAACTTCATACCATTATGATCCTTTCGACTGTAATCCCCAAGGCTTTAACCGCTTGGGTTTCAACTTCTTTCAAGACAATAATTCCTCCATGTATAGTCCACCAACACCCTCAGAAAACCTACAAGCTTTTGATCCCAGCTCATACATGAGCTTCACTGACTGCTTGCATGGCTCCATGGATTATAGCTCTCTTTCGAGAGCTTTCGACATGTCTTGTTCATCATCTGAAGTAATTACTCCGGCCATGGAAGAGAGCTCTAAGAAGACTACTACTGTTGCTGGAGATTCAGCTGGCGGGATGACAACCAGTGAAAATAATAATCCATCTACCCCAAATTCTTCTGTATCTTCTTCGTCTAACGAAGCGGCGGGTGATGAAGATTCAGGGAATAACAAGAAAGATAAGCAGCTAAAAGGGCAGGAAGATAGAGATGAGAAGTCAAAGAAAGTGTAGGTTTCTTTTGGTTTTTCTTCTCTGGAAGTTAGGCTTAATAGGGTTTGCATATCATTTTCAATTTTACGAGTGGTAGACTTAATTTCAAAGTCTTTCTATGATTATCGTTCTTTTGAGAATTTTTTCTGCAGCTTAGTAATATTTTAACTAGACTTTCTTTACCTCTCAATGAAAGGAATCTGACCTGATCTGTCTTCTTATCATAAACTAGTCTAATTCTATAAGTTTTTAAATCATAAATGAGAAAGCAAAACAAGGAGACTACGAAACCCTAATACATATCAATTGTCATGAGATTGTATGTGCAAACATTGTTATTATCAAGAAAATTACATATATGTTTCATTCACTTTTGCATTAATTTTGTTTTTAATATATGATCAGGAACAAGCCAAAAAAGGAGAAGAAGCAAAAAGAGCCGCGATTTGCCTTCCTGACTAAGAGCGAGATCGATCATCTGGAAGACGGATACAGATGGAGAAAGTATGGACAGAAGGCAGTCAAGAATAGCCCTTATCCAAGGTTTCTTTTCTTTTCAATTTCCTGCACTCTTTTTTATACCACAATAGTGAAACTGAAATTCCCGATTTCCGGATATTAATCCACCAAAATTTTCTATACTTATAGAACATGGTAGATTTAAGATATGAAACTTGTATTATTTGATGAGTTATGATTTAGTTCATGAGTTAATGTGTTTATAATGTGGTTTTAGAAACCGATCATACTAGTGAAATCTTGCTTTAGTAACTGAAGACCAGATCCACCTACTTTAGTTGCATTCACATTGCTGCTTATACAAAACCCTTCCTGCATCACACAATTAATGTCACTAACTTTTGGTACATACTATTGTTAATTAAAGTATCAGTTATAATTGTTTGATATATGATGTTCACATTTCCTTCCAAATCGAATTGTAGTGAAAGAATTGTCATTAAGATATGAAAAAATTGACATTAACCCAATTACGAAAACAAAATGTAAAGGAGACGGCTTTATTGGTTTGTTGGAAACTTGGTATTGCAGAAGTTACTACAGATGCACCACCCAAAAGTGCACCGTCAAGAAACGTGTTGAAAGATCATACCAGGATCCAACAATCGTGATCACGACATATGAAGGACAGCACAACCATCACTGTCCAGCAACACTTCGAGGCAACGCTGCCGGAATGCTGTCACCTTCCCTTCTGGCATCTGCGTCGATGGGGCCTGGCTTTCCACAGGAACTCCTCAGTCACTTACTTCCATCGACAAATTATAACCAAGGTGTTCCAAGCTCAATGTACTATCAGAATCTTGCAGTACCACAGCAGCAATTTCCCCAGGTTCCTGATTATGGGTTATTGCAAGATTTAGTTCCCCCATTTTTCTACAAACAACAGCCATGAAATCACCTTTCTCTCCATAAATTAATACCATATAGAGCATTGAATTCATATTTCTGACCTATATACGGGGAGTTCTAGCTCCATGAACTTGCGAAATCTGTTTGATCGTTAATTTTTTTCAGAAGGGTGAATCATGGCCTTTCCCTTGAAGGAGAGGAAATCTGCTGCTTGATGCTGCCAAGATGCATGGGAATAAAAGGTCTTCAATGAGATACGCGATCGATGGAGATGATATATATATTAGCACTGAGTTTACAGTACTAATATATGGAGGCTGTTTGATATAATTGCAAGATGTAGATGAGACCTGAGAAGATTGATGATCTTTTATATGTAAATGAAATTTTTAATCGGCCATTTTATCTTTAAGATACTTTCTGGAGTTGCTAATTATTATTTGATTGTGTCTACTATTATAATTCGGCTTTTTGATTCCTCAATTTCCTATTTATAAAGCCTTTACATAAAATTATATGTTAAAATGCATTTTAAAGAGATTTAATTACCAGAAATAATATAACTGAAGTTAACAGAAGCTTGTAAATTTTATTAAACTAGAAAAATTGGTAGGTTCTTGACTACTATGATCTATTCATAAATCGAATGAAATATAGAGGTATTGCATAGAAGAAGGTCTAATGAAAAAGGGCCGATATTCAAGTTAATAAACCGAAATAACTTCGAATTCGGTCAAATAGTCCCTCATAATTCTCTAAATAAAAATAAGAACAAAGTTGAGATTAGTTGGGATGAATGGAGTAAATTAAAAATGAATATGATGAGATTGATTTCTAATGAAATTGTGAAGATATGAAATTGAAAAAAAAATATATTAATTAAGGTGAATGTGTGAAGCACATACATTAAAAATTGTACAAGTAGTAAGTAAGCTAAAGAGATTTATGTATGACTTGTAAGTATGAACATGGAGGTTAGTTGCTAATTGCTAATGGCTATAGAGAAAGAAAAGACTTGATTAAAGAAATAAAATTTCGATTAAATTTTATATATTCATATAAATGTCAATACAAGAAAACACATGTAGTTGTTGTTATTTCTAATTAAATGAATTGTTTTTTAAAAATAATTAAACTCTAAAAATAAAAATATTGACTTTTTTATTTCTAAGTTAATTCAATTTTATGTCATTTCCATGATTCTTTCCTTTCCCTTACCTTACCTTACCCGCAAGGGTTTTTTTTTTTCTCCTTTAACGTAAGTCTTTAGAGCATAAATTAATTAATTTTAAAAAATAAATATAAAAATCTGATTTGGGAAATGGAAAAACAAAAATTAATAAAATTAAATTTTTTTGGATCTCTTTTTGGTCATGGGAAATTGGAAATGGATAAAAACTGAGAATTTTAGATTTTGATATGCGTTTTGATATTTTTAGCGGTTTCAATAAAGTTTAACGACAACATAGAGATGTTATTGATCAGCGGTTCAGTGGTGGCAGCTTGTACGCCTTTTGTGCTATGGCCAAATTGCTTCTCTTCCAACATCAACACAGAGCACTGCGTGCCCAGCTCGACCAACTTCACGCCGAAGCTGAGACCACTCGTGCCAAAGGTAACCCCACCATGATACCCATTTCAGGATTTTGTGTTTATTTGTCAATTTATTTCTGTTTTGGAATTTTTATGAATTAGTTATTAAGTTCTAGATGATGAGTAGATACGTGGTGTTCTCGCTTAATTTTGAAATGGGCTTGTGATATTTTCAGGGTTTCAAGTTTCTGGTTTTTGAAAGATCATTTTTTTTATTCACACTTGACGTTTTCGTTTGTTGTTATGATGGAATGTGTTGAATATCTAAGAAATATGTTTGGATGTATGCATTATCGTTTGTTCAGCAAGCAGTGCAAGACTGAGACTTTTGCGGTTGTCGGAGGCTGCAGAGAAGCCTAAACGACAGGCAGCAATCAATGTCCATACTGGGAAGGGAAATGATGCAAAGGAACCACTATTTCAGAAGAAGAAGGTCATGCAAGCTATGAAGAAGTCAAAGAATCGGATTGAATTGCTTGATGAGCTCTCCGCAATGCTTAATGGGGTAAGTGGAGAGCTTTTTCCCCACAAAGATTTAGTCTTTTCAGCTAACGATCATGTTCTGACTGAAAAATTGGGAGGAGCTTTGAGAAACTTATTTTAGCAAACATGGCCTTTTCAGCTGTACTATTAGAATCATCATAGATTAATATTAATGTTTAATAACGTCTTTAGCGACTTATCTTAAAAGTCATTAAGATATAAGTTCGTGCTTTCTTCAATTTGGATCTCATGTTCTCTTTTGTGATTAGTATTATTGAAACTTAACTGTGAAGATGGTCCCAACAATGTATATGTCATTGAGAAAAATATATAAAAAATATAATATAAGTTGATATTGCAATAAGCTCATTTTGGCAAAAGATGTCTCTGATTTATGAATCAATTTTGTGATAGGCACTACACATCTGCAGCAAAAGGAAAACCAATGTTGCAGATGTTATAAGACTAGTTGATATCTTGAAACAGCCACACAAGATTAAGAAAGGATAGGAACTACTGATTTTGTGGAAGTTTTAGTCGATTTGTTGATAGCATCAGACTGTTGTTCCTAACTAAGATGATGTTGTTGTCTCGAAATTTTGATAATCATGCTCATGTTCAGTAATCTATGCCCCTATGCCGTCATTCATGGAACAACTACTGAAAGTTGTTTCTTGTTTTTATTTTGTCTTGCTTTTGTGTCCAAGTAGCAGAAAATTGCAGCGTATTGTTTTTTCTCAACAAAAAACTTGTGTTAATTGAAGCTGATGGTATTCAAAGCAACAAACAAAATCAGCAGATTCAGAACCTGGATTCTGCAATGTGTTGTAATTTTGTAATTCTTGATGCTTGTTTGGTGGCATCCAAATCCCTCAAACTTTCAGTGCTGTTACGCCATTTTATACCCCTTTGTGATTGTTGGAGAATGCTAGGTCGTTTATCCAGTTCATTCATTTGTATCAAACCACTTTTTTGATTCTTTGTTGATCTTTCATAATAGTCATATCTAGAGTGTCATGTCTAAGAATGTTAATCAACATAGAAGTCCAGCATTACCTATTTCTTTCTGTACATCGGGTATGAGTAATTTTAGATTTTCAGGAGTAATATGCATCACTACATTGTGGACTTCTTCATGATCCATCCTATCTTGTTATTATAGTATTAATATTCAGCATGACATTGCAACACAAAATCCAGTTTTTGCAAAAGCCAAATGCAGTTGATTGCAGGTTTTTCATTAGAGCATTTATGCATTGGTTAGACTTCTTTATATCCGTTTATGTGATATCTAGTTTGCTCTTCCGTCATTGAACAGCAAAGCATCCACATATAAATCTTTTATTTTTATAGCCAGAAATGACCACTGTATGGTAGTAATTATAGATTTAGACTAGGATTCTTATCACAAAATAAAAATAAAAAATGAGATTGAATAGGATCTGCTGCTGTTAAGGTTAGATTTAGCCACTATGAATGTAATCTTCCCTGTGGATCCTTTCTTTTTTTTTTCAATCTATTTTTATTTTGGTGGTCCCATTTAAGAACATAATATTCTACTTTATCTCATGAGCAGAAATCTATTTTGGCTTCAGGCAATATCGGTAAAAGAAACTCTACTGATAGGGAATGTTGCTTTGGATCTTGAAGTTGACACAGAATCCTTCCACACTAATTAGAATTGTATCACCAAAGCAGAAAGTTGAAGAACAGAAACTTGATGATAAAGATTTTGACCCTGATGGCTCGAAACCTGGTGACTCTCACAACCTAGTTTTGCAGTTTTCGGCTGATAGTCAATCAAGTTCACTTGTTGATCATGAGATGGAGGATTGTCAGAGATCTGTTGGTGTGAACATTAATGCTGAAGATAACACAATCAGTAGTTTGAGGGGAATATCCTCTTTTGGCGGCTTCTTGGGACATCTAGACAAACAGCTTAACAATATTGAAGCAGAACTTTGCACCGTTTTAAATGTCTCAACTCTAATACTCAATAACAAGGAGAAGCCAAAAAAATATAAAGGTGCAGCAAGCAATGGAACTTCCTGATACTGTTCGTGGCCTTCGAGGGAGGTAAGTGCCTTTTTATCGTTTTTAATACTGTGGAACAATTAAGACCATAACTTAGAGAAATAATACTGTTTGTCCTTGTTGTGTTCACAGAATCACAAGTTGCATGCAAACAATGGTGGAGATCAGTTAAAGTTTTGTTTAAACATACTTAGTTATTCCACGCTAGGTAAGGACTAGGTCTTTCGATGAACTAGTAGCATTGCTTCTTTAATCCAATACAAGAACTGATAATTCTGCCCCCAAATTGTGACCGAGTTTCAGCAAGAATCATTTTATAACAAAATATAAAAAGAATGTTATTTCATAGTTAATATACAATAAAATGACAGACTTCTGCCTTTTTTTCTATTATTAAAGTTTCTTAAAATGGGAGATTGGCTACATATCATGGAAGCTTGAAAATAATTAAATGTGAAACCTTCAGCTTTCATTCACAATTTATCCTTGCATAATGTTCAGCCAGCATTTCATCAGGCAATTGATAATGATATGATCATAAGCAACATGTTGTGTTCAACTAGCTACAGAGGTCAAATATTTATCCAAGAGATCTAACTGTGTTATTTCTAACCAATGTTAATTTCATGATGTGCTTCTGTATCTTGCTTCCTTGTTGCATGGACGTTTCAAAGTGAAGAACCACTTTTAGACATGCTATGTGATATATGCAGTGCTTCATGCCCTAGGAATATTAAACAGTAATAATTAAAAGTAGACTGCAGATTCTAACCTCTATTTGAAGACTTGGGATGGCCAGGGTTCAGATATTGCATAATGAAGATTTTTAATGTTGTGTTCTTTCAGTAACCTCATTTCATCTTGTGATAATGTTAAATGATTAAGTTTTACCATGATTTGCTATTCATGGTGTACCTGAACTAAAATACTGTTTTGATTGCACCTTCTAGTTTAATAGTTACATATAGTGCTGATTTCCAAATACTTTTTTTTTTTGTTTCACCTGCTGGATAAGTGCATTCTTTACATTTTCAGAAGGTTCCTAGGATCATTCATTTACTAGGATGTATTACATGAGCGGTTGAGCACAGATCTATTTATAATTGTTTCCCTTCTATTAAAGACTAACAAAGAGGTAACATTTCAAGCAAATTGCTCAATGATTTCCGAAGCATCCTTAACATCACTGGCTTAAATGAGAATTAAGGTCATGTGGTGTTATCTTTAAATAGCCATCTTATTGGGTTTTTAACTGCCTGTAGAAGTTACTAACTTCTGCATTTTGTTGCACTTAGCCTTACAAATCTTAGCCATCAAGAATAGTAAAATGTTCAAAGCTGTAGTTATTACTGTATAGCATTTGCTAAAGTTTGCAACAATGTAAAAACAATTGTTATGTGGCAACTGTAGATTCACCAATTTTGTATGTGGTAGCTAACCAGGTGCATGATTAGAAGTCGAATTTGCTGAGTGGATTTTATTGGATTTCAGACTTGTGACCAAAGGCAAAAATATTACCTTAGGTTGTGCCCGCAACATTCAATAACTCTTTTCATGTTTGAAATTGCTTATTTTATCATATTTTATTTTTCTTTTGTCATTTTTATAGACAGTTTCTTTTATTTGATATCCATCTTTGTGGTTGGCGGAAAATTCTAAGGGCATTGTTAATGCAAAAGCTTTGGAATGAGCTGCTTGGACTCGACACAAAATTGTTGGTGGCTGACATTCAATTGAATAGCCTGTCAACATGATTGTTGTACATTTCATCTTGCAGTTAAAATGAAGAAATCCATTGGTAAGTGTAGTTGCCAGCTATGTTTCTGAGGCATTTGAGAAGTGCATAATAGTTTCTATTTGAAAATTCAAAATACATACTGCAAGTTGTTCTGCTGTTTCTTATGTTTTGTTTTGAGAAGTCCAAACTTATAAAACGTCACCTCTATCATGTATAAAAAAGTATGCTTTGATGAAGCCAGAGGTTTGGAAGGACTGGAAAAGTTACTTGAAGTTAATCTGACAAAAAGAAAAACTTATAAATGATTCTCTATAAAAATTTGGAGATTCCTACATATGTGATATACGTTCTCTAGGAGATGTATGCAATATAAAAAAATGATCATCAAGTGTTTCCTTGATTTGTTCTTCTGTACATTTGGTGAGGTTTCACATTGAGGCTATTGCCAACGCTAGATTGGAGAACATTCCCCAATTTTCTAGTTCCAAATAGGGAATATTGTTCGAGTCAGTCACTGTCCATAAGGTCGGCAACTGTAATTTTGCCACATTTGCTATTGTCTATCAAGTCAAATTGTTTGCAGATCTGTAGGATGTCTTTCTCTGCAATCATTCCCATCTCCTTGAGCTTGTATATGACAAATTCTGATTTACTGCAAGGATGAAAAAAATCAACTACATGGAAACGTATTTATATCTACAGAAAATCTGAGCTAATATGGAAAGTTGACAAAGCCAGTTAAGGAATGGAAAAAGCCGAATCACCGATAAGAAATGATATAATAAGAAGTAAGAACACATCCAGAAAAACAGCAACACAATATCCTAATGGCAACATAGTAGGCTTGCATGATGCACCTTCTTTCAAACATATGTTATGCTTTGTGTCATGTACAAGTTTTATGGAGCCTCTTGAACATGAAAATCACTTCATTACTGATAATTGTTGTATCTAGATCTCGATCAACTTTTCATATAATCCCACAACTAATGAAATATCATTTTCTCACACCACCAGCAATGCCAAGCAGTAGACATGTCAATTGAAATTTTACTCACCACTATTTTCTTTTCACTAGATACTGCTTTACTTTCTATCCAGCCTTTGCCTTTGATGTCATAAATATATATCGACTTCCCCTGAATTTCCCATCAACATTCTGTGAAGTCACTTTGTTGTCAATCAAATAATATGATGCACAAAAATAGCCTGTTTACTTTCTCTTGATCTCCTAATACGAGTTAGGCACTTTTATCTTACAGTATGATTTGGATATCCAATTTTCTCAATCTATTGATGTTAAATGACTTTCCTTGCTAGGTTGTTGCATTCTGCGATCTATAAAACGTTTTCAATATATTTTCCTTCTAATGCAGCTCAACTAATTCCTGCCTTATATAAAAATATGATTCGGAGCTAGATTGGCAAGTTTTCTGCATCTGCCAAGTATTCTATTGTAATTACCCCTAATTTGAATTCAGATTAGACAGAGTGATTAGTGAACAAACGACAAACTATCAATTGAGACCAAGTGTGTTGTAGGTAAATAAAGATAAGAAAGTCTAGCTGAGATTTTTTAAGATTCTGATTAATCTTTATTAATATAACTATGAATCTAGAGAAGAATACCTGATGGAACCATCATTATCAAGGTCTGCAGCTACTAAATCCCCCAGAGTCATCTTCTTCTTAAGAACCCATTGTGCAATTCTCCGACTTCTCTTGTCGAGCCTTAGTTCAGTTAAATACAGAAAAGCTCTGGCAACAGCCAATGTACTCAGCAGCAACCAAACAATTGCAAAACACCTCCCTGCCGTAGTAGTAAAAGCGTAGTCCCCATACCCAACAGTTGTTACAGAAGTAACAGAGAGATAAAAACTATCAACCCAACTCAAATGCTCAATAAAATGCACAGCAATTGTCCCTATAGCAATACAACCAATCACGACCCCCAAAGCTAAGCATACTTTGATTCTTATTCTCATTCTTCCTTTCTCTTTATCTATCACATAAGTTCTCACCATTGTGTTTAACCGATTCTCATCCACAGTGCTTAACAAAACTGCTTCTTGTCTATCACAAATGTATGTGACCAACCCATGTAGCAGAATATCAATGAAACCAAATCCAACCAATATAAAAACACAAGTGAAAAGCTTAGTAAATGTTGTGTCTGGAACAATATCACCATAGCCAATTGTACACAGAGTAACTACAATGAAATACATAGCATCTACAGGCTTGAATGTAGTAATTTCTTTGAAGCTTCCACTAGTCATATATATCACAATACCAGCAATTATATACAAAACCAAACCAATGAATGCTTGCTTAACGATTAAAGGAGTCGATTTCAGGGGCACTCTCGGTTCTAAAGAATCCGAGAATGCTTCCTTAACCTGAGTGAAGACAGAAGGAGCAGAGTAGGAACGGCGAGCGAGTTTTCTCTGCTTGTTCAAATTGGCAATGAGGTTTACATAAGATGGAGTTTTTGGTGTTGTGATGATCGGAATAATGACATCGTTTGTGAGAAGATGAGCAGCAGGTTGGCGCCGGGAAGGGCCAAGATCAAGATACCCAGATGGGAATTCTCTCTTTATTGATGATGTTTTACTGCAACCTTCTTCTATTAATCGTGTTTTGGAGAGAAAAGGTTCATCCATATTATTGAATTATCTGGGTAGCGTTCTTGAGACATTTGATTTTCTCTGGAAAAAGAATAATGCCCAATTCTTAAAACTGCAAGTCAATGGCAGATAATATATGCAAGTTTGGCTTTGATGGGTTGTTGATTCATCTGACAGTCATACTTGTGTGTTGCAAGTTAGTTGGAAAGTTGACATATTGCTGGCACTTTAAACTTGCCCAGGCAGGCCGACTTGTCTACATTTTTTTCATAAATATACGAACTACTTTAATGGATTGATTGCCAATTTCTCTGAAGCAAGTGGCAAAATATGTTGGAGATTATCTAAGAGCCGTCTTAAGAAGAAAGTGGAATTTCCAGACATGGGTATAGCGATTTATTATTATTTAAAACGAAAAATCTTTCCAACAAAATAATACTGTGCAATTTTTTATATTTTCAGATATTGCTCATCGTGTTTAATAGCTAAATGAATAAATTAAGTATGATGAAGAGGTATGTTTATCTTATTTAAAATTTTAAAAACCAAGGTTTCAATTTTGATCATGTCTAATGATCCAAAAAAAGAAAAGAAAAAAAATCTCTGTTCTGATAAAAATAAGATGATCATCATATCCACATGAATGGTGGGTGCAGCAGCTTACCTATATTAAACAAAAGATGAGTTTTTTTGAAAATTGTCAACGTCCGAACACGAGACAAGAAAAGAAAACACACGAGCATGAGTTTGAATTCAGCCAACTAGCACGGTGGTTGATATGGAAGCATCCAATAAACACGTGATAAGTGGGAGATAATATTTGCATTACAGCAACTGCAAGCATGAAAACCCAATCAAGAAAATCAATCTGCCTATGATCATTTCACGTTGTACCAATTCCAAAATTTGTCTTCGAATGGCCCCCAAAATAATAATAATAAAAAAAATCAGTCAGCTGATTGATTACAATCAGGTTAACTCCACAGACAAGAAAACATTTAGTGATTGGTATGACCAAAATGAGGAATGAATGCGTCTCTTTTCTTAATTGAAACATTGGACTTCAGAAATTAATGATGTCAAATTATTCAATAGAGGATTAACACAAAGAAAATTGTAATTAGTTCAAGCATAGGCAACCCATTTTGAATAAAATCATTTGAATAAATGATTTGATTGTCACTCTGTAAAGAATCAATCTGAAACATAAAGAAAAAATATTCCCTTATTTTTTTGCCTAAAGAGAATCAGAAATGTCTATCAAAAGTTGAGGTGGGATAGCCTTAAATATGCAAATGAATTAAAATGAGAGATCATGCATCATTTTCCATCAAAATCCCAGGAGTACGATACAAAAGGTTATTTTCCTACAGACAAGATAAGAGTACATACAATACAGAAACATCATATGATATGCTCCTTGCTTGTCTTAGCTCGGAGCCTTGCCTTTATTTCAGGAGATCCTGCACAATTAGAGGGAAAAATAATGAAAATTTAAAGGTACGAATTCTATGGAGTCAAGTCCCAGATTATTCCTATTATGATTGCATGATTGACTTCAATGGGTAGAACAGAAAATGTGTGAAAAAATTCCAACCTCAGAAATCAGCCAAAACGGGAACACTTATTAGTTATCACAATTAGCCTTCCTAGAAACAGAGATGGGAGTGCAAAATGCATACTACATTGACACAGCTCATTTCAGTATCCGAGAGGCTGAGCAAACAATAACACCTAGCGCATACTGAACACCTAGCCTCACTTAGCTTCATTGTTCTATGAGCAGTGTCTTGCAAAACAAGGACAAGGACAACATGCAGTATATTGATAAAATAACTTTTAAACAATTATACAAAGAATTTCTTTAGAGACACCAGTCCCAAAGATCTCAGCACCTAGTTTAATTACACATAATATAATGTTAATGAAAAAAATGAGGGTATTAGTTGATTCAACTAGCAAGATTCTTGAGGTGATACAAGAGGTTTAGAATTCAAATATCATTCATGCCTAGACTAGGTAGAAGTTTAATTTACATTTATGTGCTATTTATAAAATAAAATAATTAACAAATTTTAAAAATAAATAAATAAATAATGTTGACAGCGTCCATCTTATTTTTGAAAATTTTGCAGAAAGGACAAGAGTTTACTGAGCAATGTTAGCACAGAATTACTGAGCAAGGAGTTTAAATCACATAAACCTATTACTAACAGAGGGAAGAATATATTAAATAATACAAAAATGGAAAACTGACAATCCAACGCCTGATCTTGTGTGACAGCCCACATTTTAGTTAATTTCCTTATACCAGTGTCTTCTCTGCTGTTTCAGATCAAGTAAATGTGATCAACAGATAATTTGCTAATGCCGAGCACGAAGTTTTTTGCTCATAAACCATTTGATGCCATTAAACTTGTGATTTAAATAAGCAAAAATATGTGATAATAAGATTTTCATGTAGAAACAATTATCCCAGGAAACTGCCCTGCAAGACATTATCTTAAAGATCCAGAAACTTAAGATTTATAATTTCAACAGTTTCCACACTAGTGATGTTGCAATTCGCATGCTTATTTACTGTAATATCTGTTTTTCTCTGTATACACCAAAATTAGGTCTGTTATGTGCATATAAGTAATTTTCCTTCATTATAAAAAGCATTTAACAGCTATATGATGTTGTACCTTCATTTATATCATATAGAGAACAAAAACCAAAAGCACCTAGAGCTATATGATTTTATAGCTTACTTGCATGTGTGTGTTCAACTGTTGAGAATATAACTTGCACCATCTGGAAGTAAATCTGCAGCAGTTGGGGGTAAATTGGAACGACGTACAGATTTTCGGACCTGTGCATGAGACTCTGCTTCTTGCTGAAACATTCTAACCAGTTCTTCAAGCTCAAATTTTCTCCCTTCAGCATGTTCATCATTGACAGGCTTTTTCAACCCAAGGTAGAGCAGCCCAATTGCAATCAGCACAACTCCTAACAAGAACAGGATTCCAGAGAACAGAGCAAATGCATACGGAGAGTCTCCAGCTCCAGGCATTCCATCCACATTGATCCCAAAAAGACCAGTAATAATAGAAAGGATGAGGCCACAACCACCAAAAACTCCTAAATTATGAGTAACATTGAGGCTTTTGTCCTAGAATTAGAAGTAACAATGAGAGCGAGGAAACAAGATCAAAATCTCCCCCAAATTAGAAGACTAATTCAACACAAAACAGTAAAATCTTAAAATGGTACAGCTTCAGGGTAAGACTAACTGGTAATAACCATTTGCAGTTTCAAATATTACCCCTACAATGACCTTGGATGCGAAAACAACCAAAGATGAAATGGTAAATTTTTGTAACATATTTCTCAAGCCAAAAGTGATGTAAGATAAATAAACTGCCAATTGCAGGCTTATGTTGCCTTTCATATTTGTGAGAGGATTTTATAGTTCATATCAGTGAAATAGTTCACACTATTTTAGTTATGTTTCAATGCAACGGA
>JAXCLQ010000001.1:7911263-7928876 GCA_035584115.1 Cedrela odorata | reverse complement strand
AGTACACTAGTACTTATTATACCAAAACGACCTTTCATGAATATAAATGTATATAGCTGAAACATCCTAGCTGACAGTATATCATCAGATTGAGAATGAGAAAATTAAAAAAAAAAAAAATTGGATATCTAGTTAGGAATATCTAAACCTGTAACCATGCACGAACAGTGCTCTGCATGACATCTTGAATTGTAAATAAGCGACCACGAACAGCTTCTTGCTCTTCAATCATTTCCCTTGTACTCTTTCTTATTCCTTCTAGCAAGCCCCGCGTTAGATTTCCTTTCAAGTGCTGAAGAAGCTCAAAAACAATTTCCTCCCTCGCGTGAAGTGACCATTTCACTCTTATAACCTGCAGGTTGACGTACAGAGGAATTAAACATAAATTCATAAACCATGAGCAGATGATTATTTTTTCATGTTAGAACATCCAGGAGAAGTTGTAAAATACTGGAAAACTTGAACAGTAGCAATGTAATTTGTTAAGCCTGATTTTCACTAGTCTGATTTTGTGAAAAGTACCTGAATAATTTATATAGAAGGTTACTTGGTTATAAAAGAGAACAATGCAAAAAAAGCAAACCAAATATTACAAATGAAAATAGAAAATCTTCTTTTATAGACATTCACCAAGAAACCCATATAACCAACGTCCAAATAATTTGCAAACTTGGGAATGAAATATGATAATATTAATTGCATCACTCACAATTTCCAAAGGCGTATGATTTGACATGCTTGTTTAACATATTAAATGGCCAGATATTAGTAGTGGTTAATCATGTGTGTGAGAATTAAATATGCAATGGCTCATCACTTTCGGCGGTGATTCTTTCTTTTAACTTTCATGAGCAATGATCTTCAAGTTCATACAGATCTTGACAGACACAATATATTTGGTCACAAGACCAGAAACCTTATAAGCCCAACTGTTGACTTTTTGACAAATCAAGTAAATATTTCATAATAATCCACTCGGTTCATTTAAAACTGACAATCTATAATATCTACAGACAACATCACACAAAAATACCATAGCAGGGCATACATAAGCCAAAATTATAATAGTTCCCAGATGTTACTCAAAAACATATCAGCTTCAAGCTTCCGATTTCCATTCCCTGTTGCTGCAAGTACAGCCAGCACATTAAAAATTGCAGTTAAGTGATTTGTCAAACTCTAGACAAGATATGAAAACAAGATGAAGTTCTATTTGTTTTTCCAATTCTAAACTACCACAAAGCAATCTGTTCTGGACAAGAGTATCAATAAACTATAGACATCATTAGGACAAGCACGGTTGAGAATAGGATAAAAAATAGTCAACAATAAAACAATTGATCAAAATTAAAGCTATTTAATACATTGATGCTCGCTTCACTGATTCCGGACACTATATATCCCATAGTGCTGCATTTCCAGGAAAATTTATAATGGTAATCCTCAAAGCATGAAGTATTCTATCCAAAAGCACAAAGTAGTGAGATACCTGAGTCGATAGCCTTCTAATCTCTTGGTTCAAGATGATTCTGAACAAAAAAACATCCTCATGTGTTCTCCTATTCATAAGTGAAAATCATTTGTTGTATGTGTCATGCAAAGCCAATGGCAGACAGACCCAAAAAGGTACACTATGAAAGTGAAACTTTTTCAGTAAAATAAACGAAAAAGTTCAATGTCTATGGAAGCACCTATCCATAAACTTCAACTCAACTTCATCTGCTGCCCCAAATATGGATTTGCGGAATAACCTACAATAGAAATAATAAAAACCAGTTAAAATAAAAAAAAGAAACTCATAATTCAGTGGAGTGTCAAACAAATGCAAACAGTAGTCAGGCGGTGAAACTCCATTAAAGTCTGAACACAGGACTACAAAAGATCTAGAAGATAAATTTGCTACATCTGACAACCAATAAACCAACCAAGCTATTGTCATTAATATGGCAAAACTTGCAACTTAGTACACCCAACAGAAAAAATAAACTTGTTAAAAAATAAAAGGATAAATGTAAGCATTGAAAAACTATCTAAATATCGCAGGGAGAGAGAGAGTTTAAACTCAAGAGCAAAATCCTATCTAGACACTTCCATGGATCAGAAGTAGGATTTATAGAAATGTTACCGGGTTTATCATATCTCCAAGAAATTTCAGTTAGCATTAGATGCAATGACATACTGCTATCAGAGAATAACTATTCTAAATCAAAATAAGAGGGGTTATTTCTAAAACAAGATAAAAATGAGAAAGTAGTGAATACAATCATCAAGAGTTTCATCCTCAACCAAAAATTAATGTTAGAAAACAGAAAAGGAGCCCATAGAACATATTTTTTTTAAGAATAAATTTAAAATGCCACGCAATATGGAATAACTATATCAGATTGTAAAGAGGCACAAAAATACAGTTAAACAATCCAAATCAGACACATTAAGAGTGTGCTATGACCTATCATCCCATCGTGCAAGACAACAAGCTAGATGGGCTACGACCTCATGAATAGTTTGTGGAATGTTGCCCCCTCCAGCAGCGAGCAGTTCCTGAACAAAGCATGATACTTTGTCGTGGGATGAAATGTAAAATATAACCATAACCACAGGTAGCCACTGAAGGCAAAGAAATAATGGCCGGAGCAAGATTGATTTTTCTTTGACCATGAACAAACCTGAACTTCAGCGATGCCTAACACATTAATGTTTGAAGCAGACCCTTTGACATGCAATGCCGTTACTAAAAAGTTATGTGCCTGCCATGATCTTAGAACTATGGGGATGTCATCTTCATAAACAAATGGATCACCAGCTGACTGCCCTAATAGCTCAAATAATAGTCCACCAGCAACTCTTACAGGAACCTGTCAATAAATAAGAAAGATCAAATTGCTCCATATCGTCTCTAGCTAAAAAGAAAAAACTTCATATTCCCAATACCAAAAACGGTTTCATAGAAATACTTTCAATGTCATTTCAGTGATGACTCCCGTTCTGGGTTATGATTCCAGTCACAAGGGTAAATAAATGATTTCACATGCCTTAAGAACAGAAAGTAATGACTTAATTCTCATGTAACATCCAAAACACTCCAATACTTGGTTCTTAATTGTAGATCACAGGCATGCATAAAGATTAAACAAGTAAATGGTAATTTACCTCATAAAGAAGGTGCTTCATTCGCTCACTTATCGGCTTACTTTCATCTCGCAGAGCAATACTAATAGCAGGATGCAACCATTGAGCATTACTCAACCAAGCGTTACGTTCGGGTGATCTGCAGATACATGACACCACCAAGTTGGACCCACTGCTCTTTCCCAGTAAGGAGCAGCCAAATCCGCGACAGTGACATCATCCTCTTCATCAGGAAAGTCAATAGACTGCGAGGCCCAGCCAGCGTCAATTTGCACTGTCTGGACAAGTTGTGAAATTCTCTTCCAGCCAATTGGTATCCAATAATTTCTTGGAAGGCAATCTTCCCGGCCATTGAGATGTCTTGAATGACAGTCCTCATTACAATTATTTTCATCTGACTTCTCCTTAACAGTGACCGCAGATTCAATTTTTGAGCCTGGTTTTGATTGAACCATCTTCCTGTGGCCTCGAACAAATTCAAAGGCGCAAATAAGTCCATCAGTCCAAAGATCACCCCCAAGCACGACATCTCTACTGAGGTAATCCTTATGATTCTCTTGCCTCTTTATTCCTCCATTTCGTATGGAAACTGAATGACCATTCGCCACATTACTCATATTGCCTTTCGACTCTGCAAAGCAACACAAATTAGCAACTTACTTACAAATATGCCAGCCCATCATGTTTATTTAACAATTCCTAACGTATCCCAAGCACCTTGATTCAACTAAAAATGTACCCACACAGTGATGCTCCTCAACTGAAACCTCGAGTAGCACAAAAATTGCCACTTTCAGTGATGGCCCAATAAAAATATGAAAAGGAAAATACATATTTCATCCCCGATCACAAGAATTACTCTACCCAATTACATATAAGCGCCATCTCAGAACAATCAAATAACCCAAGAATGAGCAGGCAAAAAAAATAAGCTAAACAGGAAACACCTACAACTAAACACTAAATAGAATTTCAACAAACGATACTACAACATTACAATTCATAAAACTAAAAGAGTAAATGCTCAGTTAATTACATAAGGAGCCAGCTGAGAGAAATGAGAATGGAGATGATGATTCTACAGCTTGCAAACTCGCAAGGCCGAGATTTAAATAAATTGTAAAAGGAAACGGTGTTTATTTATTTATTTGATTTGCGAAAGCCAAAAAAATCCAGACATAAGAGGAAGATTGCTAGTATGCACGTGTAATTCTTCGAGTTCGCATCCCCATGATTAGACGATCTACAGTATTATCAAATGTACTATCTCACCTAAATCTCCCGTTACCAGCAATTACTATTTTTGTTTGTTTGTTGAACAATGTTTTAATAATGCAGTTTATTTAACACCAAATAAACAAGTAGTTAATCCAATGAAATTAATACGATGCGACAGAACTAAACTCAAAAAGTTTTCCTTAATTGTTGGATTTGGGCCTTTCTTTTAATCTAGTACTAAATTCAAACTGTTAGACGAATAGTCAATGCAATGTACTCCCAAACCATACCAGTCAATACCAAATTGACTAATGTTGATCGCCCTATCCTACATACTCCAATCATATTTACCAAATTATTATTTGACCAATACCGTACTCTGACTAGAAACGACACCGCCGCAACAACCCCTAAATCTTTATATTCATCATTGCTCTTGGACAACAAACAAACACGGCCCCAACTGTAGTTTACTTTACCTTCATTCTCCCATCTTCATCCGTCAATAATATCACCGTGGAGATCAACGGTGTACAACGCTTTGATTTTATATCCGTGACAGGTTTTAACTGACAGACAGTAAATATAGTAAGACTCAGTGACTTCTTGTTACTGTATACTAATACTGTGAATTCAGTCCATTGAGATTTTGCTTGCGCCTATTTGTTTATAAATAAAAAAATAAAAAGCGAGGGAGAGAGAGAGTAGGTTTTGTATTGTCTGTTTGCTTGCTTGTTTCTTTGATTGGTCTGCAAATCCGAAGGAGCAGCAAAAGGGGGAAGCGAAAGAGCGAGCCGCAAGAGAGACGGACAGAGATAGAGTTAGCATGGGGAGTGACAGCAAGAGTAATAGTAATGCGCCGGGCGGAGCGCTGCAGATACCAGCGGAGGTTAAGAACTTAGTGCAGCATTTGAAGGAGATAGTCGACAAGAACTTCACGGATAGCGAGATCTATGCCGTTCTAACGGAGTGTAACATGAACCCTAACGAAGCCGTTCAACGTCTCCTCTCTCAAGGTCTTTCTCTCTTTATTTGCATTTCTTTAATTTTCTTTCAATAAAGAGAAAAGTTTTCAGAAAAACTACGAGGCAACAAAGGTAATGAACGTGAAAAGAAACGAATTCTCTTTGCCTTTTCTACTGCATTTTATTTGGTTTCCAAGGAAACTTGGAGATTGTTATGGAATCTTTTTTCTTACTCTCAGTGTTTCTCCTTGAGGTTTTAGATATTGAAATTACGTAGTATATATTTCTGTGTCTGTTCTTCATTTGTTTGTTTGTTTGTTTTTTTTTTTTTTTTTTTTTTTTTTTTGTGGATAAGGTGTGTCTTCTTTTATTAAACAAATATATTCAAATGCAATTTAATTAATCTTTTTGTGAATGATTTAAAGCAGTTAATTTTGTGCATTTGTTTGGCTATGTTAAATTGTTCATCTTTTTTCGTTCTTATATTTTTCGTCAAATTTTGTTACTTGTCTCTATTTCATGAATCTGAAGATGTAGTCATTATTAAAGACCAATTTGTAAATTGTGTAGATTCGTTTAAGCCAGTGAAGAACAAACGTGATAGAAGAAAAGAGGTAATTTATTGGCAATATGCTTAGTTTAATTTCACTTTTGTAGGTTTTTGGCTTTCTGTTTATTCTTTTTATGATTTAACCTGGAGGAATTTGTTTCAGGGCTCTGTTATCTTTCTTTCTTTAATATTTTATATTTTAAATTGATTTTTTCAGATGAAGGAGACAAAAGAATCAAAGGCTCAATATAACAGTGTAACTGCTAATCGTGGAGTTAGATTTGGTAGAGAACATGCTGCTGGACGAACTGGTTCAGAAAACAACTATAACGGTGCATTCTTCTTGCCGTTCAGTGTCAAAATCTTGAATGATGCATGCAACAATATTGCATATTCTTGCCGTGTGAACTTGTGTTTCTCGTTGCAGAGCTCAGTAAGACTGCATACAAGAGAGAGATGGTTTCTGCTGCTCCATCAATATCCACACAATCCTCTTATACAGGAAAGGTTGTAAATGAACTGCATTCAGCTCACAGGTTAGTTCTAAAAGGATGTATATCATGTGATAGGAAAGATATTCAATTAGGTTTCTGATATCAAATCCTTCCTTGGTAATGAAGTGAGTGTGTAGTTTCTAAATTGAGAGTAATTTTAGTTAGGAAGCATTTTGGGTGGAATAACTGAGGAATGTTATTTTCCAATTGCTCATCCTTTGCATGTATAATATCCTGTTTAAGACTTATGATTATGGACTTTTCTTCCATGCCATCCATAGACTTCATTTTTCTATAGGCTGAATTTTTTGAGGTAAGGCTTTTGAATACTGTAGAGATGCTACACAATCATGTACACTAATATTCCATATGCTATTTTTTGTACTACAGGTTTCTGCTAAAAACTTACTAATTCATAAAATGTTTTATCTGATAGATCATATTGTGATTTTGGTGCATGTATTTACTGACTCGAAAGCATATTGGCTACTTAAAAATTGGAAAATTGATATGATGTAATAACATGGTTTTGGGTAGCAGAAAAGTGACATATTTACCTTCAGTTGGATAACTTCCTATTTCACTAGTGTTTATATGCCGTGGTGCTTCTGAAAAGCAGTTAAAGCCTTTGAAGTTTTAGATGCCTGGATAAATTCCTAGTTAACTACATGACAGAGGTTTTTCAGTACAACAATGGCACCTGGTTGTCGGTGATTTTGGGAGCAAGAATCACGTTTTTTCCTGCAAATATGTTGTTGCTACCATGGGTTACATAATTTTACTATGATAAGCTGTATTTTGTTAAGAGTAATTAGAATTGATCACTCTGTTGTTCCGGAAGTTGACCATTTTATACTTCTATTGCGTTGGGGTAAGAAAAGAAAAAGATTCGGTGTCAACTTGGACTTTTATGTATCTGAACAGGCATATTATATTTGTTGCACTGTTATCATCAGTCTTTTTAGTATATACTATATGCAAGCAATTGATGCAATATACCAGCATTTTAACTCTGTTTCGTCTTGTTTTCTTATCAAATGTCTAGTCATATTATTTAAGTGCTTCAAAAATTCTTTTGCAGCGAATTTTTGAATGCTGATAGTAGAAGACAGTCAATAGGAACAGGTGATACCATCTTTTCTTCTGCGCAATCATCTCCAGGACTTCAACCTTCATGGCCGGGGGTTTCTAGAGGCCATGTTTCTATGGCTAATATTGTGGAAAGGGATGAGCCACCGAAGAAAGGCTCTCAAATGTCAAGTGAAATATCTTGCACAAGTCAACTTGCAGTTTTACCAAACTCATCTCATTATCACAACAAAATTTCTCCACAAGTTTTGTCATCTCCAGAATCAGAACTGCATCAAGTCCCACACTCTTCACACCCTTCTAGTTTTTCAGAGATGATTCATGGCTCTGGCATGACTGATGGTCAGCACGATTTTGATAATGAAGGGCCTGCGATTGAGCATTTACCTGCTGCCACTGGATCATTGGTCATAGATGCCACCTCTGCTGCCTCTGATGCTGAAGTGTACGCTAATCATACTTGCTTATATAGTGATAGAGCTGAATCTTCAAGGTACTCCCAGTCAGACGTCGTCCAAATACCAGGCAGGGATTTTGATAGACAGAATCAAATTTCTGACAACAGGTCTGCTTCAGCATCTAGTAGACAGATTTTTGCAAACAGTGCTGGAAGAGCACCTAATGATGACTTACTTAAGGCGACAAGCTCCTTTGATTCTGGACACATGTCAAAGCGTCAGGAAGGTTATTATTTTTGTTCTCAGATCAATATTAGTTTGTTATTTGTCTGTATCATACAATTCTATGGAAAACTATTGCAGTACTAATTGTGATGCCATACCAATAACCAACCATTATAGACTATATTGTCCATTTTAGAATGCTAATTTTCGATTTATATTTATATTCCCATATTGTTCGATTATTTTGAACAGATTATTCTGTCGGTTCATCCATAGTCCCTTGATTTCAATTTCTTATTAACCATTTACCACTATATTGCCACCACAAGTTTAAGGTTATTGAGGCTCCCTCCATGGACTCCTACTCTAAAAAAGTCAGGACTACTGAATCTTTGATTCAGAATCAATATACTGAAATGATGTTTAAAAGAGTAGACATTCATGCTTTACCTTGGATCAGGATTTATGTTTAAACAAGACAAGAATTCCTTGATGTGCTAACTTTACATTTGTTCATATTTTACCGGTTCTCATTGAGCCGTAGATGTGCAGTTTGTTATCTTTGTCCTTGTAGGTGAAAATAGTTTAGATTGGTCTTGATGGCCCAATACGATAAAATTGAAATAGAATTTGATATAAGATTTCTCTTTAGTTTTTGAACCATTGTATGCACACATTTTTCATGTGTTTGAGAGATCTGTGCACATTTTGGTATTTGTTGGCCTTCAATTAACTTGAAAGGCCAAAAGCTAAAGGATCGAGATACATCTTGGTCAAATTACCTATCTTTCTGTGTTTGACAATCAAAGAGTAGAGAAAGGATGGGAGAAATGTGTTTGGTTTTCGACTTTCTTGAATAAGCTACAGAAGGGGGAACATACTCCTGGTACAATAAAAATGGAAACTTGGTTACATGTCATGCAACTACTGATTCTTGTTTGTTGCCATTTAGGGTAATTGGTGAAATCTTTTTGTCATCAAATATATGAAACCTTATGCTCCCAAATAAAATTGAATTCTTAGTGATACCGAGGCATAGGCTGCATAAAGTTCTTTTAAGTTGACCTAGGGATTATGCTTTATTAAATTTAGTTTCCTTCTGGCCTGCCAAATTAACCTTTGTAAGAAGTATGTTTTGTCAATTTAATTGCAAATCAATTTGAACTCGGACTCTGTCAGTAAAACTTAATCCAATTTGAATGAGTTTTGGATACTTTGCCATGTAAATTTGCAATAAGTTTGGGTGTGTGTTATTGGTCTTTTTCTTATTATATATATTATTAAATTTGCAAACAATTAATTCAAACTGAGTGGTATATATTTGGGGAACTCTATTGTGCAGGAAGCAGTTTTTTGATCTTCCTTTAACGCAATCCTTAAATTTCCATTTTGCCTTAAATTTCAGGAATAGGCAATGCGCCATATTTATCTTTCCCAAACAGTTCTGCATCTTTGAATGATGATGTCAAATCCGTGTCATCAGCCATGGCAAATTTGCAGCAACTAAATATAGGGAAACAGGAGCCAGTAATGCCTCCAACAGATGATCACAGTGCAGTGGTGCTTCCCAATCATTTGCAAGCATTTGCTGCTGATTGCTTGCATTTGAGTTTTGGTACCTATAAATCTGGAGTTGCCTCTGCATCTCCCATGGCAGTGGCATCTAACCCAACAGAAAGCAATTTGGAGATCTCTGTAGCTGATGATTCATCTGCTGTGCACTCTAACTTCAGGCATGAATACTTTTGCTTAGTTTCCCATACATACTTTTTCGGTGATATTGTTTCATAAGATCTTTTTACTTTCTGCGCAGAAATTCAGAAGATTGTGATGACCACCATGGTTTTATGTATGATACTGAGAGAGTAACTACTGATGCTAGGAATTATGACCCAACTGTATCTTCACAGCCGGAGCTGATGAAGCAAGATCTTTTTGAAGCAACACGTGGGCATCGATATATTTCCCCTTTGTCAGTACCAGATTCAAGCATCAAGAATATTCAACAATCTGGTTCTAACTTCCCTTTTGTGGTAGACCTAAATGCGAGGAATCTTTCTTCTGTAGCCAGTGAAACGGTAATAACATTGCAATTTCACAAAGTTACTTCTTCATTGATTCCATGATTTTAGTGGCCTTTATTTAAAGAGACTGATAATGGAATCACACTTTATGGGAAAATTAAGCAAAACAATAGTTTGATTACATATCATAAAAATATATTAATTTTAAGTTAATGCCAATTCAAGGTCACGAAGCTAGATATTTCTTATTTCATTGAAATATCATTGTCTCAAATTTCAATATTCTTATACTTTTGCTTTGTTCCAATTTAACAACTTAGTTGCCTGTGCCTATTCTTTGTATTAGATTTTTCATTATTAGTGGTTATCATCAAGGTTAACTACCATTGAAGTGAAATTCACAGCCACCATAGCTTTTAGTAGATGACTCATGACCAACTTCATTGTCGTCTATTGATAAACTTTATGCTATTTTTATGTCAGTATTGCAACTACTTATTTTTGCCATCCTTGCCTTCTTTTCTGTTGGCTGTTTATACCAATGCTTTCCTATTTGTGCAATCAATTGTCTATTTACAGCTGTCACCTTCATGATTTTCATACTTTGAACTTGTATGAAATGTTTAAGCATTGGTACTCACTGTGTGTTATTTTGCAGCATCTGGAATCTACACGAAGTGATTTATTGACATTGCATCATCAGTCCTTTAGAATGAGAGATCCCTCACCATTTTTTTCCATGCAATCAATGCCCTCAGGAAACGCCTCTGCAGTCTCATCTATAAATAATCATACTATTCCCATGCCAGAGGTACACATTAGAATGGTCTAGTCTTAATAAGCATGGTGACTGTAACTTTAACTTCATTTTTTGATGCTTTCAATTTGAATCTTGAAGAGGTGAAATTTTGAATATAGATCCAGACCATAATAACCATATCATCTTTTGCTCATGATTATTAAATAGAGGATCGGACCATCAAAATTGGAATTAAGGTTTTTGGATGATATAGTTATGTTTCTTAAGCTGATAGTCTTCTGCTAATGGAAAATGTTGAATTTTCCAATTTGTGGATCCAAGATGAGACATAACTTTTGTTCTTCCTTAAAGCTATTAACTTGATTTCAATGTCATCCATTCCTTATGACACTTTGGTGTTCACTCTCTTGAGCTTGGCCCATCTTTTTCTGTTCAATTAGACCTGCAGAGAGTAGACTTCAAAAATCATTGGTGTATTTATGAAATTGTATTTGTGCAGGTTTTGAATTCTGGCTCCTCTTTACATCAGTTATCTCCACATATGCTTCGTGGTTCCAACCTTGCAAACAGAACTGTATTTCCCCAGCGCCAGCCAGTGCATTCTTACTCTCAACCTACACTTCCTGTTGACGAATTGGCCGATATGATTGCTTACCGTTCCACCGCACAGAGCCAAGCATATGTTCCATCTGCTTTGCAGCAAGTATATCCAGAGAGCAGTAGGTTCCATGATTCTCTGGCAGGCATGAACTACAATCTTCCGCAGTACAGAAACAGTGCCACTATGAGTGGCTTGCCTCCATCCAATTATAGCTCTTCTGCCTATGGAAATTTTGTTCGGAGCTCTGCTAAGATTCCTGGAAGCTTTCCACATAACCTGTCCACCTCCCTTATGGGTAGTGCAGTTGGCTATGATGGTCTGCACTCTTGCTATCAGGATGGAAATCGTTTTATACGTTGTCAACAGGTAAAAGAAATAACTACCTTTTTCCCTTTTTTATATTATTTGTTATGATTATGGTAGTCATGGGTGTGCTTTATCATTGGAATGCATAATTTTAGATATTTAAAGGGACTTAATCTTGACATCCAGATAATGGCTTTCAATCTGAATCTAATTTTTGAGGGTTTTCTCTTTCTTTTTCCTTAAATTTTTGTCATATTAAAGCTTAAATCTCACAGTAATTTTGTGCTTGACTTTTCTTCTCTTTTAACTCGTCTCCTGTCTGCTATATTTTCTTTTCTCGTGGTACCAGAAAAATTGCTCTTCTACAAGGGATTTCGGAGTTGGTCCACAGTCGATGTCAATGCCTTCTGATAGTGCATATTATAGCTTGCTTGGACAAAGTCAGCATTGTGCAGGAGATCAACATGATCAGCAGGCTTCACAGTATTATGAATCTCTAGGGTACCCAAATACATATTCTTCTGAAAGGATCACAAGAACATCATCAAGAAGACCTTGGTGATTTTATTCTGACTGATGCTTAAGGCATGGCATCACAGAAATTATGCCAGATGTGGCAGCACAGCTACTAACAGTCCTCAATTTTACTTCATTGTTTTCTGAAAGAGGCAGGTTAGGGTGTTGTTAGAGTTAAAAAGGTTTTGCTGAATTTTTGACTGTTGTGATGTCCAATTGTACATACCTCTAATAGAGAAATCGACTGGTTCTGCTCTCTGCCGCAACATTGTATTTTATATAATTTCGAGTTGGGGTCTACTTTCTGATTGTATAGAGGTAGCCCTGCTTATTCAATTTTCATACAATGCAGAGAAAAGCTTTTTGATATTATAGTTGAATAAAAGAGCCAGATAGGAAAACTGATTCAAGCTGGTGTTATGTTACCTAATTGTGGGGCTCATAAATTGGAAGCATTTGCAATAACTAAATCACTATTAACTTTTCTTATGTGGGTAAAGGAAAATTTGTGGCAATTGAATTCTACCCTTTTGATCAATGGTTTAACATTAGGCATTGCAAATGGAGGAATGTCAGCCTTTACTATAATAAACCATAGAGAAATAATGCAGGAATTAGAAGTTTAATATAGGTGGTTTTCTGTCCTTAGATAAATTTAGCAGAATATTCATGTGATATCTGTTGGAGAAGTACAATTGACATGAATGGTCAGTTGGAAGGTAGGCTGTGAAATAAATATATTGAATCATTAATTAAAAGTTTGGTCTTACTTAACCATCTCCTAATTCCCAATCATTCTTTTCGGTTCACATAATATATTTATTGCTAAAAATTCCCTACTTAAACTCACGTACTGGGAACAATTTCTGTGAAGTTCATGTCATTTTGATAAAAGAAAGTGAACTTGCCAGCATGGGCGGAGGCACAGATCTGACTGTACCTTCAGTTGTGACCAAAGCTGCTGTCGATCGAAACCAAGAACCAGATAAAGGTAGTCACCAGAGACCAGGTATTGATGCTATACTTATGGCTCCCAGAATAGCCAAGGCAGTGCCACCAGTTTCTGCAGCTGACGGGGAAACAATGAGGCGGCCTCGTGGCAGGCCAGCTGGCTCAAAGAACAAGCCGAAGCCACCCATCATCGTCACCCGAGACAGTGCCAATGCTCTTCGGGCACACGCAATGGAGGTGAGCTCAGGCTGCGATGTGAGTGAGAGCTTAGCTAACTTTGCAAGAAGGAAACAACGTGGTATATGCATACTAAGCGGAAGTGGTTTTGTAACAAACGTCACATTGCGCCAACCAGCCTCATCCGGGGCAATTGTTACCCTTCACGGTCGATTTGAGATTCTATCACTCCTCGGATCAATCCTGCCTCCGCCAGCTCCTCTGGGAATTACCGGACTAACAATTTACTTGGCAGGAGCTCAGGGACAGGTTGTGGGTGGGGTCGTGGTTGGCGCACTGATTGCTTCAGGCCCTGTTGTGATCATGGCTGCATCTTTCATGAACGCTACTTTTGATCGTCTTCCATTAGATGATGATGAAGTTGCTGCAGCAATGCAGAACCAGCATTACCAAAATGGTCGACACCACCACCTTGATATCTCGGATTTATATGGGATGCCGCCGCAGAACTTGCTTACTAATGGTACCATGCCACCTCCAGAGATTTACTCTTGGGCACCAGGGAAAACCATGTCAAAAACCTAATTAAAGCTGTTAGCACTAATGCCTTTTGGGGAATGTTTTGTCTTCTGTTTACTACTTTTAAGCTTCCATCAAGCATTGCTTATTATTTTTGTTCCTGTAACTTCCATTGAATAGATTATATGTAATAAGTCCATAGCACAAATGTTTCTTTAGAATTCGGATTTACAGAAGCTACAGAATTTCTATAGATGATCTCATTTCTTGTAATAACATTCCCAAGTCATTCATTAAAAGGTAAATCTCTTGAGCTTTCGAATGCAGTCTTCCGCCAGCTACAATTCATGAACTTCCCCATCAATTTCTATCAAACTACAACCTGGTTCTTTCTGTATCTTCTTTTCCTTCATCAAAAGCCTCTCCTCCATTGCTTCCCCAAACTGATGGGAAGCAACATAAAGATTAGACATAAGCACATAACTACAGCTTTCATTTTTATCCAAATCAGTAAGACGCTTCGCTGCTCATTTAGCCATCTTGATGTCTCCATGCTTTCTACAAGCTGAGAGTAAAGATCCCATATAATAGCATCTGGGTCCGAAGGCATATTTCTTATTAGTTGCTCTGCCTCTTCAAGTAGTCCGCCTAGCACATCAACCATACAACTATAACGTTTTCTGGATGGCTTTTGTTTGTTTCCATCATTTATGTGAATTATTCACCTAGCCTTTCTGATTCAAGCTGTTAGTACACCAAAGAAACTAATGTAATCGGGTTTAAGATTCGAAGATTCAAGCTTATAGAACAACTGTATTGCTTCACTCTCATAACTATTCATAGCTAGGCCTAAAATCATGGAATTCCAACATGATAATCCTTTCTTGGTGACAGTCTTAAACACTTGAATAGCCTTTTCAGGATACCACACTTGCAATGCATGACTATAATTGCAGTAGCAACTATGGTATTCAACTCAAAGCAATTCTTCCTAAAAAAAATGTATGAATCCATTCCCCTTGTCTAATTGCTCCGAATTTAGCACAAGCATTTAACAAGGTCACCATTGTAAACTCACTAGGCTTAATCTTCTGCTCCTGCATTTCGCGAAAAAGCTCCAATGCATTGTAAAACTTACCATTCCTGACATACCCACTAATCATAGAATTCCAAGAAACTGTATTTATCGACACCATTTTATCAAACAACCTTCTAGACTCATCAATTTCTCCACATTTAGCTAAGCTTATAATCATTGAATTCCAAGCAACAATATCAAATTTCATATCTTCATCGAACACACGTCTTGCTTCACTCAACAATCCACAGTCCACATACATATAAATGATAGAGTTTTATATACTGATCAAATTCAAGACCTTGTTTTATAACTCTACCGTGAAGCTGAGCTCCATTACGGGCTAAACCAATTTTATCATACGCCTTAAAAAATGAAGGATAAGTCAACCTTCGTGACTGTACACATGAATTAACCAACATATCAATGAAAAAGTTGAACTCTGAGAGAAACCTCAAAATATAGTATTCCAAATAAACAGATTTGGGTTCTGGATTTGTGTAAAGACTAAGTTAGCATAGTTCATGTTGCCAGCCTGGGAAGTGCAGAAAGCCAAGACACGGCTGGCGGCAGTGGGGTCTTTGACCAGGCCAGTATTGATGAGCTGGGCATGGATTTTTTGCAGGTTGTTCATGGATGTGCAGCTTTTGTCTAGCATGGAGAGATAGATTGATCCGAAATGAACATGGAAATGGAAGTTGGTGATGGATTTTGTAACAAACAACAAGCTGTCATTTTTTTTGTTTTTCTATGGTTCTTGTTTTCTCTGTACGTTATCCTTGCGTGGGCAGAAACAGGATGGCAAAAGCAAAGAGTGAAACTCACTTAAGTGCAGCATTGTTGGATATTTTTATTGACTATTTGTGACAATAATAACATTCTATAAATTGCGGTTATTACCATAAATTCGTGACAAAAAGAATAAAAGATCATATTCTTCCTTGTTTATCTTTTCATTTGGTTTCTCCACAACCAAAACCAGAATCTAAATATTTTGGATGTCGCAAGAAAAAGAGTTTAAAATGCTTGCCACTCTTTAGATTCCTTGTTGATGAATCTTTAATGTTAAGTTTGCAAAAGGAGAGTTCAGCTTTTGCCTAGTAGAGATGAGATGATAGTCACATGCATATGTGCTTTTGTCGTTGTACCCTTGCTCGAAGACACTTAATACTTTTATTATTGACTTTTGTGAGGATATGATTTCTTAATTATATCATAAAAGATTTTTATTCTCTCTCGTTAGCCACTGATTAATTTTCAGTTGAGATTATGCTAAGAGAAAATTGTTGAGAGATTATAGGTTATATTGTTGATTAGTGAGAATTTCTCTTCCGGTAAGCAATGTAAAGAAATTTGTTCCAAGAAATGATTAGATTATGAACAAGTCATTTATCAAAAGTGATTTTGGGATTATGCAAACATATCAAAGATTTGCTCACAAGAAAAGTTGAATTTTGTAAAAGATATGAGGAAATTACTAACAAAGAACAATTATTGGACTTAGAATACTTTGTAGTCTCTATCAAATACATTCTCAATTAAACAAATATATATATATATATATATGTATAATAAAGCGGTGGCATGGCAACAATCAAGCAAGAAGTGCCTTTATTTTTGTAACTTAAAAAATTTAGAGGGGTCTAGGATTAAATTATAATTTATAGGTATCCAATTGGTCAAAAGTGCACATTCATGATAGAATTTTGGACTGTCCACTTTTAAAGCCACTGATTTTATTTACTTCCCACTTCCTAGTTTTATCTATGGTGCCCTCATGCTTTGGCTTTATCATTTAATGTAATTATATAAGTGACCTTCCATGATTAATAGTTTCAATTTTGGATATTATTGAAATAAAATCATCTTAATAAAATTGTTTTTAATTGTTGTACACTACCGTTAAAGTGTTAGATAAATATAAATTTTTTACTTGAAAATTAATATTTTTTAATTTTTTTTATAACATTTATAAAAAAATGGTAAAATGACCTTGAGAACCATTCCATTAAAAATATGTCACATATTTTAATTTATTCTTTCATCATCATTATTATCTTTATGATCAATAATTTAAAAATTATTGCACTTATGATTAAAATTTATTACATGGATATTTATAGAAGGCAATATGTTAATTTTATCTAAAACTTCTCTTAAATTACTTTTTAAAAGAAAATTTGAGGTAGGACATGAATTTGTTGTCTTAATTGGAGAGTAAACCTAACTCTCTATATTAGATACCACTATTGATGATTGGTGAGGAAGTCATTGAGGATATATTTTAGCTTAAGAATAAGATTAATCAAGTTGATAACTCATGAATTAGCTTTTAGGTTGGGGTTGGAGCTTATCCTCATTCCTTGCCAATTTTTAATTACATAGAGAGAGAGAGAGAGAGAGAGAGAGAGAGGGAGAATCATTATCTTCTCTTCTACATTATGATTTTGAAGAGAAAAATTTGACAAGATTGTTTCACAAAGTAGAATAAAGAATTAAAAGAAGAGATTGACCATTTAGTTAGTGTTAAGAGTCACATTCACACAACCTCCCAACAACAAAAAAGATGAACCCAATAACCTAGAGAAAACAAATACACCCAAATGGAAGAGA
>JAXCLQ010000001.1:7874901-7906906 GCA_035584115.1 Cedrela odorata | reverse complement strand
AATTGCAAGAGTGAGCAAAGCCGGCCAAAACTTAAACGATAGAATTTGGAGAGAAGAAGCATTGCCCAGATCAACCGGGGCATTGGGTGAAGTCTGTGAAGAGGAGCCTGTTGATGATGAAGCATCAGGAGCAGCAGCAGCTGCTGGTCTTGGACTTGAACTCGGGCTTAGAGAAGCTGCTGGAGTAACCGTGACATCAAGCTTCTGTCCTGCTTCCCAGTGGCCTGGATACCCGCACAAGAAATAGTAATGGCCTGGCCTTTTGAGAGTGATTGAGTCAGAGCCAGTGGTGTAGGCGGCGATCGGAGATGCTGGATTTTATGACTGATAATCTTGGTAGTTTACTTGCTTCACGTTATGAAACTGATTGTTGTACTCGAATACTGCAAATCATAAATTTCAACAAAGATTAATATAGGTAATAGGTTGATCAGTATCAATTTACAATGAAATATTTATTTAAAACTTGGAAGAATGAGTAGAATAGCATACCGATAGTGTCCCCAACATGGAAGTCCTTGGAAGAAGCCCAGTTGTTATAATCGACATTGCCAACAATAGTCCATCCAGCAGAGTCGCCAACCTTGTGAGCAGAACCCTGAGAGACGGCAACAAGAGTTGTCATCATCAACAAGAAAGCAAGTGTAATCTTCGGGAAAGCCATCAGTAATCAACTAAAGTTTCGAAAGGATGCAAAAATTAGATGAACAACAGGAAAATAAATCAAGAGAGGAGGGAGATGATTGGTGAGCTGATTGTGAGCAAAAGACACAGTGCATGGCCTTGTATTAAAGGGTTTCCTGCGCCGAATTCCTGGATTGAAAAGATTTCCTATCAAATTTAGGATTTTTTTTTTAAATTTTCTAATGATTTTTCCTTGAAACTGTAGGATTTCGTGGATGTTAAACTCTGCCTGATTACTTGGCAAGTAGTGCTAAGTTTTCCTAAAGTAATTGGCTTTGAAGTTCTCATAACAAGAATATCAATTATGCTATCCCTAACCTATACATTACAAAGAGAGAATTTAAAATTAAAAGTTCAAACTCTTCACCTAAAACATAGAGCTAATTTAGTTTACAAATTGATTGAAATTTCACTATACTAATCCGGATTATATTAAAAATTTTAGAACTCAATTAATATGAAATTGGAGAGAGTAGTTAATTAAATTTTATTAATTCTATGGTAATTGTTATTTCTATGATCAATTGATTATAATTTCTTAATAATTAGAATTTTGGGTTAGATTTTTCTCATAATAATTGGACGAAATGCATAGTGAATATGAGATCGTTAGAAATCAACAAAATCTAGCTGCACTTGCCTTATTCATTTAATTTGATTCAGGGGGTAGAGTTTATTGAATTTTTTTTTTTAAAAATTATTATATCATATCTTGATTTGTTCTATAAGAAAGGACACAATTGGTTATTTATACCAATATTGATTTGAATTGAATGGTTATAAGTTTTACTAATTCTGAAATATATAATTATTATTTCCTTATATGATCAATTTAAAAACTTTAATTTTCTTTTATAATTCTAATTATTATTATTATTATTATTATTGTTTTTATTGCCACAGTTTTGTAAACTCATGCCCTAGCGTTTTGGCTAATAAAATATTTCGCTATGTCAGCAAAGGAATAAATCTAATGCCTGTAATTCAAATACCAATACAAAGTCTTTTAAAATTAAAAAAATTAACAATCAAAGAAAGAAAGCAACAAAATGAATGACCACTGGCATTGGGTGACTTCCTTGAAAGAGTTTGACAAATAATTAGTTATGATTTGATTGAAAGATTTATCTAAAAATTAAGAAAACATAATTCAACAAACGAGTCGTGTTAATGAATAATAAGAAAATTAGGGAAGTCGTCTTCATTTAATAGTGAGATTGGCTTGTTGCACAAAATCTATTTCCATAGAAGGCACAAAAGAATTCAATAGAAATTGTATTCACTTTATTTTGATTGTTATTCAGTAGAAGTAAATGCTAAGACAAATTAAAACTAACAAAATTTGGGAATCCTATCTAGAATGCAAAACCAGTGACAAAAATTGCAAGGCTGAGCAAAGCCGCCCAGAGCCTAAACGATAGAATTTCGGGAGAAGAAGCATTGCTCTGATCATCCGGGGTATTAGGCGAAATCTCCGAAAATGATCCTGCCGGCGATGAAGCTGGTCTTGCATAAGGAGCAGCTGGTCTTGGACTTACACTTGGGCGTAGAGAAGCTGGAGTGACAATGATATCAAGCTTTTGTCCAGCTTCACAGTGGCCTGGAAAACCGCACAAGAAATAGTAATGGCCAGGCCTTTTGAAAACGATAGAATCAGAGCCAGTGGTGTATGCCGCCATTGGAGATGTTGCGTTGCATGACTGAAAATCTTGGTGGTTAACTTGCTTCACGTTATGAAACTGATGGTTGTACTCAAATGCTGCATGTAACAAATAAAACAAAGATTAATATAGGTAAGAGGTTGATCGGTATCAATTTACAATGAAATATATTCTAAGGATGAAAGAATATGTAAAACTTGGAAGAATGAATAGAATAGCATACTGATGGTGTCTCCAACATGGAAGTTCTTGGAAGAAGCCCACTTATCATAATCGATATTGGCGATGATAGTCCATCCAGCAGAGTTGCCAAACTTGTGAACAGCACCAAGACAGTGGGCAAGAAGCAGGGACGGACCTACTTGTACCTTGGGTTGGGCTGTAGCCCGGGTCAAAATTTTAAAGGTGAAGAAACCATGCGAACTTCTTCCATATTGTGCTCTACATCATCGTTTTGATCCACAGCATCTTTTACATATTTAGCCCCAGGTTTCATTCATCCAAACCATAAGAACTTCCATCTTTTACACATTTAGCCCAGGTTTCATTCGTCCAAAGTACAGGAGAATATTTTACATATCCTGTGCTCTACATCATCGTTGTGTAAAAGATGTTGTAGACCGGGTCAAAATTAATAAAAATATTTAGTCCAGGTAGACTCAAAATCTTGAGTTCGTCCTTGGCAACAGGAGTTGTCATCAACAACAGAGCTAGAGTAATCTTTATAATAGCCATCAGTAATCTCCCAAAGTTTCGAAATGAAGGACGCAAAAATTAAATGAACAGAGAGCAAGAAATCAAGAAAGGAGGAAAGTGATTAGTGAGCTTATGAGCAAAAGACACTGCTTAATTTACATTGTATATAAACGGGTTTTTGACTCCGAATCCTTACTTGAAAAGATTCCCTAGCAAGTTTAGGATTTCGTTTAAGAAAGCAACGATTGTTTTCTAATGATGTTTTTCCTTAAAGCTGTTGGATGCCAAGCTTCTGCAGCTTGAAGTTTTCCTAAAGTAGTTAGTTTTGAAGTTCTCATCAATTATGCTTCTTCTTTAGGATTTATGTTTGAAGACACAATTTTGGTTATGTTATTTATTTGTAGCCTATAAAATGGGTTATTACACCCTTTTTTTATAATGAAAAAGAAAAAAAATTGCTATCTAGTACATTAATTACAAAGTTTTAATTTAAAAATTAAAACTTCACACCATTAATCATAAAACATAGAGCTAATTTAGTTAATAAAATGGATTTTAATTTTAATTTACTAATCAATTGGTTATATAGTTCGGCATACCTAAGGTTCATAAGCCTACAAGTCCTGAATGGCCATACGTGGAAGCTGACAAGAATTTTGAGACTAAGCATCACCCAAGAGGAGCTATTCGAATAGTAAAAGGTGTTACTCCTTTAAAAGTCGAGACCTAAGAGAGGAGGTCTCGGATTGATATCTCAAATTGATATAAAAGTCTCGGTTACAGCTTACAAGGGTCTTCGTTACAGCTTATAAGACTCTCAGTCACAGCTTATAAAGGTCTTAGACATGCAACACCTGAGTTTATCTTAGATGGATAAAGGAGTTTCCAACGAGGACTTCCGAAACCTCACTATAGTTACGTATCCATGAAGGATTCGTTTCCTTTCCAAATTCTCTCTAAATTATTCTATAATAAGGATTCTTGTCAATAATAACTTCTTACATAATAAGAATCCTAAAGATAAGCTTCATGTAAAAGGCGCATGATCCTATAAAATCTGGACGTCGATACTTAACTTATGGAATCTCCATGATCCTAGCATAACAAGATACTTGTTTTTAGATTTCTTAAGAATTCTGCCATAATTGGGAGAGGTTAACATCTATAAAAGAAGACTAGCTACAACTAGGTATGACGACTGAAAATTCTGGCAAAAAGAATCCTAATTCTCCCAAACTTTCATAAAGAAAAATTATGACTTAACATCATAAGGTTTTCGCTGGACGATCAGTTTTTACACCTTTAACTTCTAATTGTTATTGCAGGTTATGCAAGCAGTTGAGTGGAGAAGAAGAAAAATATTGCTAGTGTACAAAATCTAAGAAAAGATTTTTGCTGCATTACATTCTATTGAAATCTAATAAAATGTTCAATTATGAAGTAATTAGTATTTTTATTATCAGTTTAATAAATAATTTAATTCTTTTTAATATTAGTGTATTGGATTACTTGTTCTAGTTAACTTAATGAAAAGCGTAACAAATCCAAAATATTCATTTAATTTCTCACCATTAAAGATAGATACTTCAACTCAATTAAGTTATTGAAATTTAATTTCTCCCTGCTTCCTTTAACTACAACATATTCTTACATATTTGAGTCTACAGAAAATGACTTCCCTCACTAATCTTTCAATATTTTTCTTCATCTTCTTCCTCATCGAACCCATTTTCCCATCTGTCTCTCCACAGAAAACAAACGATGATGTAATTCACCAAGTATGCAGGCTAAGCTTAGAACTAGATGTTGGATTTATTTATCATAGATTGTGGATTAATATAATCATTCATGTAATTTTATAATTTAAATAAGATTAATTATGTGATTAATGTCAAATATATTGGAGCATGTGTGACTAACTCATAATTTATAATCACATTATATAATTGAGTTAGTTTATTGTCACACTTATTATAGTAGTATGATTTTTTACAAATATGATCTTAGTGTATTTATTGATCTATGACTCATAATGGGATGAGTTACTTTTGTTTATTACACGAGAACAGGTCCCTGCTCTCATCTTATATATATTGGGCTGGCCCATTAAGTACAATAATTTTGAACATAGGGCAAAGAGTAAAAAACTCTAATTCTGTTTCTCTTCCATGCTCTCCCTGTATCCAAATTTCAATTTTCAAGTCATATTGATTCCAACCAAATTGAAGCAATTCAAAGCTTAAAGCTTGTTCACAACATCAAATGGCATCTTTTTGTACGTCTTTAACCATTGTTTGATGTCAATTTTGTGTGTTATGAGCAAATTGAATTGTATACTGTTCCTCTGCCTTTGGCTAGAATTATAGAGATTTTGGAAACTCTAACAATTGGTATCAAAGCTAACATTCATTTTGTATATAACCATAGTGTTTTGCTGTGTGTTTGGGGGTATAAAGTAGAAATTTTTGAATTTGTAAAATCCTTAATTTTGTATATTTTGATCGGATTTGAGATAAATTGAAAGTATATTTGGCTACATCTATTGAATTAGATTATGGAGATATATTTTTTTTCAAATTTAGAGGCCGAATTAGCCAGGTCGGGTTGTAAACTCGTTTTGAACCCGTTTGCCCATTTTTCAAGTTGTCGAGTGAGGAAGATAGTGAAATATTGATTGGGTTCAATGGTAAAATATCAATGGGGTTCATATTTTATGTAAAAGTTAATTTTTGGCATATAAAAATTAAATATTTATGTTTTAGCTCATGTATTTTATCATTATTATGATATAGCCCATAATTATTGATATTTATACTTGTGCCCCATTATTTTGGTTATTTGCACTTTAGTCCAAAAGTTTTTGGTTTTTTGTAATTTAGTTTAGAAACAGTAATCCATCTTTATTTTTAAGCATAATGGACATGATGTTTATATGTCTATAGTTTAATAAAAATACAAAATTACAATTCAAAGTGACCGTGTATCTGCTTGTCGTAAGACTTGTTGTAGAACCAGTAATAATGAATTATTTTGAATTTTACATTGTTCTGTCCATTTATAGATAATGCTTAATAAATGTTGTGATGAATTACGCACACACACACACACACACATACATATATCAAGATCCATATGGGTGGTGAGATTATTTTGTCGATAGATTATCACTTGGTAAGATGTTTGAATTAATAAAGAGATTAGTTGTGTGTTTTGTACTAGAGATTTTGATTACTTTGTCAGTAACAAGTCTTTTAGTCTTACATACAATTAGTTTGCTTTATTTTAGTTGATATAATGTGAGAGAAGTGAAATTGAAGAATCTATTTTGATAGCATGATTTTCTATTACATGCTTGAATGACCTATTTATTTGGTGATTCTTCAACTGGTGATTTATTAGCTTCTCTCTAATTAGCCTCCATAAAAACATTGACTAAGACCGATTATGAGGATTGGAGTGAGTTTATTTTAGTGCACTTGGCTATCACAGATAAGGATTTGACATTACGAAAGGATCCACCTTCACTGCTTACAGATAATAGTTCTGTTTCTAATAGAGTATATTGGGAGGCATGGGATACAACCAAATGAACGAGAGCTAATTGTACATATGGGTAATGGAGTAAAGGCCAATATTGAACTCATTGGAGTTGTTAGACTAAAGTTGGCATCTGGCCATATTGTAAATCTATTAGATATAACATATATTCCTTATGTTAGAAGAAACTTGATATTTATATCTATTTTAGATAGATCTGGCTATACTTTTCATTTTGGTGATAGAAAAGTATATTTGTATTATAATGCTATGCTTTTTGGTTCTGGAATTTTATATAATGGCTTATATATGATTGATTTATCTCCTGATGTTGTTCAATCATCTTGTACTGCTCATATTATGAATGTTAGCTCTTTGTATGGTAAAGTGAATGAAAATTCATCTATGTTATGGCATAAACATTTAGGTCACATTTCTAGATAGAGGATGTAGAGGCTTGTTGCAGATGGTATTCTTCATGATCTAGACTTCTCTAATTTTGGCACTTGTGTTGATTGTGTCAAAGGCAAGTTTACTGCTAAAACTAGGAGAGATAAAATTGGGAGAAGTTAAGAGATTTTGGAGTTAATACATACTAACATCTGTGGGATTTTTAATACTGCTGCTATAGGTATAAATACTTCTTCACATTCATTGATGACTTTTCTCGTTATGGTCATATTGAATTTCTTGTTGAAAAGTCTAAGGCCTTGAATGCTTTTGTAGCCTTTAAGGTTATGGTTGAACTCCAAAAAAGTAAGAAAATCAAGGTAGTTAGATCAGACAGAAGTGGTGAGTATTATGGGAGATATGATGAAACTGGGCATAATCATGGACCTTTTGCTAGATATCTCCAGGAATCTAATATAGATGCTCAATATACGATGTCTAGTACTCCTAAACAGAATGGAGTTGCAGAAAGAAGAAATCGCACCCTTCTTGATATGCTGCGATGTATGTTCAGTAACTTCACATTACCGGTTTTTCTGTGGGATGAAGCTTTAAGAACTACAGCATACATTCTAAATCAAGTACCAAGCAAGTCAGTTCTCAAAACTCCTTATGAATTATGGTCAGACAAGAAACCCAACTTACGTCATTTTCATGTCTGGGGTTGCAGAGCAGAAGTGAGGCCTTATATTTCGCAATCAAGAAAGCTTAATCCAAAAACTGTTAATGGTTATTTTATTGGCTATTGCATTGGCTCAAGGGGTTCTAAATTTTATTGTCCTTTTCACACTACTGGAATCATTGAGTCTGACCATACCATTTATTTTGACGATGACCAAGACAGTAAGAGTTCTGAGCCTCGTGATATTTCTTTAAAAGAAGAACGTGTGATTATGCCTATCCCATTTTTGTCTATTTCTGCAATAGGATTACCATACGTTGAACATGTTGATGATTCTCCTCAAGAACTTGAAACTCATCATGATTCAAAGCCCATAGTTGTAGAGGATAGTGCTACTGATATGCCATTGAGTAGATCTTAGAGGATTAAGAACCTGCTATTTCTAATGACTATATAGTATATTCGCAGAAACATGAGTATAGTGTTGGTGTGTCCTTTGATCCTGTTACATTTCTAAAGGTTGTTAGTAGTTTAGAATCCTCATCTTGGATACATGCCATATATGATGAGATGACATCCATGATTCATAACAATGTATGGGATTTAGTTGAATTGCCAGATAAATGTAGACTAATCGATTGTAAGTGGATTTTCAAAATTAAGAAAAATGTCAGAGGTCAAGTAGAAAAATACAACACTAGGCTTGTAGCTAAAGGTTTCAGTCAGAAGGAACGTATTGATTATAAAGAAACCTTCTCACCCATTTCTACCAAGGACTCATTTCATATTATTATGGCATTGATAGCTCATTTTGATTTAGAGCTACATCATATGGATGTCAAGACAATTTTTCTTAATGGAAGCTTATATGAAGATATCTATATGATTCAACCAGATGATTTTATTAAAACTGGCAAAGAACACATGGTATGTAAATTGAATAAGTCTATTTATGGACTTAAACAGACATCTAGGAAATGGTATTTAAAGTTTAATGAAATTGTCACCTATTATGGATTTTAGGAGAACATTGCTGACCAGTGTATATATTTCAAGGTAAGTGGGAGCAAATATATCTTTCTAGTTCTTTATGTTGATGATTTATTGCTTGCAACCAATGACATTGATTTTTTGCTTGAGACAAAACACATGTTGGCTTATCATTTTGATATGAAGGATCTTAGCGAAGCCCATTATGTATTAGGAATTGAAATGTTTTGTGATAGACATAAGGGTGTTCTTGGTTTGTCTATGTAAACCCTGTTCTTCGAACATAGGGGTAAAATGGTTATTTAAGAATATTCAGTATCACACATGCATAATTCAAGATTTATTTAACACATTAATGAGGCTTAGGAGAACTTAAGTTGGTGTAATGAAATGATTAATATGGACTTATTTGTAAAATTTTAAAATCTGAAAAAGATACCAAATTGTAAGTTTTTAGGAACCAAATTGCAAGATTTTCAAACAGTAAAAAATATGTTACTGTAGTGAGAATACTGTAGTAATGTATTGTAGTGGGTTACTGTAGTACCGGTCGACCGGTAGAACGTTTGTGGGGGAGGTTGAGCAACTAGTCGACCGATTGGAGGAAGTGGTCGACCGACTGTGAGTATGTTGACAGACACTGTAGTGCACTGTTCATGATACTGTTCATTACAAAAATCTGATTTTTTTCAAGATTTTTCAAAGATTTTGAGGGCATTTTGGTCTTTTTACCCTTTATCTATATAAACCAAGCCATCCCTCACTTGTTTCACATTCTTCTTTCTTCCAAAACACTCATTTTCTCTCTCTAAAGACTTTATTCTCACTTCTCTCTTCAATTTCTCTATTTCTTTTCAATTAAATTTGAAATTTTCGCCACCAAATGACTTCCCATCACCTCCTCTTCGATTTGATACAGATATTGGGCTAAATGGAGCGAGATTAAGTGAAGACGAAAATTAGGTTTCGACTCAAATTTGGGATTTTCACATTTTAACGGCTAATCTCGATTTCTACAAGGTTATACAAGACAACGGTAAGCCTAATAACTCATAATAATTGTAATTTTAATATTTTAAGTGATTAAAGAAATTAGGGCTTACAGTCATGCAAAAATTTACGTTTGATTTCGCTCAGGGAACGTAGAATCGTGTTTCATAATGATAATTGAAATATTTGACATCAAATATATGTTGACTTGTTGTTAAAACAATTATATTCATAATTGCTGAAAATATAGATTTTGTGAAATTATGTTGTAAAAGGATAATTGACTTCGTAAGACTATATTATTAGAAATATATATATATATATATATGTGGATATTTGTTGAAAATATGAATAAATTTTGGTAAAAAGGGATTTTTATGGCGATATATACACAAACACACACACACACACACACACACACATACACATATAGATATGCGTTGAATGTTGTTGAAAATAGGCGTGATCGTCTTATACATGAATATGAAATTTGGAATGTTAATGGCCATGGAATTCCATTGTTGGGAATCGGTTAAATGGCCTTGTTAGTAAAATCTCGTAATGTAATATGTGTCAAACTAAGGAATTGTAGACAAGTTATACATGAACATCGCATTTAGTGCATGTTATAATGATTTGGAATATTGGAATTAATAAGACTATGCATACGTGATATTAGGTACCGAACACACGATAGTGGAATTTAATGAGCGCGAGGAGTAATTGTGGAAGTGGTGACTCTCCCTTACCAGTGAGTGTATTTTAAACTTATTTTTATATTTTTGAACTATTTTATAGACGTACTTTTTTATGAAATAAGAAATAGATATACATTGTTAAAGTTGAAATACATGTGATGGCCTGTTTATTGATTTGAAATATGAATGGCCAAGGGCCAAGTTTGACATTGAAAATGCATGCTTTATAATAATATTAAAAATGAAATGATTGTAAATGTTTATGTACATGGATTTGCTTGTAGCATTATATTGGTGATATGGCCGGGAGGGCCAAATGTGTATATGACTGTAGCTACAAGGTAATAGCCTAGGGACGAACTTATGAGAGGCGTCTAGGTGAGTGCACCGCAGGTGGGACAGTTATATCTGTGGATATGATAATAGGGAGTTGTTGGGGACAATCATGAATAACTACTTAAGGCGAACGTCAATAGTGGGCAGATTTGAAAATGTGCATGTTTTTCTTATATCAAAAAAAATATATTTTAACAAATGAACATTATTTTCCTTGGATAAAGCCTACCAGCGATTTCGAGGTTATCACGGCCAAGGTAACCACCGAGAATAGGAACCAGCCTAGTGATTTGATTAATAGGCCATATTTTATCAATATAGAATTGTTTTGTGTGCATTAATAATTATTTTATTAAACTATATTTTTGTTTACTCACGGAGTATATTCCCATATACTTACCCCCCTCACCTCCTAGTTTTCAGGAGCTCGAGATTAAGAAGTGGATTGCGTAAGTGGTGGTGATCAATAAAGGGTGTAACGCCCTCCGGTACAGTTGGTACTCTTAACTCACAAACTTGGACAGATTAGTTTACTGGTTATCTTTTATAAAATTGTTTTATGTATGTAATTATGAACAAATGTGATGTAATTTGACAAGTATTTTACATGTATCTTAAATTAAATATATACCTATGGTGGGATGATTTAGAAACTGTCTCAGAGAGGCATGTTTATGTGAATGTGTTTATGAACTGTTTTAAAACTTGTTTTTAGATGCATGTAAATGAGTATGTAAGGTACAAGTACCCAAGCAACCTTACAGGCCTGAAGGACGTGTTCAAGGATAAAAATGTGTTTCATAGGTCTGTAACAGTTGTTACATGTGGACCCCATGGGCAGGGGCATGACAATTAGATTTAAAAATGCGCCTTTTTATGTAACGACCCCGACCTTCGGTATGGCCACCAGGTCCCATCCATCCCCCACACCTAGACTACCGAGTTATCTAAGTTACACCTACTGTCCCTTACAGGTCTACTGAGCAGGAACTTGTCCCTCGACCCTCTGAGTACCACAGGCCCGGATCACGTTTCGAACCTGAGACATCCCTTTAAGGAGTAATCCCAATGAAAGTGAGTACCAATTGTGTTACTCACTTTCATAGGGATTACTTTTTAAAGGGGAGGTTTTAGATTCGAAAAGTGGGGGAGGCGAACTTTTGTTCGGGGAAGGAACAAATACCTCTGTAGCCGGGCCTGTGGTGCTCAGAGGGCCAAAGGATAAATTCCTAATCAATTAGCCCGTGAGGGACATTGGACTGTAATGGCAATAACTCGGTAATTTAGGTGTGGGCCGGGTGGGACCTGGTGGCTATACCGAGGGCCGGGGTCATTACAGTATTAGAAAACCTACATTTATCGTATTTTAAATATGTTTAATATGGAATCATATACTCCTAGAAAAGCACCAATTGTCAATGGTGACATATTATCAAAATCACAATATCCTCGAGATAACATTGAAAAGACTCAAATGCAACATGTCCTTTATGCTTCAATTGTCGGAAATTTGATGTATGCTCAAGTTTATACACGCCCAGATATTGCTTTTACTGTGAGTGTACTTGGTAGATACTTGGTAATCCTAGTATTAGCAATTGGAAAGCAGCCAAGAAAGTGTTAAGATATTTACAGGGTACCAAAGATTTTATCTTAACATATCGACGATCCGACATTCTTAATATAGTTGGATTTTCAGATGCCGATCATGCAGGTTGTCTATATGACAGGAAATCCACTTCCGGATATATCTTTATGATGGCTGGTAGAGCTGTTTCATGAAAAAGTGTCAAACATACACTTACAGCTTCGTCGACTATAGAGGCAGAGTATGTAGCATGTTATGAAGCTACATGCCAATCTATTTGACTGTATAAATTTTTCTCAAAGCTAGATCTTGTGTTTTCCATTCCGAAGCCACTGAAGATCTATTGTGATAATTCTGCAGCAGTCAATTTCTCTCAAAATACTCAAAGTTTCTCAAGTTCAAAACATATTGATATTAAGTATTTTTTTGTACGAGAGAAAGTTGCTTAACCTTATGTTTTCATTAAGCATGTTATTACAAAGCTTAATTTAGCTTTTCTATTAACTAAAGACCTAGGCCTTAAGGTTTTTTAAGCACATGTGACTCATATGAGATTTTTAGAGTCTTCTGTTGTGTTTAATTAGTGGGAGCTCTGGATTGTATGTAAATAAGTTGTAACTATAATGAAAGTATAATTGTTTATACTTAATGCATGTATGTTATAGTTTGTTATATATTGCTGTTGTGTACACATTTTGTTGTATATATATATGATATTAAATTGTGAGGATATTGTGGTCTAAGATATTTTGATCAGTCTTAGACATTTTGGATTGAGACTTTGAGGTCAAATCTCAGTATAGCTTCCTTTATTGTGATAGAGACATTTTGTGTTTGTCTCATTTAGTTGTAAGGAAGCAATGCATTTAAGAGATATTCTGTTTATTCTCATTTTGTTAGATGCGTGAACTTTATAGAAATAATCATTTTGATAGCTTACTTTCGATATTTTCATGGCATATTTGCATACTACTACCTTGTCAGGTGTTTATAATATCTTGTTGTATGTTGAGCATTCTGTCGGTGCCTGCATACCACTTGGTATTATAAGCACATTATGGACTCATTTTGTTTTAGGTGTTTGCTCACATTTGACTATTTTGTTAAGTCACTTACAGGTTAATTTGATAACCTTATTTTCAAATGATTCTGGAACTATTTATGTTGTCCAAGTGGGAGATTATTGGATTTATTTCTCACATATTATGTATTAACATAATTATTCATGTAATTTTATAATTTAAATCAGATTAATTATGTGATTAATGTCAAATATATTAGAGTATTTGTGACTGACTCATAATTTATGATCATATTATGTAATTGAGTTAGTTTATTGTTACATTCATTATAATAGTATGATTTTTTACAAATATGATCTTAGTGTATTTATTGATCTATGACTCATAATGGGATGAGTCATTTTTGTTTATTACACGGGAGGAGGTCCCTGCTCTCGTCCTATATATATTGGGCTGGCCCATTAAACACAATAGTTTTGAACACAAGGAAAAGAGTAGAAAACTCTAATTCCATTTCTCTTCCCGTGCTCTCCCTGTACCCAAATTCCAATTTTCAAGTCATATTAATTTCGACCAAATTGAAGCAATTAGAAGCTTAAAGCTTGTTCGCAACATCAAATGGCATCCTCTGGTACGTCTTTAACCATTGTTTAATGTCAATTTCGTGTGTTATGAGCAAATTGAATTGTATACTATTTTACTACCTTTGGCTAGAATTATAGAGATTTTAGAAACTCTAACACCAGAAGCTTGCATCAACTGCTTATCCACAGACACTCACAGAAAAAACCAACAATACATCAAATCTAGCTCATTTAATCGTATCATGTCTGCTTATTTAAGTTATTCGAGGATATGACTTTGCAGGGTATACTACATGCAAATACAACCTAAGCCATCCTCAAACAAACGCTTCAAATTTGCACAGACAATCTCTTTTCTTCAGAAAATCATCTTAGGACTCGTTTACAATGATTGAGAATTCCAATTATAGGAAGGCGCTCGAATATCTGGAAAATGCACGAGGAGTCTTGTTTCGATGTTTTGAAGAGTTTCAGAAACATGATTCTACCTAAGTTACTTAATTACTTGCTTCTTGCTAAACGTCTCTATATTGTTGCACATTATTTTTTTAGTATCCTAATTAGGTAATTGAAAACTGATGTATTTATTTCGATTTTCAATAAGAGAGGAGTTAATAAAGAAAGTTTTAGATAACAATGATAGTCACAATTGAGATTGTCCTGAGTTTAATTTCTTTGCTGTACATATACTTTTTGTGGGTAAAAATACTAAGAGTCTTGCATACTATTTGTCAATATAATATTTTTAATGACAAGTTACCAAAATTACCATTAATTGATTTTCTAGTTATTAATTGTAAACACAGATATGCAAGAATTTTTTAGATTATTATAAGAATAATTTGATACAATAAAAATATTCTGAACCTTTCGCTTGTTCTGCATGAACATAATGGGTCAATGCATGTCTGGCCATTAATTAACTTAATTAGTTTTATTTGGACCGAATAATTTGATACACCATTGCTTTAATTAATAACCATTTCCGATATGCACATGATATAGGATAGCTGTCACGGGGTCCACGCTCGCCTCTGCGAACTACCCGCACAACACTCTCGAAGTGGGATTCATCCTTCGGGGGTTAGCCTTACAAGAACTCGCATACTACTTGGTTTCGACCTGCCTTGGTCTCATCAGGAGGACGGCTCCAATCCCCAACTAGTGTTGTGATGGGCGAACAGAGAAACACCCATCACTCTGCAACATTTTTTACTAGAGCCGCACGCAATACTTACGTACCAAATAGTATGCTGACATTTGGGGTGTAACAATCCACCCCTACTAGAAGAAATGCACGCCCTCGTGCATTCGGCAATCTCTTGGCACTCCTTCCCTATCGTTTCCTCTACAATAAGGTTCTACCCTGCGTACTACTTCGTCCTCGGAATAGCGCTTGGCGAGGATGAGCTGCTCTATAACTTTGCCACTTTGGTGTCATTCCACTAGGAATTGACGAGACTTGATCTCGTCCTCGTTCTAATACCCTTGTCACCGGGTCGATGTTCGCCTCTGCAAACTACCCGCGCAGCACCCTCAAAGTGGGATTCATCCTTCGAAGGTCAACCTTACAAGAACTCGCATACTACTTAGTTTCGACCTGCCTTGATCTCATCAGGGGGACGGCTCCAATCCTCAACCAGTGTTGTGATGGGCGAACAGAGAAACACCCATCACTCTGCAACACCTTCGACTAGAGCCGCATGCAATACTTACGTACCAATTAGTATGCTGACATTTAGGGTGTAACAATCAACCCCTACTAGAAGAAATGCACGCCCTCGTGCATTCGACAATCTCTTGGCACTCCTTCCCCATCGTTTCCTCTACAATGAGGTTCCACCCTACGCACTACTTCGTCCTCGGAATAACGCTTGGCGAGGATGAGCTGCTCTATAACTTTGCCACTCTGGTGTCATTCCACTAGGAATCGACGAGACTTGAAGGGAAAAATCTCGTCCTCGTTCTAATACCCTTGTCATCGGGTCGATGCTCGCCTCTGTGAACTACCTGCGCGGCACCCTCAAAGTGGGATTCATCCTTCGAAGGTCAGCCTTACAAGAACTCGCATACTACTTGGTTTCGACTTGCCTTGATCTCATTAGGATGACGGCTTCACTCCCCAACTAGTGTTGTGATGGGCGAACAGAGAAACACCCATCACTCTGCAACACCTTTGACTAGAGCCACATGCAATACTTACGTACCAAATAGTATGCTGACATTTGAGGAGTAACAATCCACCCCTACTTGAAGAAATGCACGCCCTCGTGCATTCGGCAATCTCTTGGCACTCCTTCCCCATCATTTCCTCTACAATGAGGTTCCACCTTACATACTACTTCGTCCTCGGAATAACGCTTGGCGAGGATGAGCTGCTCTATAACTTTGCCACTCTGGTGTCATTCTACTAGGAATCGACGAGACTTGAAGGGAAAAATCTCGTCCTCGTTCTAATACCCTTGTCATCGGGTCGATGCTCGCCTCTGCAAACTACCCGCGCGGCACTCTCAAAGTGGGATTCATCCTTCGAAGGTCAGCCTTACAAGAACTCGCATACTACTTGGTTTTGACCTGCCTTGATCTCATTAGGAGAACGGCTTCACTCCCCAACCAGTGTTGTGATGGGCAGACAAAGAAACATCCATTACTCTGCAACACCTTTGACTAAAGCTGATCTCATTAGGAGGACGACTCCACTCCCCAACTAGTATTGTGATGGGTGGACAGAGAAATATTCATCACTTTGCAACACCTTTGACTAAAGCGGCACGCAATGCTTACGCACCACATAACATTTGGGATGTAACAATAGCCAACTAAGGAGTAAATCAAATTAAACATTCTTTCATTTATTGAGTACTTAATACTAATATTTATTCCAGTGCAAGGAGTGGAACAAATGCAATGTAATTAGCTACAAATTGAAGAACATAGGTGAACGATCCATTAATAAAGAATAGCTACCCTATAACCTCTAAGAGATCGACCCACTAAACCTGTACTTCTTTCTAGTATGCAAAATCAGTGCCAAAAATTGCGAGGTTAACCAATGCAGACCAAAGATTAAACGATTGCAGAGACGAAGAAGTATTCTCATGAGTTGAACTAGGTTCCTTGAATGAAGATGACGACCCTGATGGCACTGAAGAACTGCTTGGAGTTTGTCTTGGGCTTGCACTTGGGCGTAGAGAAGCTGGAGTGACCATGATGTCAAGCTTCTGTCCGGCTTCACAGTGGCCGGGAAACCCGCACAAGAAATAGTAATGGCCTGGCCTTTTGAGCTTGATAGAGTCAGAGCCAGTGGTGTAAGCAGCGATTGAAGACGTTCTGTTGCATGACTGAAAATCTTGGTGGGTTACTTGCTTCACATTGTGAAACTGGTTGTTGTACTCGAATACTGCATATAAGAATATAAAATTAAGATTAATATCAATGTAAGGTTAAATATCTTAATTAGAAAGGTTGAAAGAATTAAAAATTTGGAAGAATGAGTAGAATAGCATACCGATTGTGTCTCCAACATGTAAGTTTTTGGTAGAAGCCCAGTTGTTGTAATCGACATTGCCAATGACTGTCCATCCAGCAGAATCACCAACCTTGTAAACAGCTGCACACTGAGAGTTTTGAAAAAGCGTCGTGATCATTAGCAAGAAAGCTGGGGTATATTTTGCAAAATCCATTACTAATCAGCCAAAGCTTCGAAAGGAAGAACAAAAGTAGTTGAACAACGAAGAGATAAATTATGGGAATTAAAGACACAGTGCTTAGCCCTTGTATATAAAGAGTTTTTTCTAGTCCGAATCCCAGCTTGAAAAGATTTCCTATTTAGTATAGGATTTCCTTTAAAGAACTGATAATCATACTAAAGGAAACAATGAAACATCCTCAATCTTCAAGCCGCAGGCCAGTTAATTCGCGTATGACAAGTTTGTTGATTGAGTTGGTTCACGATTCTGTAGAGCTGAGGCCTGACCCATGCTTTGTAGAGCTCGTTAAAGTAAATAATTTCTACGGGCTAGTATGTCTGATAAGCCCAAACCATAACATAGTCTAGGAAAAGAAAACTAAACATTTATTACTCCGAAATAAATAAATAACGACAAGATATTTTGGGAAAAACAACCACCTAACTTGTAATCTTTTTAAGTATTGCACTTTCTCTTTTACATTTTTTTCGATAAGAAATAGATGATTAATTGAAGTTGGAATTCAGTTTCAGGCTAGAGTCTTAATTAATTAAGAGGTGAGAAGACATATTCAGAAGTGATTTAGTCTCTAATTAAACTCATAAATCTGGTCACTTGTGTTCCAACTCTGGGAGAGATACGAATTCTGGGAGACAGAATAAATTAAAAAATATTACTGAGATCTTAGTTCACCTCTTACCTTTGTTTAAAAAAAAAATTAAACTCATAAATAAAAGTTATAATGCTGCATTTAACAAATGAAATGGGTACTTAGCACTTGCATCCATATTCATGATTCTTGACCCTTCATACAAAAGTTGTTTTCAACTTTTCGGCCTTACAACTCCAATCGATTGATACCAAATATTTCCAAGTTCAAGATTCCAATGTGGGGCTATAGTTCCTTTGACTATTCAAACATTTATCACTTAAATTTTGCTTTTAACATTTCCTCTATTTTTGGATTTGGTAGGATGATCAGGCCCTCAAATTGAAAAGACTTTCAAGAAGACTTAGAGGTTCATTATTCAATCTATAAAGCCAATTGCAAATTGTCATCTCATTTTTGCTCCATACCAACCAACTATGAAATCAAGACAATTACCTATCTTTCAACAACGCCCACCCACACTCCTCTAAAAGCTCCAAAAAAGTGATTTTGACAACCTCCTAATTTATCGTAAGCAAGAGTACTGATTGTGTAATTTGTGATCATATAATTACTACTTACGGTAAACAAGAAGCCTATTACATATGGTATGGTACCAAGAAAAAATAGTGTCTATATTTTGTCTTTTGGACAGCTATTAATTATGAATCATTCTTTCTTGATACATGATGTACAAACTATATTGAGTCTGAATGTGAGATGATTTAATAGGTATATAGAAAATATTATTTCTTTACTTATCGTATAATGTAAAATTATAAATAAAGAATTAGAAGTAATATTATACATGTAAATGTGAATACATATATAATATTGTATAAAAAAAAATTCCACTTTATCTACTGAGGAGAAAATTGAAGTAAGCCGAGTATATGATCAATTGTTAAATTATTGATCATGTATAATTATTTGGCTTTCAAAAATGTTTCCTAAAATTTTTAAACTTATGTTGTATTCTCTAATTATGCTAACATGAGTGGAGAGTTGTAAGATAATCCTATATAGGTAGCCCCAAATGATGACTTTATGTAATATGTAAGTGGGTCTAAATTTGTCAACAATGTGAGTTAGATTAAGAATAAATTGCAGGATTTCTCTACCAATGCTTTGTCTCTTTTTTAGAAGAAAATCATGCATTAAAATATATAATATTTCCAAATCCCCTCTCTCTCTGTTTTGAAAGAAGAAATAGCATCTAGAAGTCATTGTAAATAATAATAATAATAAAAACAACACCGAAGTCAAGATTATCATTTTGCAATCTTTATTCAACTAAGTTAATAATTAATGATGTGGGTCTGGAACCAAATAGTAGCCATAGCTACACTTTTGAAAATTTCTTTAACAATGATCTTAGGTGAATAGTTGACCTTTGTGACCCTTTCGATTGAGTCTTGGGCATTTAAAGCATGAAATAGTCAACTTGTTAATTAATAGATTCATTTGTTCTTCCTTCTCTCCAAAGAGTAGCAATTATAATATCTTGTTCCTATGTGGAGCTGAGTTGCAGATGTTTGAATGATTCAGAAAACTTGGTTGTTTTACATTATTATTAGAAAACTTTGGGTTGAATAGATTCTTCTATCTCGTGGTCTAAACACTTTAGTGGTTGGAGCTGAGAGTCAAGAATGGTTCAAAGTTTCGATAGTTTGAAATCCTTTCACATTTGTATATGTGATAAAATATATACTATAAGACGAAAACAGTATGCACTTGTAATAAATTATATGATGATTAGAGTTATTAAACAAATATAATTTGATATATATATATATATATATGGGGTTCGGTTTGCTAAGTTAGATAAGATACCAACCCGAAAGCTACAATAATTAATACAAATATATCTAATTATGACTTGTCTCAGTAGGACTTGCCGGCCACTTCAGTTTGCTAATCTAATCAAATTACAACTTCTTTACTAAAACAAAGTTGAGCTCTAACAAAAATGGGTTCCATTAATTTCATTACTTTAGTACATTAATTCTTATATATATAGTTAGTTAGTATATATAAATTTGTGATTCGTAGTTTCAAAATAAATATATACATGATAAAATTCTTACATAAAACGGAGCTATACATAAATAAGAACAGAAATAAACCTTTTTTGTCCCCTTGCATTAGGTAGATGAATGTTGACAATGATTATGATAATTGATGAGACTGGTTAGAAAAAGTCATTTGCTTAACATGTAGAAACAATGAGAAAGCAAAATACGATCAAAATTTGATGTATATATTCTCACCTTCAGGAATAATTAGTGACAATAGTTGAAAATGATGGATCTGGACCATTCACCGAGCCCAAGCTTCCAGCAGCAAGTTCAGTCCATAGACTTCATTGAGTAACAGCTGATGCAGAAGAAAGCCAACTAATTTTGTTACAAGCAGTACTCAGCTGAGGTGAAGGACATCACGTAGCAGCAGAAACCTAGTTCTCACTTTTCGTTGTAGTATATGTTCATGCTAATCTTAGAATTGTAATAAAGCTGTGTAAAAATTTCTCCTTGCAATCAATATACTGAAAACCGAGAACAAGTTATCTCCATTCTTTCTTCTTCAAAACTTCAACTAATTATTGTGTATCCTTTTCAAATGTTCTTACATTAATATTTCACTTTCAAATGGGATTCAAAACAGCTTCGGATACATGCACCACATGTTTGCACATGTGGGTTATGCTTCTGCATGCAGTTCCAAATGCAAGCTAGCTCTAGCGCGTCATGTTTGAATACTACTAGTCTGCTAGCAATAAGAAACACGACAGTAGTTTTCACATCTGTGATCGATGGTTCACTGTGTTTGGATTTTTGTCTCAATCCAAACACAGTCTTTGCCAATAAAGATACTTCTGATATTCAAAATACAGAGTTATTTCATGCATATTAAGTAATTATAAAGTTACTAATAAGTAATTATTATATAATTGGTATAGGCAAATATCCTTTTTCTTAAGACATCCATCTACTGAATGTTTTAATAGAGAAAAGAGGATGAGTCTGATCAGAGTAGTAATTTGTTTAAATTAAATTTTATTATCTTATATATTTCTATATAGGCCGTTTGGTATGACAGAATAGAATAAAATAAAATAAATAATTTAGGATAAGATAAAATAAGATAAGATACACTAAAATTAATAATTTAAAATATGATAATATTATGTGTAATACTATTTGACTTATGACAAGAAGAGTTAAAATTATATATATAATTTTATTTTTAAAATTATAAAAATTAAATTAAATAATTAATTATTTTAAATAAAATAAAAATACTTAACTCTTTAAATAATAAAATAAATTTAATTATTATTTTATTTAAATAATTAAATTATAAATAATTATATTAATAAAATTTTACAAAATATTTAAATAAAATATTTTGATTATTCTTGTCTTATCTCAACTAAAATAGAACCTATAAAATAGAGCCTATAAATACTTAAAATATAATCTCATGTTTTAAATATAGGTTAGAGATTGATTTTATAATTTTACTTAAAATATAATCTCATATTTTAAACATAAGTTAGAGATTGATTTTATAATTATCCTAAGAATTATCAGTATACCAAATGGGGTCTGCGTATACATTTTATTGTAATTCCGTAAGGTTAATTAGTACTGTGCCCGTACCTAACAAATAACCTGCTCTCATCCATTGACAACAACAATGCTCTGATGCTTAATTAAGTATCATATTTTATTCATTTATAAGAGGCCGACGGGACAAAAAGGTCAACAATCTCAAGCTCTTTGATTGTTGCATTTTAATCTTGTTGTTCTCCTATTAAAAGTTGGAAATTGCATCCTTAAATATTCCTTCCATACCGTGCATATATCAGAATTACCCTAGTAACCACCACATTCCCATTCGAAATTATTGTACCTTGACCTCCTATATTTCACCCAAGTTACCTAAAACCCTAGCAAATTGACCATCAAACTTGGTGCAATGCAGATATATCATAATTAACAAAAGCCTAATTAACCTAGAAACCAAATAAGCTCCACAAATTAAAATTTGACAAAATCTTAAGTCTTGTTTAATAAATAGTTAAACACGTTAATAATTAACAAGCTATGCATGTGTGTGTATATATATACATATTTTACCATTTTGTTCAATCTTGAATAACTTGATATATAAAGATTGAAATAATGAACAATGTAAACCTTCAGCATCAACTTTAGAATATCCAACAGCGTGATATATGTACATTGGTTCAGATATCATGTGAACAAAGAAATCTGCAGTTTTTTCTCCATGATTGGATTGTTGAACATCATAAGTCATGCCATGTGACCCTTCCACATATTATTGGTATCGTCGTTTTGGTGTGCGGTTGATGATCACTGTTAATTGTACAGTATCAAGGCATGTGAAATTGGTTTGCAAAAACATATGTTAATCATTCCCTTGTTTTCAAATCAGGCTAGGATGTGTGCATCGCATCTACTTGAAAATAACTTCCCACCTTTAGCCCATTTTTTTCTTGACTTTGATTCTTCTGTTCATCCTAAACAGGCCAGACTTGTGAATCATGCAAAAGAAAAAAAAAAAACAACTATCAGCTATAGAAAGAGAACATGTCATTCCCATTTAAGGATACGTATAGCTTGTTGCAAATTAATTAAAGCAAAAGTCATACAGGAAAAACTTGTGCTTGATAGCCTGCGAATCATGCAAAATGTTAATATACCTAATAGAGAAAGATAACAGTACACTGCAATCTTTCAGTCTCATTCAAAGGACATCGCATCAGAAATTTAGATTCAAAGTATTAATTCTTGGCTGTTTAATACCTGGAGAAACTGTTGAAAACCTGCGTTGAATTAATTCCATATTTTATCATTTGACCATATCTTCCTTGAGGAATAATTGAAATATAACAGTGATCATCACCTCCCCTTGTTCAGTCGTCCGGTATCATGAATTTTCCCGAAAGAAGCACATAGATTAGTCAACAGCTGGTTTTTCAGGTCCGAAGCATAATTAATAATCTTCTAATTGGGACTAACAGATTAATTAGGTGGAGTTATATTATCTATGTGCTGACATTACAATTAATCTCTATATATAGCGAGTTTAATTCGTTGAAAAATTTTGACTGACACCTGTGATATCATATTAACTAGGGTTATTATTTGTTTCGTCATAATATCATCCGTTACAACAAATTGTTAGTGTCTATTAATCTCTTTATATTAATTATGATCACAATTCTCATGTTGATAACTACATAACATAACATTCAGAAAATGAGTGACATGGGCAGAGCGCAGAGGAAACATTCATGCATGCTTATTGAACAAAAACAAAGGCAGCAGTAGATTTAGATGTTTGAAAGGCTAAAAGTTTGACTTAGGTTTTGTCTTTTTTTGTGTTGTGTGAAACAAAAAGCGTGCCACAAAATTAGGAAGGTAACGGAGATTGGACGACGTGAAAGCACAATCGGCAACACATAAGAAACCCAAGCCCCCCACAACAACAAGAAGTTGTGGGAAAAAGCAAACAGAAATATCTCCCACGTGCCAGTTACGGTCAAATGTCGGTGCCAAATCCTGAGACAAGTGTAAGGCAATGCTTAGCAAATAAATAAACCGCTAAGTTGTAAACGTTGACTACCTTTACCTGTGCATGTTAATAACGTTGATTATAAGCGCTTGCGATGCAATATCACTAGTCAAGCCTCAGTCCTCCCTCCTCTTGGTTAAGCTACCCCCTTCTCTTTCTTTTATTTCTGTTTATTTTATCATTAATATATATAATTATAATTAAATTATTTTTATTTAATTTTAAAAATAACTAGTTATACTCTCACTTTTCCTTAATAATAAATATTTATCAATCAATATAATTAATTAAAATTAATTTACTTCAATTTTAAATATATTTAAAAATTATTTATGATAGAGCATTAAGCTTCATACTTATTTTTATCTTATTTGGTTTATCAAATTTTTATTTTGGTTGAAAAACATATGATAATTGGTTTAAGAAAATTAATTAAATAAAAAAGAGTAGAGTTAAAACAATGGAGAGTAGCCAAACCTACCAGCCAAACAACTCTCAATCTTTCCAATCTCTCTGCCTCTCCCTAGTCTCTAATAAAACTAGACAAAAGTTTAACTCAAAGCTCACTTTCAAAGAAGAATAAAAAACAAGGGTTTTAAGTGATCTGTGTTTAACCACTAGCTAGCTTTTACCTTCTCTCTGCGCTCTTTCACTCTTATCTTCTTCTTCCTCTCGATCTTCACCTTTTCATCTATGTCAAATCACGAGAAGAAAGCTTCATACCAATATGATCTTTTCGACTGTAATCCCCAAGGCTTTAACCACTTGGGTTTCAACTTCTTTCAAGACGATAATCCCTCCATGTGTAATCCACCAACACCCTCAGAAAACCTACAAACCTTTGATCCCAACTCATACATGAGCTTCACTGACTGCTTGCATGGCTCCACGGATTATAGATCTCTTTCGAGAGCTTTCGACATGTCTTGCTCATCATCCGAAGTAATTACTCCGGCCATGGAAGAGAGTTCTAAGAAGACTACTACTGTGTTTGGAGGTTCGGCTGGGATGACGACAAGTGAAAATGATAATCCATCTACCCCAAATTCTTCTGTATCTTCTTCTTCTAACGAAGCGGCGGGTGATGAAGATTCTAGGAATAACAAGAAAGATAAGCAACTAAAAGGACAGGAAGATGAAGATGACAAGTCAAAGAAAGTGTAGGTTTTTTGGTTTTTTTTCTCTGGAAGTAAGGCTTAATAGGGTTGCTTATCATTCTCAATTTTATTAGTGGTAGACTTAATTTCAAAGTCTTTCTGTGACCTTAGTTCTTTTGAGATTTTTTTCTGCAGCTTACTAATATTTTAACTAGACTTTCTTTACCTCTCAATGAAAGGAATCTGACCCGATCTGTCTTCTTATCATGAACTATTCTAATTCTATAAGTTTCTAAATAATAAATGAGAAAGAAAAACAGGGAAGCTACGAAACCCTAATAGATATCAATTTTCATGAGATATTTTATGTGCAAACATAGTTATTATCAAGAAAATTACATATATATATATATATATATTTCATTCACTTGTGCACTAATTTTATTATCAATATATGATCAGGAACAAGCCGAAAAAGGAGAAGAAGAAAAAGGAGCCGCGATTTGCCTTCATGACTAAGAGTGAGATCGATCGTCTGGAAGATGGATACAGATGGAGAAAGTATGGACAGAAGGCAGTCAAGAATAGTCCTTATCCAAGGTTGTTTTTCTTTTCAATTTCCTGCACTCTTATTTATATCACAATAGTGAAATTGAAATTCTTGATTTAAATTTCCGGATATAATTAATTCACCAAAACTTTCTTTACTTGTAGAACATGGTAGATTTAAGATTGATATTTTCAAACTTGTATTATTTGATGAACTATGATTTAGTTAGTTAGTTTATGCAATTATAATGTAGTTTTAGAAACCAATCATACTAGTAAAATCTTGCTTTAGACCAGATCCACCTACTTTAGTTGCATTCACATTACTGCTTACACAAAACACATTGCATCATACAATTAATGTCACTAAAGTTTTGGTACATATACCGTTGTTACAGTATCTCTTACAATGGTTTGATATATGATGTTCACATTTCCTTTTAATTTGAATTGTAGTGAAAGAATTATTATGACATGAAAAACTGAAATTAACCCACTTACAAAAATAAAATGTAAAGGAGACTTGTTGATTTGTTGGAATTAAAACTTGGTATTGCAGAAGTTACTACAGATGCACCAGCCAAAAGTGCAACGTCAAGAAACGTGTTGAAAGATCATGCCAAGATCCAACAATCGTTGTCACAACATATGAAGGACAGCACAACCATCATTGTCCGGCAACACTTCGAGGCAACGCTGCCGGAATGCTGTCACATTCGCTTCTGGCATCTGGGTCGATGGGGCCTAGCTTTCCCCAGGAACTCCTCTGTCACTTTCTTCCATCGTCAAATAATAACCAAAGTGTTCCAAGTTCAATGTATTATCACAATCTTGCTCCACAGCAGCAAGTTACCCAGATTCCTGATTATGAATTATTGCAAGATTTAGTTCCCCCATTTTTCCGCAGACAGCAGCAATGAACGCGCCTTTCTCTCTATAAATTAATGCCACATAGAGCATTGAATTCACTTTGCTGACCTCTATATATATGGGGAGTTCATAATTTTCACTTTCTAGCTTCATGAACTAGCGAAATCTGTTTGATCCTTAACAATTTTCAGAAGGGTGAATCATGTTATTTCCCTTGAAGGAGAAGAAATCTGCTTGATGCTGCTGACAACGTGCATGGGAACAAAAGATCTTCAATGAGATATGCGACCGATGGAGTTGATACTTATATTAGCACCGAGTTTTACAGTATTAAATATATGGAAGTCGTTTGATATAAGTGCAATATGTAGATGAGATTAGAGCATGGATGATCTTTTTTATATATAAATGAAAATTTTAATTGGCATTTTTATCTTTATGATACTGGAGTTGCTAATTATTTGATTGTCTAATATTATAATTTGGCTTTCTTGATCCCTTGATTTCCTATTAATAAAGCCTTTACATATAGTTTTAAATTAAATGCATTTTAAAATGATTTAATTACCAGAAATATAAATGGAGTTAACAGAAGGTAGTAAATTTTTATTAGACTAGAAAAATTGGTAGTTTCTTGACAACTATGCGTTTAATTTTTCTCAATTTGTAAATCCACTAACATAAAGGTGTTCCATCGAAGAAGGTCTAATGAAAAAAAAAAATTAAGAACAAGGGTTTGATTAACTATGATGAATGAAGTGAAAATGAAAGATCATGTCATGAGAATGATTAATTTCTAATGTGACAAAAATAGAACTTATTTAGTGTTGAAATTGCCAAGGTATGAAGTTGAGAAAATATTAATTAAGGCGAATTTGTGAAGCATACATAAAAAATTGTACAATTATTAAGCTAAAGAGACTTGTTTACAGAGCAAGAACAATTCGATTGAAATTTTAAAAAATAAAGAGAGAGAATCGTGTCAATGACATTAGGTTTATTGAGAATAATATGCATAAACAAGTAAAAACTTGTTCAATAATCTCAATTTGATCCTTTTGATCATCATAATTTTGGAGTTATCGTACACACGAAAACAGGGTGCTAAATTTTTGAAGAATATATATATTTTTTTATCAATATCAAACATGACATCTTTAATTTTTTTTTTAATCTCGACCATGAATAAATAAATGATTTTAGGGTTATTGAGTACAAAAATGAGAATAAATTATGAATATGACGATTTTTTTAACAAAAGAAAACAAACCAATAAATTTAGAATTACTATGAATATTTATTTGTTGCATAAATTTTATGAATATGTAGTGTTGTTATTCCTATCTATTTTTAAGAAACAATAAATTAATTTTTATTTTTATTTAAAAAAAAATTGATTTTGAAAATGTTACACAAAAATAAATAATAAAATAACTTAAAGGATAACGGTTTGATAACTATTTTCGATCTCTTTTTGGTCAGTTGGGAAATTGGAATGAATAACATAGAGATGCTATTCAACAGCGGTTCAGTGGTGGCAGCTTGCAGTTGCAGGCCATTTGTGCTAAGGCCAAAGTGCTTCTCTTCCAACATCAACACAGAGCAGCTGCGTATCCAACTCGACCAACTTCACTACGAAGTTGAGACCACTCGTGCCAAAGGTAACCCCATCATAATACCCATTTGAGGATTTTGTGTTTATTTGTCAATTTTATGTAGAATTTTATTAATTGGGTTCGTTTGTGTTTTGGATTTTTTTTTATGAATTAGTTATCAAGATGAAGAGTAGATACTTGGTGTTCTCGCTTAATTATGAAATGGGCATGTGATATTTTCAGAGTTTCAAGTTTCTGGTTATTGAAAGATCATGTTTTTTGTTCACACTTGACGTTTTCGAATGTGTTGAATTGGGTATTAAAATAACTGAGAAATGTGTTTGAATGCAATGCATTATCATTTGTTCAGCAAGCAGTGCAAGACTGAGACTTTTGCGTTTGTCGGAGGCTGCAGAGAAGCTTAAACGACAGGCAGCTATCAATGTCCATACCGGGAAGGAAAATGATGCAAGGGAACTACTATTTCAGAAGAAGAAGGTCGTGCAAGCTATGGAGAAATCAAAGAATCGGATTGAATTGCTTGATGAGCTCTCCGCGAAGCTTAATGAGGTAAGTGGAGAGCTTTTTCCCACAAAGATTTAGTCTTGTCAACTAACGATCATGTTCTGACTGAAAAATTGTGAGAAGCTTTGAGAAATTTATTTTCGCAAACATGTCCGTTTCAGCTGCACTATTAGAATCATGATAGATTAATATTAGTGTTTAATAACATCTTTAGCTAGATATAAGTTTGCTTTTTCGTCAATTTGGATATCTTGTTCTCTTTTGTGATTAGTATTATTGAAACTTCACTATGAAGATAGTCCCAACAAAGTATATGTTATTGAGAAAAATATAATATAAGTTGATATTGCAATAAGCTCATTTTGGCAAAAGACTTCTCTGAATTATGAATCAGTTGTGTGTTGGGCACTACATATCTGCAGCAAAAGGAAGACAAATGTTGCAGATGTTATAAGATGTTATAAGATTGGTTGATATCTCGAAGCAGCCACACAAGATTAAGAAAGTATACGAAACTACTGTTATTGAGGACGTTTTAGTTGATTTGATGATAGCATCAGATTCAGACTGTTGTTCTGAACATAGATGATGTGGTTGTCGAAATTTTGATCATCATGCTCATGTTCAGTAATCTATGCCCCTATGATTTCATTCATGGAACAACCACTGAAAGTTGTTCCTTGTTTTTATTTTGTCTCACTTTTGTGTCCAAGTAGCAGAAAATTACAGCTTTTGTATTATTTTTTCTCAACAAAAAACTCATGTTAGTTGAAGCTGATGGTATTCAAAGCAACAAACATAATCAGCAGATTCAGAACCTGTATTCTGCTGTGTTGTAATTTTGTAATGCTTAATGCTTGTTTGGTGGCATCCAAATCCCCTAAACTTTCAGTGGTACTTCATTTTTTGTACCATTTGTGATTGTTGGAGACTGCTAGGTCATTTATCCAGTTCTTTCATTTTTATCAAACCGCTTTTTGATTCTTGGTTGATCTTTCATAATAGTCATATTTAGAGTGTCATGTCTAAGATTGTTAATCATCATAGAAGTCCTTCCTGTTGCCCCAGCATTACTATTTCTTTCTATACATTGGGTATGATAAATTTTATATTTTCTGGAGCATTATGTGTCACTACATTGTGGACTCCTTCATGATCCATCCTCTCTTGTTATTATGGTATTAATATTCAGCATGACATTGCAACACAAAGATCCAGTTTTTGCAAAAGCCAAATGCAGCTGATTGCTGGTTTTTCATTTGAGCATTTATGCATTTGTTAGACTTCTTTATATCCATTTTTGTGATATCCAGTTTGCTCGTCCTTCATTAAACAGAAAAGCATCCACACAGAAGTCTATTATTTTTATGGCCAGAAATGGCCACCGGATGGTAGTAATTATAGATTTAGACAAGGATTCTTACCAAAAAATAAAAATAAAAAACTACACAGACTAGGATCTGCTGCTGTTAAGGTTAATTTTAGCCACTATGAATGTCCTCTTGCTGTGGAACCGTTCTTTTTATTTCAATCTATCTTTATTTTGGTGGTCTTATTTAAGAACATAATATTCTATTTTATCTCATGAGCAGAAATCTATTTTGATTTCAGGCAATATCTGTAAAAGAAACTCAACTGATAGGGAATGTTGCTTTGGATCTTGAAGTTGAAGCAGAAGATCCTTCCAGACTAGTTCGAATTGTATCGCCAAAGCAGAAAGTTGAAGAAGTGAAACTTGAGGATAAAGATTTCGACCCTGATGGCTCAAAACCCTGTAACACTTGCAACCAAGTTTTGCAGTTTTCAGCTGATAGTCAAGCAAGTGCACTTGTTGATCAGGAGATGGAGGATTTTCAGGGATCTGTGGGTGTGAGCGTTAATGCTGAAGATAACACAATCAGTAGTTTGAGGGGAATATCCTCTTTTTACAGCTTCTTGGAACATCTAGATCAACAACTTAACAATATTGAAGCAGAACTGGTCACCATTTTAAATGTCTCAACTCTAATACTCAATAACAAGGAGAAGCCAGAAAATGTAAAGGTCCAGCAAGCAATGGAACTTCTTGAGACTGTTTGTGGCCTTAGAGGGAGGTAAGTGCCTTTTAATCCTTTTAATACTGTGGAACAATTAAGACCATAACTTAGAGATTTGATACTGTTTGTCATTATTGTGTTCACAGAATTGCAAGTTTCATGCAGACAATGGTGGAGATTAATTAAAGCTTTGTTTTGACATACTTAGTTATTCCACTCCAGGTAAGGACTAGGTCTTTTCATGAACTAGTAGCATTGCTTCTTTAATCCAATGCAAAAACTGATAATTCTACCCCAAACAGTGACTGAGTTTCAGCAAGAATCATTTTGTGACAAAATAGAGAAAGATGATATTACATATTCAATATGCGATAAAATGACACACTTCTGCCTATTTTTCCTGTTATTAAAGTTTCTTAAAATGGGAGATTGGCTACATAATGTGGAAGCTTGAAAATAACTAAATGTGAAACCTTCGGCTTTCATTCACAATTTATCCTTGCATAATGTTCAGCCTGCATAATAATGATATGATCACAAGTGACATGTTATGTTCGACTAGCTACAGAGAGTCAAATATTTATCCAAGATACCTAACAGTGTTATTTCTAACCAATGTTAAATTTCATGATGTGCTTCTGTATCTTGCTTCCTTGTTGCATGGATGTTTCAGAGTAAGTGAAGAACCTCTTTTGGACATGTTATGTGATATATGCAGTGCTTCATGCCCTAGGAATTGTAAACGGTAATAATGAAACATGTAGACTGCAGATGTTTACCTCTACTTGAAGACTTGGGATGGCCAGAGTTCAGATGTTATGCTTTAATAGAGTTCAGATGTAACCTCATTTCATCTTGTGATAATATTAAATGATTTAAGTTTTACCATGACTTACATTCACGGTGTACCTGAACTAAAGTACTGTTGTGATTGCCCTTACTAGTTTAATAGTGACATATGGTGCTGATTTCCAAATACTTTTTTTTCTTTTTCTTTTTTTTGTTTCACCGGCTGGATAAGTGCATTCTTGACACTTTCAGAAGGTTCCTAGGATCATTCATCGTGCAATTTGCTTGATAGGTTACCTCTTTGTTATTGTTTAGTAGAAGGGAAATAATTATAACTATATCTGTGCTCAACTGCTCATCTAACTTTTCCTGGTAGTTAGAAACCCAATAAGATGGTTATTTAAGGGTGAAAAGGCATCTGTCCAAGAAGATAAGGCCACATGACCTTAATTCTCATTTAAGCCAGTCATTGAGAATGGTGAAATGTTCAAAGCTGTAGTTATTATTGTATAGCATTTACTAAAGTTTTCAACAATGTTAAAGCAATTGTTATGTTGCAAAATCTACGAAGTTGATTCACCAATTTTGTATGCAGTAGCTAACCAGGTGCATGATTAGAAGTCAAATTTGCAGAGAGGATTTTATTGGATTTCAGACTTGTGATCAAAGGCAAAAATATTACCTTAGGTTGTGCCAGCAACATTCAATAACTCTTTCAGTGTTCGAAATTGTTTATTTTATTTT
>JAXCLQ010000001.1:7808764-7863422 GCA_035584115.1 Cedrela odorata | reverse complement strand
ATATATATATATATATATATATTGTTGTAGTATTTATTATTTTTTTATAACATGCTTAGCAAATTATTAATGTTAAATTGTAGTTAGGAAATTAGAATGCTTAGTAAATTAATAAAATTTAGTGAATTTTATTAGAATTTATGTTATTAATGCTAAATTATAATTTAAGAAATTATTAGAATTTATATAATTAGTATTAAATTATAATTTAAAGAATTGTTAGAATTTATATAATTAGAGATAAATTGTAATTTAGAGAAATATTAGAATTTATACAATTAATGTTAAATTATAATTTAGGGAATTAGATATAGACGATGTTTAACATGTGTATATAATGGTTTAAATTGGTGGAAAATTTGAAGTGGTGGAGAAAAAATAGAGGAAGATTGTTGTGTTATATATATATATATATATATATATTATTGTTGATGATGAAATTGAAATGATTTATTGTTGAATTGGGCTTGAATATCAACGAAAATCAGACTAGTTGTGATTTTTGATAGACCGAATATGTGTGAAATGATTGGGAGTGTTTGAAAACTTGATGATGTCTGGTGTTGTTGAAAAATGAATTGGCCAAAAAAAGGGCAATATCCAACTAGTCTCAGAAATTTTCCTCCAAAAGTATTTTCTAAAAATTGTTATTATATATAATATTATAATTGAGTGAATATAGTGACAAAAGTATTTTAGGAATTAATGAAGTAACGTAATTGATGAGAAATAGGAAAATATCAATTTTTGGGAAATACAGATGTTGTATGGATGTAGTGGCAAATATGAACATGGAATTGAAATAAATTGTGTTGATTTAATTTTAGGTACACTGCATTGATTTAGAAACATATTCAGGGAAAAATCGAAAATGGAAGTGATTAAATTGAACATGTATTTTACTATTTTCAAAATTATGCGATATTTGAGTATAATTTTATATTTGGATGAAAATGTGTGAATTTTCAATATTTTGTATGCCGATATTATATTTATGAAATGAATATAAAAAATATTGTCGATGTATGAAATTTATATATGAAAATGCATTTTTATGACTCGAGTCATTAGTTAATGTCTATTTTGACCTAGTCGAGTCTCGTATTAAATGCGGGACTTGTGAGTTAGTAAGAATTTTGTTTAACGCGCAATGTACATTTTTATTATATTAAAATGAAAAATATCTACTATATGCAGACCACGTGATCATGTTTTAAATCCGGGTCACTGAGGGTGCAGGTAGCAATAATTAATTGAGCCATTTTGAAAATATTTGTACTATGAATTGGTTTCTGTGTAATTGAAAATTTTGAAAATGTATTGTTTTGTTTGAGTATTTATTTTCTATACGGCATCGACATGTGAAACTTGCATGATTTACTTACTGAGATCATATCTCACTGTTTATTTTAAAAATTTTATTTTTCAAAGAATAGTGCGTATAAGTGACAAAAAACGTGTGCAAAGTTAGTTAGGTGTAAATAAAATTTTTTGATTCATGTAATTAATAATGTAGTTAAGGGATAAAGAGTTGTAATATTTGTAATTTTGTATGTATAAAGATTATTGTCAAATATAATTGTTTAGGACTTGTGTAATTATAATATAGCATTGTATAGTTAATGTGAGAATGATTTTGTATTTGAACTATATATGAAAAGGGGTGTTACAAAGAACTAAGCCTTCAGATCTCGTTTTAGTGAGTCTCATGTGTCGATAGGTGGTTGTAGTGCATCAGTATCCTCTTGTAGTCGAGTTCGCCACCATAACTTACCATCTTCCTCTAGATACATACTTGTAATGGTAATTTGTTCAACCACCGGTATACAAGTTGCCTTGAAATATTGCTTCATATCCCAAAGGAAATTATCTAACTCATTTGGGTTGCTAGACCCACTGAAACTCTTAAGTTCCAACACTTTGATCTTTGAAAATGTCTTTTATCGTATGCTTTAACATCTCAACCTCACCTTCAAGATCCACAAGTTGCACCCTTATTGTTCCCACCAACAATGCCACATCCTCCAAGGTTAATATAAGTTTCTTCGTAAACTCAACAGCAAAATCTCCATCTGCTGTCAAAGATTAATAATCTCAACAGCATTGAGTTCTATCTGAATTGCCAATAGTTCTGCATGCAGTGGCATAGATCCTACGATGCATTTCAACTGCACCACTCTATCTTTCAACATCTCCTCATACTACATAAAGGTAGAAAAAAGATTATGAGCTCAACCGTACTCTAATACCAGCTATCATAGAGGATTTTTTACATGTGACAACCCTGCAATGTGTTAAACACCGTTTAGCCAGCAACCCCAAGTTTTTCGCTAAATAAAGGATTTACTCTTTTCTTTTTCCGCACAAATAAAAGCACACACGATAAATTACGTAAGTAACTTCTTCAATATTTTCCTATTTCTCTTCAAGAAATGATTACAACTTTAGTGCTATCAAAGACTCATCTCACTGAATTTCTCTGAATTCACTTGTATTTCTTATAAGACTCTACACTACTCTATTTATAGTTATAAGATAGAACCAACACCACTAGTTGTTAGGTCAAGTGATCCTCTCACACTTTGCCACCTTTTAGTTTGACTATATCAAACTACTTGTTAAAAAAATATTCAAAGGCTCCCACTTTATCCACTTCTCTTGATTAAGGATCAATCATACCACATTATGGAGATTAATCTTATTTTGATACATCATCAAGATAAGAATCATCCTTCTAGATAAGTAGACCTCGCGTAAGGCCTTCTTGAGTATACCCACCACTGTCTTGAGTTCTTTAACTCCCAGCCTGCGACTGTTCTCACTCGCATCTTATTATTTAGCCACCCATTATACAACTTAGCTTCCACACATTAATTGTCTGCACCTTTCCCGTTACATGCCATATTATAGGCTTATTAGGTGTATGTCAATAAGTCTATTTGTCGGCATTCTGGTCTTATAACACTAATATATCATCGAAGCCCATGCACAATTTGTCATGCTCCCGTTCTGTGCTCTTATCTTAATTCCTTGAGAGTATTGCCTCTATTCTCTTTTTTGCTACCTTCATCCAAGAGTTGAGGCTAAAATCTTTTGGTTATTGCGCATTCTTGTGCATTGTTACGCATCTCCATGTTAAGCGTCTAGTAATTATCTTGTAGAAACAATGATCCCAGGAAATTTCCATAAGACATTATCTTAAAGATTCAAAAACTTAAGATTTATTATATCGACAGTTTCCATATTAGCGATGTTGAAATTTACATGCTTATTTCTCGTAATATCTATTTTTCTCTGTATATACTAAACTTAGGTGTGTTATGTGCCTATGACTAATTTTCCTTCATTATCAAAAGCATTAACAATTATGATGTTATACCTAACTTCACTTATTTCATATCGACAACAAAAACCAAAAGCACTTAGAGCTATGATTTTATAGCTTACTTGTTTGACTGTGTTTAACTAATGAGAATAAATGCAAACCTATAGCAGTTAAAGGTAAGTTGGAATGATGTACAAACCTGTGCATGAGACTTTGCTTCTTGCTTAAACATTCTAACTAGTTCTTGAAGCTCAAAATTTCTCACTTCATCATGCTCATCCTTGATAGTCTTTTTCAACCCAAGGTAGAGCAGCCCAACTGCTATCAGAACAACTCTTACTAAGAACATGATTCCAAAAAACCGAGCAAATGCATATGGAGATTGTCCAACACCAGGTGTAGTTCACATAGTTCACGCTATTTTAATTATATTTTCAATGCAACAAAAGTTTAGTTAAGCCAAGTTATCTAAGTGATCTTCTGTTTATATTAGAGCATAAGCTTAGATTGATACTGGTATTATTAATTTTTATCAGTACCTAAAAAAGCACATTTACCAAATGAAGCATATAATATTTGATAAAGTACCACTTTACTTTTTAATACATTTATTAAGTAGTACACTATTACTTATTATACCCAAACAACATTTCATGAATATAAATGTATATAGATGAAACATCCTAGTTGACAACAGTATATAACCAGATTGAGATTGATAAAATTAAAAAAAAAATTGATCTCTAATTAAGCGACCATAACCAAAATTCAAAATTTTTAGATGTATGTAAGCTTGTAAACATGCATAAATAGTGCTCTGCAACATCTTAAATTGTAAATAAGCAACCACAAACAGCTGTTGCTTTTCAATCATTTCCTTTAGACTCTTTCTTATTCCTTCTAGTAAGCCCTGTGTTAGATTTCCTTTCAAGTGTTGAAAAAGCTCAAAGATAATTTCCTCCCTCAAGTGAAGTGACCATTTAACTATTATAACCTACAGGTTGAGGTATAGAAGAATTAAAGGTAAATTTATGAATCATGAGTAGATTTTTTTTCTCATGTCAGAACATCTATGAGAAGTTATCAAGTATTGGAAAACTTAAATAGTAACAATGTCATTTGTTAAGTTTGATTTTGTGAAAAGTACTTAAGTAATCTATAAAGAAGATTAATTGATTATAAAAGAGAACAATGCAAACAAAGCAAACCAGATGTTACAAATGAAAATAGAAAATCCTCTTTTACATACATTCATCGAGAGACCTATATAGCAACATCCAAATAATTTGCAAACTTGGGAATAAAATATGCTAATACTAATTGCATCTATTACAACTTTCAAAGGGATATGATTTGACATGCTTGTTTAATATATTAAATAGTCAAATATAAATAGTGGTTAATCATGTGTGTGAGAATTCAATTATGTGTTGGCTCATTACTTTCGACAGTGATTCTTTCTTTTAACTTTCATAAGCAGCAATCTTCACATGGTGCATAAATCTCATTTCACATAGAAAATTTTAGGATTTTGATAAAATGACCTATTTCAGGAGCCCAAATTTATTTATGGCTGAAGAAAAAAAATAAAATTTAATCTTAGCTAAAAAATTAATTTTTAAACTAAAATACCTCTATTTATAATGTTTGACCAATAACATCTATCAAACATCGAGAATCTTGATGTTTGGTCAATAATATTTATCAAAAGTCAAAAATCTTGACATTTAACATAAAATTTCCATCAAAATTCATAATTCTTGATTTTTAGTAAAAATACTTAACCAAACATTGAGATTCTTAACATTTATTAGATATTTTTTTATTAAACGTCGAGATTCTAGATATTTGGGTGAAAATATTTACCAAATGTCGAGAATTTCATATTATAACGTAAAATTTTTAAAATTTTTTCATATCAACATTGTCAACCATATAATTAAAAATAATTGTTACATTTTAAAGCAAAAAATTGATCATATATTTTTTCAATGTGCACACAAATGAACGAATCATTTTATAATTTTATTAAGCAATTTGAATATTTATACAATCGATAATACATTTACATTGTTATTACTTATTTCTAATTAACAAATTACTTATGTGTGAGACCTTCTACAATATCCCCATTTGGTGTATTCTCCCTAATAAATTTTTAGTTTACTAAAAACAAGTAATACCAATATAAGTATATTTTCAATTGTATAAATATTCAAATTGCATAACAAAATCATAACATACTTGGTTCATTTATGCGCATACTGTAACAAAATATATTATTAGTTTTTTTGCTTTGGAATGTAACATCGGTGTAATAATTATTCTTAATGGTATGGTTAACAATGTCGACATGAAAAAATTCTCAAATTTTGATATTATAATATAGAATTCTCGACGTTTGGTCTCGTATTTTTGTCAAATGTCAAGAATCTTAACGTTTAATAGAAATTATCGGTCAAATGTCGAGATTTTTAACACTTGGTTGCGTATTTTTGCCAAACGTTAAGAATATTGACATTTGATAGAAATTATCAGTTAAATATTAAAATTTTCGACGTTTAGTAAATATTTTTAATTAATTATCGAGATTCTCAATGTTTGGTAAATATTTTTAACCATACATTGTAAAAAAAGATATTTTAATCTAAAAATTGAATTTTTGGTTAAATTTTTTTTTTGTTGAGCTTATTAAATTGATTATTTTGTCAAAATTCTATATACTTAACAATTCTTCCTTGATATATGAAAGTATTAGTGTCATTTTTAACTATCTTTATCACATAATTTCTATTCAAATTTGACCAAATGATTATGGAGAATGTACATTGACATTGATATTCTTGACAAAACTTGAAAGTTTTCTTCAATAATTGGATTTGGGTCTTTTCTAATCTACTACTAAAGTACCCTTTCCTTCCAAGTAAATTGTAAGACAAAATAGCCAATGGAAATGTACTCCCTAACTTACGAACCCAACAAGCTAAGTCAATGCCAAATTGAACAATGTCGATAACCGTACTCTGACTAGAAACAACACGGCCGCAAGAACCACTAAATCTTTATATTTTGCTCGGATTACAAACAAACACGACCACAACAGGTTACCTTTATTCTCGCATCTTCATCCGTGCAAAATATCTCTACAGAGATCTACGGTGTGCAACGTCTTGATTTGATAGCCGTGACAGATTTTAACTGACAGCCAGTTAAAATAGTAATACTCAGTGACTAACTGTTACTATATACCAGTACTGCTGCTCAGTCCAAAGGGATTTTGCCTGCGCGTTTCTTTATTTGTTTATAAATACAAAAAAAGAAAGAGAGGGAGAGGGAGAGAGAGCGAATAGGTTTTGTTTGTTTGTTTGTTTGCTTTCCTTTGCTTGATTGATGTGCTAATCCGAAAGAGCAGCGAAAGAAGGACGCGAGCGAGCCGCAAGAGAGACGGACAGAGAATAGAGAGCTAGCATGGGGAGTGACAGCAAGAATGATAGTATTGCGCCAGGTGGAGAGCCGCAGATGCCGGCTGCGGTTAAGAAGACAGTGCACATTTGAAGGAGATAGTCGACAAGAACTGTACGGATAGCGAGATCTATGCCGTTCTAATGGAGTGTAACATGGACCCTAACGAAGCCGTTCAACGTCTCCTCTCTCAAGGTCCTTTCTTTATTTGCATTTCTTTAATTTTCATTCAATTTAGAAAAAAGTTTTCAGAAAAAAAAAAAAAAAAACGAGGCAACAAAGGTAATAAACGTGAAAAGAAAATAATTCGCTTTGGCTTTTCTACTGCATTTTGTTTGGTTGCTGAGAAAACTTGGAGGTTGTTATGGAATCTTTTTTCTTACTCTCGGTGTTTCTCCTTGCCGTTTTAGATTTTGAAATTACGTAGTATATTTTTCTGTGTTTGTTCTTGATTTATTTTTTTATTACCTTGTGGATAAGTTTTGTATCTTTTCATTAAAGAAATATATTCAAATACAATTTAATTAGTTTTTTTATGTATGATTTTTAAAGCTGTTAATTTTGTGCTATATTAAATTGTTCATCTTTTTTTGTTTTTATGTTTTTCGTCAAATTTTGTTACTTGTCTTTATTTCATGAATCTGAAGATGTTTTTATTATTAAGTACCAAATTGTAAATTTTGTAGATTCGTTTAAGCCAGTGAAGAACAAACGTGATAGAAGAAAAGAGGTAATTTGTGGCAATATGCTTAGTTTAATTTCAATTGTGTAGGTTTTTGGCTGGCAATATGCTTAGTTTAATTTCAATTGTGTAGGTTTTTGGCTATCTTTTTATTATTTTTATGATTTAACATGGAGGAATTTGTTTCAGGCCTCTGTTATCTTTAATATTTTACATTTTTAAATTGTTTTTTTCAGATGAAAGAGACAAAAGAATCAAGGGCTCGATATAACGGTGGAACTGCTAATCATGGAGTTAGATTTGGTAGTGAAAATGCTGCTGGACAATCTGGTTCAACAGAAAACAACTATAACGGTGCATTCTTCTTGCCGTTCAATGTCAAAATCTTGAATGATGCATGCAACAATATTGCATGTTCTTGCCGTGTGAACTTGTGTTTCTCGTTTCAGAGCTTGGTAAGACTGCATACAACAGAGAGATGGTTTCTGCTGCTCCATCAATATCCTCACAATCTTCTTATATGGATCGTGCGACAGGAAAGGTTGTAAATGAGCCACCTTCAGCTCACAGGTTAGTTCTAAAAGATATATATAATGTGACAGGAAAGATATTCAATTAGGTTTTTGATATCAAATCCTTCATTCTGGTTTCTAAATTGAGAATAATATTGGTTAGGAAGCATCTTGAGTGGAATAACTTGGGAATGTTACCAGTAGTTTAATTCTGACTGCTATTGTTATATGCTAATAGCTCTTCCTTTTTGCATGTATAATATCCTATTTATGACTTATGATTCTGGACTTTTCTTCCATGACATCCATAGGCATCATTTTTGGATAGCCTGTATTTTCTGTGATAAGCTTTTTGAATACTGTGGAGATGTTACACATACATGTGCACTAACATTCCATATGCTATTTTTTGTGCTACAGGTTTCTGCTAAAAACTTACAAATTCAAAAATTGTTTTATCTGATAGATCATGTTGTGATTTTGCTGCATGTATTTATTGACTCTAAAGCATATCAGCTCCCTGAAAATTGGAAGATTGATATGTTGTAATAACATGGTTTTGGGAAGCAGAAAGGTGACATATTTATCTGCAGTTGGATAACTTCCTATACCACCGGTAGTTGTATGTTTTGGTGCTTCTGAAAAGCAGTTAAAGCCTTCAGGTTTTGGAACCCTGGATAAATTCCTAGTTAGGTTTTTCAGGACAACAACGGGACCTGGTTGTGGGTGATTTTGGGAGCAAGAATCACATTTTGTCCTGCAAATATGTTTTTGCTACCGTGGATTACATAGTTTTACTATTGTATGCTGTATTTTGTTAAGCATAATTAGAATTGTTCTCTCTGTTGTTCAGGCAGTTGACCACTTTATGCTTCTATTGCATTGGGCTAAGAAAAGAAAAGGATTCGGTCTCAAATTGGCCTTTTATGTATCTGAACAGGCATATTATATTTTTCCCTCTATTGTTGTCAGTCATTTTAGTGTTTACTATATGCAAGCAATTGATGCAATATAGCAACATTTTAACTTTGTTTCATCTTGTATTCTGATCAAATGTCTGATCATATTATTTAAGTGCTTCAAAATTCTTTTGCAGCAAATTATTGAATGCTGATAATAGAAGACAGTTAACAGGAACAGGTGATACCATCTTTCCATCTGTGCAATTGTCACCTGGACTTCAGCCTACACGGCCGGGGATTTCCAAAGGCCGTGTTTCTGGGGCCGATATTGTGGGAAGGGATGGGCCACAGAACAAAAGCACACAAATGTCTAGTGAAATACCTTGCACAAGTCAGCCTGCAGTTTTACCAAACTTATATATTTATCACAAGAAATCTCCACAAGTTTTGTCATCTCCAGAGTCAGAACTGCATCAAGACCCATACTCTTCACACCCTTCTAGTTTTTCAGAGATGGTTCGCGGGCCTGGCATGACTGATGGTCAGCATGATATTGATAATGAATGGCCTGTGACTGAACATACCTGCTGCCACTGGATCATTGGTCATAGATGCCTCTGCTGCCTTGGATGCTGAGGTGTACTCTAATCATACTTGGTTATATAGTGATAGAGCTGAATTTTCTAGTTACCCCCAATCAGATGACGTCCAAATACCAGACAGGGATTTTGATAGACAGAATCAAAGTTCTGACAACAATGGATCTGCTTCAAAATCTTGTAGACAGATTTTTGCTAACAGTGCTGGAAGAGCATCTAATGATGGTTTACTTAAGGAGACAAGTTCCTATGATGCTCATGGACAAGTGTCTAAGCATCAAGAAGGTAATTTTTTATGTTCTCTGATTGATGTTAGTTTGTTATTTGTCTGTATCATATTGCGGTAATTTAAATAAAAGATTATTTTCTATGGAAAACTACTGCGGTACTAATTGTGATGCCATACCAATAACAACCATTGTAAATTATATTGTCCACTCTAGAATGCTAATTTTCCATATATATTTATATTCTCATATCATTGTTATTATTTTTAGTTGTAACTTTGTGTCCTTATAATGATTTTAGAATGCCAATAAGACTGCATTTAAATTCATTTGATGTTGGTTTCATGATCTACAGTTATATTTGCATCCTGATCTACAGTTATATTTGCATCCAAAAGTATACATTTATATGCGATAGATGTTTTTCCACCTGTTCTATTATTCTGTACTTAATCTTTTATTTTGAACAGATTATTCTGTCAGTTGATCCATAGTCCCTCGATTTCAATTTCTTAATAACCAGTTACTACTATAGTGCCACAAGTGTAAGGTTATTGAGGCTCCCTCCATGGACTCTTACTCTAAGGAAGACAGGACTATTGGATCTTTGATTCAGAATCAATATATTGAACGGATGATTTAAAAGAGTAGACGTTCAAGCTTTACTTTGGATCAGGATTTATGTTTAAACAAGACAAGAATTCCTTGATGTGGTAGCTATATTTTTGTTATTCTCATTGAGCAGTAGATGCAGTTTGTTATCATTGTCCTTGGTGAAAATATAGTTTAGATTGGTCGAGATGTCTGAATACCATAAATTTGAAATAGAAGTTGAGAAAAGATTTCTCTTTAGTTTTGAGCCATTGTATTCACACATTTTTCATGTGTTTGATAGATCTGTTGGTATTTATTGGCCTTCAATTAATTTGAAAGGAAAAATTCTGTAGGATCGAGATATATCTTGGCCAAAATACCTATATTTCTGCCTTTAACAATCAAAGAGTAAAGAAAGGATGGGAGAAATGTGTTAGGTTTTCGACTTTCTTGAAGATAGCTACAGAAGGGGGAAGATTCACCTGTTACAATAAAAATGGAAACTTGGTTGTGTCATGCAACTACTGATTTTTGTTTGTTGCCATTTCGGGTAATTGGTGAAATCTTTTGTGCATCAAATGTATGAAACCTTATGCTCCCAAATAAAATCAAATTCTTAGTGATATTGAGGTATAGATCGCATAAAGATTTATTAAGTTGACCTAGGAATTATGCTTTATTCAATTTAGTTTCCATCTGGCCTGCCAAATTAATCTTTCTAAGAGGTATGTTTTGTCAATTTAATTGCAAACCAATTCAAACCCAAACTCTGTTAGTAAAACTTAATCCAATTTGAATCTGTGTTTTGGATACTTTGCCATGTAAATTTGCAGTAAGGTTTGGGTGTGTGTTATTATCCCTTGGGGAGTATTTTCAGTCTTTTTCTTATTATATATATTATTAAATTGGAGGTAAATAACAACATATGACAGTTGCTTTATTTTTTTCTAGGAAAACGATCTTATTCATGCAAACAATTAATTCAAACTGAGTAGTATATGTTTGAGTAACTCTATTGTGCAGGAAGCAGATTTTTTATCTTTAATGCAATTTTTAATTTTTGGTATTTCCATTTTCTTAAATTTCAGGAATAGGCAATGTGCCAAATTTGACAAATCTGCATCTTTGAATGATGATGCCATATCAGTGTCATCAGCCATGGCAAATTTGCAGCAGCTAAATATAAGGAAAGAGGAGGCAATAATGCTCCCAACAGAGGATTGTAATGCAGTGGTGCTTCCCAATCATTTGCAAGCATTTGCTGCTGATTGCTCACATTTGAGTTTTGGTACCTATAAATCTGGAGTTGCTTCTGCATCTCCCATGGCAGTGGCATCTAATCTGACAGAAAGCAATTTGGAGATCTCAGCTGCAGATGGTTCATCTGCTGTGCACCCTAGCTTTAGGCATGAATAATTTTGGCTTAGTTCCCATACATACCTTTTTGTGTGATATTGGTTCATAAGATCTTTTTCCTTTCTGTGCAGAAATTCAGAAGATTGTGATGATGATCATCGTGGTTTTATGTATGATACTGAGATAGTAACTGCAGATGCTAGGAATTATGACCCTCCTCTATCTTCACAGCCAGAGCTGATGAAGCAAGATTTTCCTGAAGCAACCCATGGACATCAATATATTTCCCCTTTGTCAGTACCAGATTCAAGCATCAAGAATATTGAGCAATCTGGTTCTAACTTCCCTTTTGTGGTAGACCCAAATGCAAGGAGTCTTTCTTCTGTAGCAAGTGAAATAGTAATAACATTGCAATTTCATAAAATTACTCCCTTCATTGATTCTATGATTTTAGTGGCCTTTATTTAAATAAGGGTATATATAGTATCTGTATGCCCTATGGAAAACTTTGTTTGGTGGGATTGCTATTGTTTTCTTTCTTCTTTGTGTATACAGAACCTTTAATTTCAAACTAGATTAACGTTCTGGGACTGGTGGTTCATTTGTTGTATATGGTAGTGACATAGCCAAAATGCTCTTTGAATTTGCATTTGCTTATGACACAGTTCAAGGAGGCTAGATACCCTGTTTTATCTTAGTCACGGTTATAAGTTGCTCTACTTTACCCGAAGTATATGATCAATTCCTTTATGTGAAATCAAGCAAAACAGTAGGTTGATGACATGTCATAACAAAAATATACTAGTTTTAAGTTGATACCAATTCAAGGTCACGAAGCTAGATATTTCTTATTTCATTAATATATCATCGACTCTAATTTCAATCTTCTTTACTTTTTCTTTGTTCTAATTTAACAACTTAGTTGCATGTGCCTATTCTTTGTATTATTTTTTTCATTATTATTAGTTATCATCAAGATCAACTACCATTGATGTTAAATTCACAGCCACCATACCTTTTAGTAGATGACTCTTGACCAAATTTGTTATCGTCTGTTGACAAAATATTCACTATTTTTATGTCAGTACTGCAACCACACTTGTTTTTGCCATTCTTGCCTTCTTTTCTGTTGGTTGTTTATGCCAATGGTTTCCTATTTGTGCAATCAATTGTCTATTTACAGCTGTCACCTTCATGTTTTTCATTATTTTGAACTTGTATAACATGTTAAGCATTGGTACTCACTCTGTTTTATTTCACAGCATCCAGAATCTACACCAAGTGATTTATGGGCATTGCATCATCAGTCCTTGAGAATGAGAGATCCCTCATCATTTTTTGCAACACAATCAATGCCCTCAGGAAATGCCTCTGCAGTCTCATCTATAAATGATCATACTATTCCCATGCCAGAGGTAAACATAAAAATGGTCTAATCTTAATAAGCATGGCGACTATAACTTCTTTAACTTCATTTTTTGATGTTTTCAATTTGAATCTTCAAGAAGGTGAAATTTTGATTATGGATCTAGACCATAGGGGTAATAATTCGGATTCGCGTGTCGTATTCATATCGTGTCAAATAAAGGTCAATCCGAATCTGACCCGTTTAATAATCGTGTCAATAACTGAAAACACTAACCCGACATAATTATTAAACGGTTAAATGAGTTGTAATTAGGGCACCCGTTTTTTTTTTATATATTGTAATATATTTCTATAATATTTATGGTACTATCTACTAAAATATTAATCAATTTTATTTTAAATATAATTAAATATCTTTTAAAATATGATAAATATAACTATTCTTTTTTAAATATGAAAAATATAAAATAATTTATTAAATAATTAATGAGCTAGTACAGAATAATTATTCAAATACTTAATTATGTCATAAAGGAGTTCACATGTCAAGAATTCTAAATTCGAACCTGATACAATTATTAATTATGTCGTATTTTGTTTCTTATTTAACAATCGTGTTATTTTATGTCAACCCGAATCTGCAATTTCGTGTCGGGTTCGTGTTTGTTTGACAAATTGTGTAAAAAATTGTCACTCTTGACCATAATAACCATATCATCTTTTGCTCGTGATTATAAAATAGAAGATTAGACCGTCGAAATTGGAATTAATGGTTTGGATGATAGAGTTATGTTTCTTGAGCTGATATCTTCTGCTAATGGACAATTTTGAATTTTCCTAGTTGTTGATCTGAGATGAGACTTAACTCTTCTTCCTTAAAGCCATTAACTTGATTATGATGTCATCTGTTACTTATGACATTTTGGTGTTAACTATCTTGAGCTTGGCCCATCTTTTTTCTGTACAGTTGACATGCGGAGAGTAAACTTCAAAAATCATTGGTGTATTCATGAAATTGTATTTGTGCAGGTTTTGAATTCTGGCTCCTCTTTACCTCAGTTATCTCCACGTGCTGCCTGGTTCTAACTTGGCCAACAGACCTGTAATTCCCAAGCGCCAGCCATTGCATTCTTACTCTCAACCTACACTTTCTTTTGGGGAATTAGCCAATATGATTGCTCATCCTTTCATGATGCAGAACCAGTCATATGTTCCATCTACTTTGCAGCAAGTATGTCCAGAGAGCGGTAGGTTCCATGATTTTCTGGCAGGCATGAACTACAATCTTCTGCAGTACAGAAACAGTACCACTTTGGGTGGCTTGCCTCAGTCCAATAATAGACCTTCTGCCTATGGAAATTTTATTGGGAATTCTGCAAAGATTCCTGGAAGCTTTCCACGGAACCCGTCCGCCTCCCTTATGGGCAGTGCAGTTGGTTCTGATGGTTTGCACTCGCGCTATTAAGATGGAAATAGTTTTACCCCGCATCAACAGGTAAAAATATTAACTACTTGTTTCCCTTTTTTATTTGAACTTGCTATGATGATGGTAGTCATGGCTGTGCTTTACCATTGAAATGCATAAGTTTAGATATTGAAAGGGACTTAATCTTGATATCCAGATAACGGTTTTCAATCTGAATCTAATATTTCCTTTATTTTTTGTCACGTCGAAGCTTAAACCTCAACAATTATAAACTCTTGCTTGGCCAAAAGTAATTTTGTGCTGAATTTTCTTCTCCTTTAACTCGTCTCTTGTCTGCTATATCTTTTTTTTCGTGGTACCAGAATAATCACCCATCTACATGGGATTTCGGAGTTGGTCCACAGACAATGTCAATGCCTTCCAATAGTGCATATTATAGCTAGCTTGGGCAGAATCAGCATCGTGCAGGATATCAACTTGATCAGCAGGCTTCACGGCATTATGAATCTCTAGGGTACCCAAATACAATCCTTCTGAAAGGATTACAAGACCATCAACGAGAAGACCTTGGTTATTTTATTCCGACTAATTCTTAAGGCATGGCATCTCAGCAATTACGCCAGATGTGGCAGAACAGCTACTAACAGTTCTCAGTTTTCCTTCATTTTTCTGAAAGCCGCAGGTTTAGGGTGTTAAGAGTTAAAAAGATTGTGTTGAATTTATGAGTGTTGTGATGTCCAATTGTACATACCTCTAATAGAAATCGGCCGGTTCTGCGCTCAACATCAACATTGTATTTTATGTAATTTCTCGTTTGGGCATACTTTCTGATTTTTTAGAGGTATCCCAGCTTATTCAATTTTCTTACAATGCGGAGAAAAGCTTTTGATAGGATATAGTTGAACAAAAAGAGCCAGATAGCAAATATGATCGAGCTGGTGTTACTGTTACCTAATCGTGGGCTAAAAAATTAGACGCATTTGCTATGATTAAATCATTTTTACTCTTCTTACGTGGGTACTAGGAAAAATATGGCAATTGAATTCTACTCTTCTGATAGATGATTCAAAATTTAGGAATTGCGACTTCAAGAATTTGAGACTTTTCTATCATAAACTACAGACACAATGCAAGAATTAGAAGTTTAATATGGGTGGTTTTCTGTCCTTTGGTAAATTTAGCAGAATATTTATGTGATATCTGTTGGAGAAGACAATTGACATGAATGGTCAGTTGGAAGGTAGGCTGTGGGATGAATATATTGAATCATTAATTATAAGTTTGGTCTCACTTAACCATGTTCTAATTCCCAATCATTCTTTTCGGTTCACATAATAAATTTATTGGTAAAATTCCACTACTTAACTCGCATACTGTGTACAATTTCTGTGAAGTTCATGTCATTTTGCTCAAAGAAAGTGAACTTGCAAGCATGGGCGGGGGCACAGATCTGACTGTACCTTCAGTTGTGACCAAAGCTGTCGTCGATCGAAACCAAGAACCAGATAAAGGTAGTCATCAGAGACCAGGTATCGATGCTATACTTATGCCTCCCAGATTTTCTGCAGCAGACGGGGAGACCATGAGGCGGCCTCGTGGTAGGCCAACTGGCTCAAAGAACAAGCCAAAGCCACCCCTCATCGTCACCCGAGACAGCGCCAATGCTCTTCGGGCACATGCAATGGAGGTGAGCTCGGGCTGTGATGTGAGTGAGAGCCTAGCTAACTTTGCAAGAAGGAAGCAACGCGGTATATGCATACTAAGCGGAAGTGGCTGTGTAACAAACGTTACATTGCGCCAACCAGCCTCATCCGGGGCAATTGTGACCCTTCACGGCCGGTTTGAGATTCTATCACTCCTCGGATCAATCCTGCCTCCGCCAGCTCCTCCGGGAATTACAGGGCTAACAATTTACTTGGCAGGAGCTCAGGGACAGGTTGTGGGTGGGGTTGTGGGTGGTGCACTGATTGCTTCAGGCCCTGTAGTGATCATGGCTGCATCTTTCATGAACGCTACTTTTGATCGTCTTCCATTAGATGATGATGAGGTTGCTGCAGCCATACAGAACCAGCATTACCAAAATGGTCGTCACCACCACCTCGATATCTCAGATTTATACGGGATGCCCCAACAGAACTTGCTTACTAATGGTACCATGCCACCTCCAGAGATTTACTCTTGGGCACCAGGGAAAACCATGTCAAAAAAATAATTACCTAATTAACATTGTTAGCACCAATGCCTTTGGGCAATGTTGTGTCATCTCATCTCTTTACTACTGTTAAGTTTCCATTAAGCGTTGCTTATTATTTTTGTTCCTGTAACTTCCATTGAGTAGATTATATGCAACAAGTCCATAGCACAAATGTTTCTTTAGAATTCAGGTTTACAAAAGCTACAGAATATATATTTGGGATCTCATTTCTTGTAATAACAGTTCCAAATTATTCAATAAAAGGTAAATCTCTTGAGCTTTTGGATGCAGTCTTCCACCGGCTACAAATTCATGAACTTCCCCATCAATTTCTATCAAACTACACCCTGGTTCTTTCTCTATCTTCTTTTCCTTCATCACAAGCCTCTCTTTCATTGCTTCCTCAAACTGATGGGAAGCAGCATAAAGATTAGACATAAGCACATAACTACAGCTTTCATTTTTATCCAAATCAATTATACGCTTGGCTGCTCGTTTAGCCATCTCGATGTCACCGTGCTTTCTACAAGCAGAGAGTAAGGACCCCCATATAATAGCATCTGGGTCTAAAGATATATTTCTTATTAGCTGTTCTGCCTCTTCAAGTAGTCCAGCTCTGCCTAGCACATCAACCATGCAACTATAATGTTTTATGGATGGCTTAATGTTGTATGTTTCCATCATTAATGTGAAATAATCCTTTGCTTTACTCACCATGCCTAAGTGATTACAAGCTGTTATTACACCGATGAAACTAATGTAATCAGGTTTAAGATTCGAAGATTCAAGCTTGGAGAATAACTGTATTGCTTCATTCTCATGACCATTCATAGCTAGGCCTAAAATCATGGAATTCCAACATGATAATCCTCTCTTGGTGACAGTCTTAAACACTTGAATAGCCTTTTCAGTATTACCACACTTGCAATACATGTCTATAATTGCAGTACTAACTATGGTATTCAACTCAAAGCAATTTTTCCTTAAAAATATATGAATCCATTCCCCTTGTCTAATTGCTCCCAATTTAGCACAAGCATTTAACAAGCTCACCATTGTAAACTCGCTAGGCTTAATCTTCTGCTCCTGCATTTCGCGAAAAAGCTCCAATGATTCCTTAAACTTGCCATTCCTGACATACCCACTAATCATAGAATTCCATGACACTGTATTTCTCGACACCATTTTATCAAACAGCCTTCTAGACTCATCAATTTCTCCACATTTAGCCATGCCTATAATCATTGAATTCCAAGCAACAATATCAAACTCCATATCTTCATCGAACACCCGTCTTGCTTCACTCAAAAATCCACAGTTCGCGTACATGTAAATGATAGTGTTATGTATAAACTGATCAAATTCAAGACCTTGTTTTATAACTCTACCATGAAGCTGAGCTCCATCACGGGCTAAACCAAGTTGAGCATATGCCTTAAAAACTGAAGGATAAGTTAACCTCTCTGGCTGTACACATGAATTAACCAACATATCAATGAAAAGAAATACTGCATTTTGAGGAGTTGAACTCTGGGAGAAGCCTCTAATTATAGTATTCCAAATAAAGAGATTTGGATTCTGGATATGTCTAAAGACTAAGTAAGCATAGTTCATGTCGCCGGCTGGAGAAGCGCAGAAGGCCAATACACGGCTGGCTGTAATGGGATCTTTGACCAGGCCAGTTTTGATGAGATGGGCATGGATTTTTTGCAGATCTTTCATGGACGTGCATTGTTTGTCTAGCATAGAGAGGTAAGATTGATCCGAAATGAACTTAGAAATGGAAGTTGGTGATGGAATTTGTGACAAACAACAAGCTGCCATTTTTTTTTGTTTTTCTATGGTTCTTGTTTTCTCTGTATGTTATCCTTTCGTGGGCGGAAAACAGGATGGCAAAAGCATATAGTGAAACTCACTAAACAGAAGTATTGGATATTTTTATTATTTGTGGCAATAGCATTCTGTGAATTGCGGTTAATACCATTAATTCTTGATGAAAGCAAAAAATATCTTAATCTCCCTTGTTTCTCTTTTCCTTTAGTTTCTCTACACCCAAAACCAGAATTTAAACATTTTGGATGCTGCAAGAAAAAGAGCTTAAGATGCTTGCCACTCCTTGGTGATGAATCGTTAATGTTAAATTTGCAAAAGGAAAGGATAGTTCAGATTTTGCCTAATAGAGATGAGGGTCACATGCATATGTGCTTTTGTTGTTGTGCCCTCGCATTTTATTATTCACTTCATTGTGATATGATTTCTTAATTGTATCATAACCAAAATTTTATGCAAGGAGAAAATTGATGAGAGATTATGTTGAGCATCATACAGTTTATTTTGTTGATTAGTGAGAATTTCTCTTCTAGTAAGCAATGTAAAGAAATGTGTTCCATGAATTGATTAGATTATGAACAAGTCATTTGTCAAAAGTGATTTTGGCATTATGTAGACATATCAAAGATTGGAGTTATCAAATTGTATACTTTGTAGTCTCTATCAAATACATTCTCAATTAAATAAATATATAATAAAGGGGTGGGGGTGGCATGGCAACAATCAAGCAAGAAGTGCCTTTATTTTGTAACTTTAAAAAATTTAGAGGGGTCTAGGAATAAATTATAATGTATAGGTATCCGATTGGTCAAAAGTGCACCTTCATTATAGAATTTTGGACGGTCCACGTTTAAAGCTAATTCCAATTTCACTAATTTTATTGACTTCCTACTTCCTAGTTTTATCTATGGTTCTCCCCCCCTCCCCACCACACCACCCCCACCACCCCCCATGCTATGCTATGGTTTTATCAATTAATTTAGTTAATTATGTAAGTGATGATCCAAGATTAATAGTTTCAATGCTTGCATTTAATTTGGATATTATTTAAATAAAATCAAGTTGTTAAAATTATTTTTAAATGTTGTATACTATTTTAGTAAGACTATAAGTTAATATTGAATTATAATGTGATTAAATGGTTTGATTGAATTAAAGTTTTACAATTATAATATGAAGTGAGAATTATAAAATAAATTATAAAGTATGTTCGGGATGGGAAACTTAATAATTGTTACTTTGTTATTTTAATTTACACATAATAAAAAAAACTACGGTGGGACGGTATTAAAAGTAATTGAATAAAAATATATTATATATTTTAAATTTACTCTATCATCATAATTATTATTTTATAATGATTAATTTTAAAATAAATATACGTGACAAAAATTTATTGAATTAGCGAACATGTAAAGTGGTATGTCAATTTTATTTAAAATTAAAAATATTAAAAATATTTTAAAAAAATTAGATTAGAGATGAATTTATTCTCTTAATTAGAGAGAGAATCTAAACCCTATATTAAATACCATTATTGGTGATTGGTGAGGAAGTAATTGAGAATATATGTTTGCTTAAGAATAAGATGAACTGAGATGAGAACAAATGAATTAGCTTTTAAAGTTAGGGTTGGAACTTATCCTAACTTTAACTACATAAAGAGAGACAGAGAGAGGGGATCATCGTCTTCTCTTCTACATTTTGATTTTGAAGTGAAAAAATTGGCAAGATTGTTTTACAAAGTAGAATAAAGAATTAAAAAGGAGATTGAGCATTTATTTGGTATTAGAGTCACACTCACACAACCACCCATCAACAAGAAGAAAGAAAGAAAGAAGAAGAAAAAAAAAAGATGAACCCAGTCACCTTAAAAAACAAATACACACCCAAATAGAAGAGTAGACTAGTACTTGATTGCCTAGGCACACAACACACTACCTTCTTTTCTTTTCTTTCTTTCTGATTCTCTTTAATATTTTCTTCTTTGGCTAAGGTAATCATTTGCTTCTTCTTATAATAAAATTTCAAGAATACATATTAAAACTAAAGTGTTGTAAAATGAAATCAACAATTATATAAATAAGTGGGTAATTAATGCCTAGAATTATAATTTGATTTAGTGTTATAAAACAGTAAAAAGGAGGAGAACAAAATAAATATGAATAAAAAAAAGAGAAAGGCAAAATGAACAAACAGCACCATCATTACAGTCATCACTTACCAGCCCATATGCCCAACCTAAATTCCAAACCAATTCTCTCTTTTACTTCTTTTTCAATATTTTCCCTCCTTTTTCCACAAACCCTTCTCTTCTCTTATCTTCTCTTCTCTTCTTGCTCCACCTTCCCCACTCCATGTTTCCTAATTTCTCTCTCTCTCTCTCTTTCTCTATATATATATGCTACACATTTTTTTTTCTTTCAAATTGTACTTCTATAAATGACAAAGAGTTCCAAAGTCTTCTTCTTTCCGTAACATCAATCGTATATATTTTCCTTTAGTTTATGATATCTAGGCTTCTCTCTTTCTTTCTTTTGAACTTGAGGGCCAGTAGAACCAGATCCAAGAAGAAGAAGAAGAAGAAGAAGGAATAAGTTGCAAAACAGAAGCTTTGATGGTCTGCACAAATGGGTGGAGGAGCAGTTTTCATTCCAATATTATTCCTACTATTTTTTCTGATCTTCCATTGTTCAGGTGACTCTTGCTAGCTGCTTTCTCTTCTCCTGCTCAATCTCAATTTTATGTTATATTTCTGTAAATTTACCATATGTGAGAGTGTCGACATAACCTTGAAAAAAAAAACCCAGTTCTTTGAAACATGAACAGGAAGCTGTGAATTTGGTCATTTTAATTTCAGACAAAGTTTCCTATTCTCTGATACAAAGTCTGATTACTTTACATGTTGGACATAGAATTTTGATTGCTTTCCCATGTGGGTATTGTTCTCTTTTTCAAACTAAATTGACTCTTCTTTATCCAAAAACAATTCTTTTCATATTACCTAATTGTTTGGTTTATTTTATTTATTAACTAGCTAGTTCTACTAACTACTAGTTTTTCAAATTTTCAATGATGCATATTGTTTCAATTTTAATTAATTCTCTTTGTTCTTTTTGTCCTTAATTATTACATATGACCTGTTTTCCTTCATAACCCCCCATTTTAATTAAATGCATGCTTTATTGTCTCCTTCTTGAAGTTGAAGTTGTTCGCTCTACCGGGCAGCATAATTGACTACAATCCATGGCAAAAAGATGCATACAAGAATATCGTTGTGTGGTTGATATTGAATTCTGAGATTGTTTGAAAAAGATCTTGATCTTCATAGCATATTTCTTTCTTCCGTCTAATGAATTTGAAAATTATGTTAAATTACATGTTAATTAATTCGAATGAGAACTGATTCTTTTTTAAAAAAATATTCATGTATCACAAACCCATTTCACATTAGACACACACCCTTTTTCTTTTTTGTCTTGATACATTATGAATAATACAAAAATGAAATCTTACTTTTTCCATTGATTTCAAATTTAGGTTCAAGTGTCACAAGCACAAAATTAGCATCAGAAAACATTACACAACCAGGAATTGGTAAAAAACAACTACAATTAACGTCTTCTATTTCTATATTCATTACTAAAAGAGACATTACCACACCAATAACCACAGTTCCTACCATAACTCCTACTACTCCTACTTCATCAATTCCAATTATGAACCCAACTTCAACCCCGGAAACAACATCACCGGCAAATATGACTCCAAGCCTAACTCCTGCAACCATTACAACCCCGGTATCTGCCGGGGCAAGCTGGTGTATTGCTAGCCAAAGTGCATCACATACTGCATTACAAGTTGCTTTGGACTATGCCTGTGGCTATGGTGGTGCTGATTGCTCAGTAATTCAGTCTGGTGGAAGTTGTTACAATCCCAACACACTTCGTGACCATGCTTCTTATGCTTTCAATGAATATTATCAGAAGAATCCTATTCCAAGTAGCTGCAATTTTGGAGGAGCTGCTGTTACTACTAGTACTAACCCTAGTGAGTATCTTCACTCTTCCTTTTGTATGAAGCTTTTTATGCACCATGAACATTCTTATTTACCTTTGCCATGAATTCAGGTACTGGAACATGTCAGTATCCATCCACCAGGTGAATTTCCATCCCACTTTTCGTTTCATTTATTTCTTGTACATCAGTACTTGATATACAAATTCTTACAAGTCCTAGGAATTCTTGCAGCACGAGTTCATCAATCTTAAACACAACAAATTCTAACGGTGCAACAGTTTATGGTGCTGTTCCTAGTCCTCCCAGCCCCACTGCATCAGCTGCAGCTGCCAAACTTAGTAGCATGCCAATTTTCTTTCCTGTGCTATGCATCCTTATGTTGCAGCTGGTCATTCACTTTTTAGATTGAATTAATTAAATTTGTTTGCCATTTTTGCTTTGGAAGCATGCCATTGTTGCTTTGGCATAGATTTGAATATGCCGATTGTCTTGCCAGGGACTTGAATTTGAAATGTAAATGGGTTAGTGAGTTAGTGACGGAGAGATACAGCAGAGACAAAGAAAGCAAAATATTGAGTTTTGTAATGGTAACTAGAAATCACAGTAAACTATTCTTGTTTGTTGTAGTGTTTCTTGAAGCATTAATATTAACAATTTCTGACTAATTGTTTGAAACCAATTTCAATTAAAAAATCCCACATTGAGATTTTGTAACAAATCATACCCTTCGGTTTTGGTGGTGGACTCCAAGCCCACGCCACGAATGGGGGTACATGTGACCATTGGTCCTGCCCAACATGGAATAATACTAATGTCAGCCGTTCCGCATTCTGAGAGCCCTCCTAATTTTCTAAAAAGGCAAGGTTGATTCCGAAATAGTAGGGGATGCCCTTAGGACCACTCTCACATAAGCTGTCAATTTCGGGTAAGCCCAGCCCCAGCTCATTGTTTTCGTCATTTGCTATATTGAATTATTTTGTCTTGCTCGGTGTATCTTTTTGAATTAAAAACAAAAATTATATATATATATATATATATTTATTTGGTGATTTTAGAATTCCAGAATGAATTCTGTAATAATTTTTAAAAATAAAAAATAAAAACCGTCTAATAAAATTATTTAGAAGAATTAAATATTTATAATTTTATTTACTAAATATCATATAATAATTAATATTTTGAGCACATATATAAATTAATCTAATTTTTTAAAAAATATATATTTTTATATTTTTATTTAATTTTAATATTGTTAAATAGACCATATAAAAGAAAATAATAGTATATATCATCCTCAATATTATTTTATATTATATTTATATAATATTTAATTTTCATAAAACCATATTATCTAATGATACATTATTATTAATAATTAAATTGTATTATCAATCTAATGATACCACCCTTACTTATTTATAATTATTATCCTCCTAAATTATTGCCACTTGTTTCAATGTCACCCTTAATTAATTATTTAGTATTAAAAAAAAATAATTGATAATATCTGCAAAAATTATAAATAAATAAATAAATAATCATTTATATGTTTTTCAAATTGAGACTCTTGATTGAATAAGTAACACAAATACAATATATTATAATTATTAAATTAAAAGTATTATTTTATATCAATTTCAATTAATTAATTTCATTTCATATTTTTGATATTATCTTATTGTTCCGCAGTATATTGATATGTTTGTAATTGTGACCACTCAATTATAGTTGCTTTTATCATGGCTTCTGATATTTGTACCATCAAATATTCGTTCTGTCATTCCTATCGCTTTTGTGGTAAACTCCTTTATGGACGACGATAAACACCTCTTCCAACCCCTCTTAGCCACCGCCTCCTCCTCCTACTCCAACGTCACAGCCGCTGCCAGCGTAGACGACAACGATGCTGACAACAATATCAAGTTTTTATCTTCAAACACTTCCATCATTTTCCGGCTTCTTTCCGTTATTTTTATCGGAGTAATCTCCGTTTGGGCAAACCACGAAGCATCAAAAGGCTTTGAAGTAACTATCATCAACGACGCCAAAGACTCGCCGGCAGGCAAACGTTTTCACCTCTTCTACGTATCAAACGACAAAGCCACAAGAATACTACTAAACACCAGCGCCTTTGTCGAAAACGTTCTTTATCCGAACGACGGCAACCAGACGAAGAAGAATGTTCGGCGTGTCACTCTCCTGCTCACCGGCATGAACACGACACAAATGGGCACAGTGAACATAAGCAAAAGCGACGAATTTTACATTAATATAAGTTCATCGATAATGCGAGATGAAAATGTGAATTATGCAGTAATCTCAGCCATACAACGAGGCATGGCGAGAATATGGCTCTGGGACGGCGAGTCTAAGGCTCCGCCGTTGTTGGTGGACGGCTTGGTGGAATATATAAGCACGCTAGCTGGATTCAGGACAAAAAATTATGTTGGTGGTGGCGACTTGCCGGAATTTAGTCAGCTTTGCTGGGACAACAAGGAGCCTAGGGTTGTAGCAGAGTTTTTGGATTTTTGTGAGGTGAATAACAATGGTTTCATCCGACGGCTTAATCAAGCATTGAGATATCGATGGGACAATCGGACTGTGGATGATGCGTTATGGACGAAAGCTAAGTACTTGTGTGATTCCTATAGAACTTTCGTTGTAGTGTGATTATAATTATCGATTAATTTTAGAGTAAATATTAAATAGGCTTGTTATGTTAATGTGATAAAATTATTTAATTAATAAAATAAATAAATTTATGAGTTAATAATAAATAATAAATAAATAAATTAAGAAAAATATATATATATATATATATAAAAGTTTTAAGAAGGATGAATATTAAAAGAATATAAATTTTTGTTGATGAATAAAAAAAGTTAGAGGATTATTTATTTTTTTAAAATTTTTTAATTTATTATGAATTTTTTTCTTTTTACTAATTAATTAGTTATTGTCCTACTTAAGATATTCTTAAAAAATAAATAATATTTTATTTTTTAATCTATTATTAATTTATAAATTTCTTTTTTCTTATTATTTGAATGTCCCACCACGCTCAATTTGTCCTAAGAATCTCTCGTGCATTATTATTATTATTATTATTATTATTATTATTATTATTATTATTATTCTGAGCTAGGAGCATGTGCTCTGTTTTATTTTTTATTTTTTTTTTTATTTTTTTTTCCGGACACACGTGGGTCGTGGCTGGCTGCCTCCACCCTGGCCTTCAGTCTGTATGGTACGTACAAGGAGATAAAATTTGGACAAGAATAAAATCAGATGCCATGTGGAGGAATGATATCATGCCCATGAAAAGAAGCCCAAAGCTTACTTTCCGTAAAAGAAAAGAACTCCCAATTAAACCTGGAAAAAGTTGTAGCCACAAGTACCATCATAAAATTTGGGCTCAGAAAGAAAACCGTCATGCTCTAATTTCTCAGGTAATGTTAAAACAGTAACGCTAAATTCATCTCATTTTTTATTAGTAACGAAAGATTACTTGGCAGTACAATTGGTAGAGATGAAAACTTATTTCAAAACCATTTTTTCAATTGAAATTTCATTAAATCGTAAAAGTCTCAAATTGTGCTATATATAATAAATTAATACTACCATAGAGGCAGAGATGAAGCCCTAGTATGATGAGTGAAGTCCCCCCATAATTTTTTTTTTCCTTCTTAAGTTAATTAGCTATAAAACTATGATTAAGCCCCCTATAAATTGATGTTAAACTCCTTATAATTTTATTATAAGTAAATATAGTTCTCTCTTACTGCCTTTGTCTCAGAGAGGTATAAACTATTTTAGAGGTTAAACTCACCTAATATGATCTACAGTTTCTTTGTCGGTAATTAAGAGTTAATTAACTCTCTCTCTCTCTCTCTCTCTCTCACACACACACGCGCACACATATAATCCATTCATGCATGGTTTTTCTTAATTAGGTTAATTAAATTTTCAAATTTGATCATATTGTGAGCTTCTTCTTCGAAGCACAGGTAGTGCGTGGAATGGATACTCGTGCTAACTCTTGCCAGTCAGATAGAACGTGCATTGAGTGTTCAGTCTGGCTGACTTCCACAAAGATTTATTGTATAGTCACCCTTCAAAATACCTTACGAATATTACTTTGTGGTCCAAATGAAAATGAATATATATATATATATATATTTGCTGCTCAATAAGCTAAGCTAGGATGTCAGTTCTATCTGACAATCTAAGATCGATGTTTACTTCTGATATATTAATTTAGTCACCATTCTTTTTCCCCACTCCTTTCTCAAATTAATGCTGCATCATATCAGAACAAAAACTTTCCAATCAAACCATAATAGACTATCGAGCTTGGCATATGTAAATGGCAGATTTGCATCCAACTAAACCTCGTGTTATTATTATGTAACTAATATTGTATTTTTCACTGCATTATTTTAATCGGTTAATATTATTTTTCATCATGAAATCAAAATGAAACTTACATTAAACTTAAAACTGGAAATATTGATCGAGGTGTGATATATGTACAACTTAAAAAAATACAACTCAAAATTTTATAAAGTTGATTTTACTGAATTGCAGCCTTGCCCTGCTTTTATTAGACATAAAAGTCACACAATTTGGATAATGGACCACAAATGCTCTACTCTTATAAATAAGGAAACTTCCAACAGAGTCTGGAAAACATATGGAAAAAGGTTCCTACATTGCAATGAATCGAAGAAAACAGGAGGAGCCTGCAACCCACTGTTTAAACCAATGGGTGTGCCTTCAACAGCAGAAATGAATTCATATTTATCACGAGAAAAGATAGATAGCTCATCGCATTTATCGCATCATTCATTGCAAATACAGTAAGATTATTTCAAACCATCCCATGACAGCTCGGTAACATGCACGCATCTCTATGTTTTGTATGAAAATTCATAGCTACCATCCGATGTAACTTGTAAGAAAACAAGATCGGATAATTAATATTTAATACTTGGTCCCCACCTACATCCAGTTATTCAAGACATAGTAGACAAATTTTGAACATTATAAGGATAAAATTAAAAAATTATACGATACAATTGACTATATCGTAACTCTAGCTACCATTTTATTATTCCGATGATTATATCCACATGTACAAATATAAAATCGATGGAAGAATTTTTGTCAAGAGGAAAAGAATTGCACTCATATAGAAGATGATCGAAGGGATTAATTAAATGTTGTAACATGCAAGCATGAGGTTTAATTTAAAGAGATGTATGTTGCGGTTTTGTTGAAGCTGTTGAAGCTGTGCAAGAAGGCAAAACTTCTGCTGATGTGGCCATTGTAAATGACTTGGAAGACAACTCAGCAATAGGGTACAACTCAGCAGAAATGATGACAAAGTAGTGAGCTGAAGATTTGTATCATACATACTTGCTAAAATAGAGATCATCCTTAACCTCGTTATCCTTCACTGTCCTTGTAACATAATTTGATTATAAGGCTGAGAATATTCGAAGTTTCATATAGGTCAGAGCTGCTTGAGCATAGCAAGCATCCATAGCAGCACCTCTCAAAGCACCACCATCACTCCAAAAAAAAAAAAAAAAAAAATTGGCACCTTCATTTTCAACACACTCATAAAACTCACCAACACAAATTATTTACTGTAAAAGTTACAAGTCCTACCAAATATTCTAGCAAATGACTTGGAGAGCTTCATCGATGGAAGCAAAAATGTTCCCAAATTTATGAATGTCATAATAGATGATCAACAGAATGTTTTAACCACATAAAATTAAGAGTTTCAGATATGGATAAACAGGATCAAATGCTGATGCGGTGGCTGTTGTCCTCAATGACTGAGTGTTCTTGCATCCACTGCTCAATGTAACTCTTCGAGAGAGGTATGAACTACTTTAGGAAGACTTTTCTTAGCTCAAACCACTGCTAAAGCTATGTAGATCAAGTCATAGATTCAAAATACAAGAAAAAAATCTTTGTCCATGGATGAGTATTATCGTAGAATGAAAAGCTTAGTTGATAGTTTAAAAGCTTCAAGGACTAAGGTGACTACTAATGAGCTAATTCTATACCTAATGGAAGGGTTAGGATCATAATATGATCTTGTGGTTGTCAATATCACATTTAGAGCAGAAAAGCTATATTTACAAGATGCATTTGCAATGTTTCTTAGCTTTGAAAATAAAATTAAGAAGAATCTTGCATTTAACAATATGAATCTGCAATCCAATCTTTCTGCCAACTTTACTCAAGCTGGTGAATATCAAAAAAGAAGTTGGAATGTCAATAACAAACTTGGAACACAGGACACCTCAAACACTAATTTCAACTTCTTTAGGGTGAACCAAATACTGCAAAACTCACAAGGCCCGGGTAGAGGAAGACTTGGAAACAAAGCCAACAAGCTAACTTGTTAGATTTATAACAAAATTGGACATGTTACTTCCAACTGTTGGCATAGGTTCAATCATAACTACACTCCACAACAAGTAACAAGGCTTGAATAGATAGAGGCATATATGGCTTATTCTTAAAATCTTGTTGATCCATCATGGTTTCTTGATAGTAAGGCCACAAACCACATCACCAACAACAACAATAACATAAATCAAGTTGCATAATATAATGAGACTGAACAACTGGTTGTAAGTAATGGTGAAAAACTTAACATTTGTCATATTAGGCATACAACACTTCACTCAATTCACACACACTCAGATATGCCAATTCATCTTAAACGCATACTACATATTCCTAGAATAAATAAGAACCTTATCAATGTTTCAAAGTTAGTTCATGATAATAATATCATTGTGTTATTTTATGACGATGTTTGTTTGGTGAAGGACAAAGAGCATAAGAGAACAATGCTCAGATGAGTGGCTGACAAGGGACTTTACAGACTGGATTTCCTTCTCTCTTTTCAAGCATCAAGGAATAATATAGAGTCAAGGTTGAGTCATTTTAGTTTTAGGAAACCTGAGTTTATGTTATATTTGTTATTAACTAGCACTAGTATTGAGAACAATGATCTACGGGCTAAAAACACTTTAACCTTTTGCATAAAAGGTTAGGATGTCCACATGTAATAGCCCTTAGACAAACACTTTATGATTATAAAGTTTCAATTATCAATGGAAAACTATTGCTTGATTTCTACATTGTCTGTCAGTTAGGTGGATTACATAGATTCAGTTTCCAAAACAATGAAAAAAAGGTCATAAAACCATTAGAACATATTCACTCAGATGTTTGGGATCCAACTCACTTATTCTGAAATCAATGATGTAGATAGTGTATGTGTTCATTGACAATTTAAGCAATTTCTCTTAGCTTTTCTCACTCACCAGAAAATCAAAATCTCATGGCACCTGTCACACCCTGACCCTAGGATCTACTTGTAACAATCGCCACAGACTTTCATGACACACTCTTTATACTCATAATGTATTATAAGAGCCTGTAAGGTTTTTCTGTCATAAATCAAAATTCTGAAAAATAGTTATAAATATAACTTCCATTCATGGAAGTATTATCGTGGAATTGATCTCTGTGGTCAATTCATCCATAACATATATAATTAATATAAATAGTAATTTAAAAATATTGCGTAAAGGTTGAACAAAATATTAAGTTCAGACATAAACATCTAGTTTATAATTTTTTCTCAAAATCCAAAATAAAACCAATATCCTAAAAAAATATATACATTCGAAAAATACATATCTAGTGGACTCGAGACAAAACATGTAAATCAAGACAAGAGAAATTACCAAAAGCGTCTGGTGCTCTCAACTGCTACTATAAAGCATAATTAGGTATAAGCACTTAACTTGAAAGTTGTAATTGTGAAAAGTGAGTATACAATTATATTTAATGAGTAAACGCATACATAGATTTACATACATGCACACACATTTCTAAATCATGATATTGGAATTTCGTTATTAACGTACTCAAAGTACATATATATTCATTTTCATGTACAATAAATAATTGTAAAACATACTATAGGTTTGCATTTATTTCTTTAAAATCCATACTAGGCTGGCCACACTTTCCCGAATGTTACCTTGGCCGAAGTAACGTCAAAAACTATCAATGAGCCTTTTCATGCATAAAATTATATGCACTGAATATTTATAAAATTGAAAATTGTTTATCATTCTTATAAATTATTTATTTCTTTACAAAATATACAATTAGAAAATAATATTCGTCTCACTAATGTTGGCTTCTAGTAGTTACTTGGTGATCAAGTGACTGTCCTCGATATCCATAAAATGCATGAGATCTCTATAAAATCGTCAGGACTTTCTATAACGTCTCTAAATCATCTCATTCGTACTCGGCACACAGTGAGCTTACCATGGCTTAACCTCCCTTATATAATTCCACTGCTGCCCACTTACCTATACAGCCTCTCATAAGTCTATCCATAGACTACCTCCCTATATATATACAGTAAATAATCTAGCCTAGTGGCCATATATCAACAACCAGCCTTAACGGCCTCATCACCAATATACATGCACAATTAAAAAAATTCATAATAATCATTTATCCACAATAATTTTAAAACAATTCAATAAAACAGGCCTCCCTGACCATCACAGCATATATATCCAAATAATTTATTAACAATAAACTACATAGAATCATACATCACAATATCAATATAAAACAATAATAAACATTTTCTTTTTAACAATTTAACACATATGCGTACATATAAATATCACATGCATTTCTATTTACATAATTATGTATGTATAAATTTGCCCACTGTACGGGAGAGTAACCACTCCCATTAACATTCATCGCACCTATTTGGTCCTTCTCTCAGATCCTCATAGTCTAATACCACATATGCATAACTTATAATTTTATTATTTATGTAATTAACATAATGAGTAGAAAGCAATATTCGTAGATAGAATAACTAAAAACCTTTTAGTTTTATACATACTCCGAGACTTAACTATCAGAAGTCATTTATTCTATTTCCAACAACGAAATCACCTTGTCATCTTATTCTAATTTACATTTTCACATTAAGTTTTCGATATTCATCGAATACCAAAATCCACATGAAATCCAATAGCAATTCACATATTTGTTCACCAAATATGCTCAATAAACTTAATTAATACATGTATAGTCTTCACAATACTTAATCTAATACTAATTTAACATTATTAACGTTTCTTAAGCATAATTCAATGAAATTCTCAAATTCATGTTTCCAATTTGCTCAAATCAACAAATAACTACATTTTCTACGCGAAACTTTATGAAATTCCAGAATGAGCAGTAAAATATAAATTCCAAATATTGTAAAATCATGAAATCAAGCTTATAACGAGTTATCAGACTTACCAGTACTTCGTAGAGGCCCTTAGAAATTTTGAATCGTCGATTAAATGAAAAAGTCTCAAATTTGTCTCGTAACCCAAATTTCATCTTCGTTAAATCTCGCCCTTTTTTACCCAAAATCAATTCCAAATCGACGAGGATACGTCGTATAGTTGTTTGGTAACAAAAATTTTGAAATTAATATAATGAAATTTGTGAAATTGAGAAAAAATTGAGAGGGAGAGGCAATTTTTAAAAAGAAAGGAGAAGGTTTTATGTTTTTAGAGAGTGGAAAACAATGAAAAACTATTGGGGGTAGGGTGTGTATATAGAAAAATGGTGAAAAGACCAAAATACCATTAAAAACTTCGAAAAATTCTATAAAAAAAAAAACTCATTTTTGCAGCGAACCGGTCGACCTCTTCCTCAAACCGATTGACTGATTGCTCATTTCCCTTTAAAACAGCTCCTGCCGATCGACCGATTACTACAATATATTGCTATAATATTGTGCCATAGTACCACTACAGTACTCATTTTTTCACTATTCAAAAGTCTTGCAATTTAGTCCCTAAAAACCTTTTGGCTTGTTCCCTTTTTAAAATTTGAAAAATACTAATAAATCTATATTAATCGTCTCATTAAGCCAATTTAAATTTTTCTAAGCCTCGTTAATGTGTCAAATAAATCTTGTATCATTTACGTGTGATATGAATATCATTAAATGACTATTTTACCCTTATGTGCGGAGAACAGGGTTTAACAATTCTACCCCCCTTAGAAAAATTTTGTCCTCTAAATTTTACATGACAGATGCTTTTATTTAAATAAAATATACATATTGCTGGGGCACGAAATGCTAAACTCTTAAGTTATGCCCTCATCAGTGACATACCATAACACATATCTTTTATCTCAGAAACGGTCTTACTCTTCAAAACTTGATACTGCTAATTAATTATCCCCATTGGATAAATCTTATAATTTAAATTCTCTCTCGACTTTAATGAGGTGACTCTAAAATATGCTAAGGAACTAACATGTATTTCTTTAACCTCAAAATATAAAACACATTATGAGTTTTTGCCAAGTCTGATGGAAATTTTGAAATCAATAGGCTATCGTACCTATACATTACATTATTCTGTACTGCCCACTTAAACTAAAGATACAACTTTCCTCAATTTCGAAAACGAATCACACTCTTCTAAAGTGATATTCTCTTATATGTCATGTCATCTACTTCACTTAATAAAACTCTTCATCAGTGTTTAGCCTAAGGCTTCTACCTTTTTTATGCCACCGTCATTCTCTCACGAATGATCTTGTTCTTCTCAGTGGAGATCTTTACTAAGTTCACATTCTTCTAACTCTCTTTTTCTATCACCCCAAATCACAAAGGTGTTCAATACTCTCCATTACATAAGGCTTCATACAGAGCCATAGTAGTACTAGTTGGATAACGATTATCACATATATAAATTAATTTAATTTATGTACATATCCCAGCTACCATGAAACTCGATAATGCATACCTAAATCATATCTTCGCTAAACTATTATTTTACATCTACCTTTCCTTGACTTGATCCACCAAGTTGGATCTCACAATTAATTAGCCACCAAGGCTCCAAAATTATCATAACTTAAGACTACAAACAAAGCCTTCACTTCTACCAACAAGGCATGTATGCTATTCGAACACATGCTAAAATATTAAAAGATTTCATATTCGAAACATCTATCACTTTATTAATATTTCTTAAATGTTACTCGATAATCAAGTCAAAATTCTTAATTAACTCAAACTATCCCCACTACCTCAAATTCAACTCTATAGTTTTTAGTATATTCCCTCATTAATTTTGGGGTACACCAGAATAACAACAATTATTTTGGTCTCAAACTTATCCAAATATAGGTATAAGACATGATTCATAGAATCCACTACTGCTACTAATGTATTAATTAATCCATCTAGCATTACTAAAACTCGCAATGTTTGTATCTCATTTTGAAGGTAACTCTTATAAACACTATTCTCCAAAATCCTTTACCGACAATACTTAAATCTCACGTCAATCATAGAAAATATAATCGCTCTCTACAGCTGACCAAAGAGATCATCTATATGGGCATCACGTACTTATTCTTAGTAATCATCTTATTCATCTAACGATAATCAATACACAGCCTCAAGATATAGTCTTTTCTTTTCTTTTTCACCACAAACAGGTGCGCCCCATGATAAACCACTGGGTGTAATTAATCATCGGTCAATCAATTCTTACAACTAAACCTTGAGTTTTTTAAGTTCTATAAGAGTTATACTTTATAGAGACATAAAGATTGGGTTATTTCTAGGCTTAAAATTTATACCAATAACTAACATCTCGTTCCAAGGTATTCCAGGCTACTCATCTGGAAATACATCTAGGACTTATTCACAATTAAAATATACTCTAACTAATTCTTCTAAAATAACATAACCACCATAACCCAATTTTTATGATAATTATTCCATTCTCATAATAGCATCAAACTCTTATTGAACTTAACTTGAAATCATGATCTTGATAGGTTTCAGCCATAAACTTTTGTGTATAAATTGACTACCAATAATTGCAATAACATTACCATCAATTTTTATGCTCATCTTAATACCTTTATATAGTTTCATATTAATATTGAGTTTGGATTTTAAAGTACTCATATGTTTTGAACTAAAAATAAATCATCATCTTAAATATGAATTCATAATAGTGACTTAATATCCTTATAAACACCTTTAATAATTTTCAACCCAAGCACTCTAACCCAAGTACTGATTGTAATGTAACCAATATATATAGATATATATACACCTTTAATATAAATCAGGTATATAACTTATTGACGTCTTGCCAAGAAAATTTTTGGCAAAGTCTCCCTTATTATTGGGATAAAACCAACTTATAATTTAACATAAAACACTTCAAAATCCCCCAATATTCAACTATACTCCAAAACCAATATACTTGGAAAGCAACCTCATAAATTTCCATAGATACACATACACATATCAATTAAATTAAATCAAGTTGTGAATAATTACCATGACTTACATGAGATCATAATATCAACTAAAATTTTCCTTTTTTTATTATTTCAATTTACGCATCATATAGGTATATACTAAATCTTGTTCAACTTTGGTGAAACTGCACAAAGTCATAATCACCGAGACTTAATTCAAATAAAAAATTCCTTCTTACAAAGGAATATACATAAGAAGTTCACCAATAAATGCAATGTTATAGATCAATCAAAACTATATTATAATGTCGTCCTCACAAGGCATTAGTTAATCGATTCCTAGTTGGTTAACTCAATCATCAGCCTTTTCAAAAGTTGTCCAACAAGATAATATGAATTTCATGTATGTGACGTCAAAGATCAATAACCGTTAGGCATCTAGAACCTCCTAAAAACACGCACTAAACAAAAATCCTAAAGATAAATCACGCTCAATAACTATTAGTTAAAGAATTAAATAAAATTAGAACATGTAACCTCGTTACAGGATAATTAATTGAAAATTAATTAGTGAACCTCAATGATGACCCGACAATAATTCTCACGCAACAACAATTTGGTAAGAATACATGACCAAATTATACTCCACGACAATATCACAATTGTAAATGCTTGGTTAAATAATCTCTTAATAAACTTAGCCGTAATACTTCTCAAAACACCAAAACATATTTTGGAGTCCGCCCACTTAACTCGTATCTACTCAAAAGGGTTTGAGAAATCGAGTTAAGGTTATTGACAATAATATCTTTATACTATTATTGATAATATGTTAATATTGTAATGTAAACAAGTAATCCTTAAACCCGATGACTCTTGAAACACGAAGCAGAGAGTAAATCATACATGGAAACTATCATTTATAAATTGAATGGTAAATCTAGGTCTCTCTTTAACAAGGCAAAATTTTACAAATCTATAGCCAATAATAGAGCAATAGAAAGAATAATTCAATAGTAAATGCAAATAGATGACCAAAAGTATAATAAATCGAATATTTAAGCTCAAACGAATATTGCAAAAATTAATTATTAATCACTTGATATTCTAAGAAAGAGACGATATCTGTCAAAAAACCTTAGAGAGTCGTCACAGAAACTAAATTTCAAGAAACTTTATAGCTTAATACTGCAACAAGAAGCTAGCACAGCAAAAACCCAGTGCTGCAATAACCAATCCACTTTTAAAATGGAATCGAAATTCTTACTCTTATCATAATAAGATCTGTCTTTTAGGTAGTCTATCTCATTATCACCATATAATATCTAAACACAGTCTCTCTAAGCAATCCTTACTCTAGTGATGTATGTACTCCCAACTATTGATCTAAGGAAGTTAGCTCTTAGTAATTCCAAGTACTTGTCACCGACATCCGTTCTCTGATGTTTAAATTCAGTCTTGCCTTAATCTAGGCGCAAAAATTTTCTAATGAGTAACCTGAGAACAAACTCTATTAATTCTCCCAACAATCTCTTATATTATATCATTATCTCATATCTTCATTCTATGCATTATATTAACCCTAACTTATTCCGAAGGGGTGTAGTCGCCCTCCAGTTTAATTTTGCACCCTGTGGTATTTCATCATTTCTCAGTTTACCTTGGGACATCATTATTTCTTAATGAAATAACTATAGATTAAAGATATATGCACTTCCAATTTTTTCACACAAACTATACCTACTAAAAATTGAAACTAGTTCGATTTCTGTCGATATTCAAACTTAATCAAATTAACATACCATCTTCGAATATACATCAAGACGGCATTGTATATTTATATATTTAATTAAATAAGGTTATACTATCTCTTTAATTATTTTCATACTATACATACTGCTGATTCTTTCTCCATCAGCTTCATTTAATTCTTTAATCTCTTAAAATACTTGCTCTTGAAGTGTGATAATCTATATTTTTATTGAATAATTATCTATTATTGAGAGGAAATTCTATACTTCATCTAAAGAAGTGACATGAACAGGCCTCCCTCAAATATAAATTTAAGAAATCTAATATGCCTTTGGTGTTATAAATTACAAAAATAAAATTTTACTTTATAATACTTTCCTATAACAGAACCTTCATATAACTTGAACAATACTAATGTATTGCTACCAAAGAACCTTTATTCTTTATTCTATATCGGGAACCATTCCTCTCCGTAATCTACCCTTACCTCTTTCGTACACAGAGTAAGAACGCCTCCTCATCTACTAGGTAAAGAAACTAAATTCAATAATACACGTTTCACAACAACATATTTTATCTACTACTTAACTCACTTAATGTCCACTGAATAAATTTAAAAATCAACTCATTTTCAAAACTATGTTCAACCCTTTTATAAAAAATTAAACTGTTTCAAAATATTTAAAATCACTTTTCAAAACTAAGTGTTCTGATACCACTAAAATTGTCACACCTCAACCTCGAGGTCCACTCGTAACAATCGCCGCAAACTCTCATGATACACACTCTATACCCAGAATGTATCACAAAAACCTGTAAGGCTTTCCTGTCATAAATCAAAAATTTGAAAAACAGTTATAAATATAACCTTCCATTCATAGAAGCATTATCAAAGAATTGATCTTCGTGATCAATTCATCCATAATATATATAATTAATATAAATAGCAATTTAAAAATATTGCAAAAGGGTTTAACAAAATATTAAGTTCGAACATAAACATCTAGTTTACAATTTCTTCTCAAAATCCAAAATAAAACCAATATTTCAGAAAAATACATATATATGAAAAATATATATCCAGTGAACTCGAGACAAAACATGTGAATCAAGACAAGAGAACCTACCAAGCGTCTGGTGCTCTCAATTACTACCACAAGACCAGCTAGATCTATGCACCTAACCTGAAAGTTGTAATTATAAAGAGTGAGTATACAACTATATTCAGTGAGTAAATGCATACATACATTAATATACATACATGCACACACATTTTTAAAACATGATATTGAGATTTCGTTATTAACATACCTAAAGTACATATATATTCATTTTCTTATACAATAAATAATTGTAAAACATATTATAGGTATGCATTTATTTCTTTAAAATTCATATCGGGCTGGCCATACTTTTCCAATTGTTACCTTGGCCGAGGTAACATCGAAAACTATCAATGAACCTTTTCATGCATAAAACCATATGCACTAAATACTTATAAAACTGAAAACTGTTTATCATGCTTATAAATCATTTATTTCTTTTGCAAAACATACAATTAAAAATAATATCCATTTCACTGATACTGACTCCAAGTAATCACTTGGTGATAGAGTGACTGTCCTCGATATCCATCAAATCCATGAGATCCCTATAAATAATATAGCCCATTGGCCATATATCAACAACTGGCCTTAACGGCCTCATCACTAATATATATGCACAATTAAAAAAATTCATAATAATCATTTATCCATAATAATTTTAAAACAGTTCAATAAAACAGGCCTCCTCGACCATCATAGCATATATATCCAAACAATTTTTTAATAGCAAACCACATAGAATTATACATCCCAATAGCAGTATAAAACAATAATAAACATTTTCTTTTTAACAATTTAACACATATACGTACATATAAATATCACATGCGTTTCTAATTACATAATTATGTATATATAAATTTACTCACTGTACGAGAATAATTATGTATGTATAAATTTACTCACTGTATGAGGAGGGTAACCATATTCACTGACATTCCTTGCACCTATTTAGTCATTCTCTCGAATCCTCATAGCCTAATACCACACATGCATAACTTATGAATTTTACTATTCATATAATCAACATAATGAGTAGAAAGCAATGTTCGTGGATAGAATAACTAAAAATTCCTTAGTTTTATACATACCCTGAGACTTAACTATCGGATGCCATTTATTCGATTTTCAACAACGAAATCACATGGCCATCTTATTCTAATTTAAATTTTCACATCAAGTTCCCGATATTCATCAAATATCAAAATCCACATGAAATTCAATAGCAATTCACATATTTGTTCACAAAATATGCTTAATAAACTTATATTAATACATGTATAACCTACACAATACTTAATCCAATACCAATTTAATGCTATTAACGTTTCTTAAGCATAATTCAAAGAAATTTTCAAATTCATATTTTCGTCTAAAATAGAGATACACATTCCAAGTAATATTTAATGCATATACTATATCATGTATTTTCAATTTGCTCAAATCAACACATAACTACATTTCTTACTCGAAACTTTACGAAATTCCCAAACGAGCAATAAAACCTAAATCTCAAATATTGTAAAATTATGAAATCAAGCTTATAACGAGTTATTAGACTTACCAGTACTTTGTAGAGACCCTTAGAAACCTTGAATCGTCGATTAAACGGAAAAGCCTCAAATTTGTCTCGAAACCCAAATTTTATCTTCGCTAAATCTCGCCCATTTTTGCTAAAAATCGATTCTAAATTGACGAGGATACGTCGTGTAGTTGTTTGGTAACAAAAATTTTGAAATTAATTGAAAGAAATTTGTGAAATTAAGAAGAAATAGAGAAGAAGAGGCGAATTTTAAAGAGAGGGGAGAGGGTTTTATATTTTTAGAGAGTGGAAAACAATGAAAAATTATTGGGGGTAGGGTGTGTATATAGAAAAATGGTAAAAAGACTAAAATACCCTTTAAAACTTTGAAAAATTCTGAAAAAAAATCCATTTTTACAGCGAATCAGTCAACCACTTCCTCAAACCAGTCAACCTCTTCTTGCTAATTGATCATTTGCTACAGTATATTTCTACAGTGTTGTACTACAGCACCGCTGCAGTACTCATTTTTTTACTATTTAAAAGTCTTCCAATTTAGTCCCTGAAAACTTTTCAATTTAGTATCTTTTTAAATTTTGAAAAATACTAATAAATCCATATTAATCATCTTATTAAACCAACTTAAATTCTCCTAAGCCTCGTTAATGTGTCAAATAAATCTTAAATCATTTACGTGTGATATAAATGTCATTAAATGACTATTTTATCTATGTTCAGAGAACAAGGTTTAACACCACCTTCATCACTTTCAAAACACAAGTTGAGAAATACTTTGACAAGCAAATAAAGTCATTCCAATGTGATATGGGAGGAGAGTACACAGCCTTTGAAAATTTTCTTAAAATGGAAGGAATTCACCTAAAATACTCATACCCTTACACACATAACCGGAATAGTAAAACTGAGAGAAAGCATAGGCATGTAGTAGAGACAAGTTTGACCTTAATGGCTCAAGCATATCCACCTTTTAGGTTTTGGTGGGAATCATTTAGTGCAACAGCTCATCTCATTAATAGAACCTTTACACCTACCTTAGAGAAATTAACTCCTTATGAAAAACTATATAGAATTAAGCTAAACCTATCCTTGATTAAAGTTTTCAAGTATGAATAATTCCTTTTTCTTAGACCTTATAATAGATACAAATTGAATTTTTACAATTTCAAGTGTGTGTTTTTAAGAATGAGTGCATACTATAAAGGCTACATTTACTTTCACTATACAGGTAGAGTGTACATTTACAACATTGTTAAGTTCAATGAGTCATCCTTTCCCTTTGAAAATGATCCACTTTTCAAAAACACATAATCAAACCTTGCCAAGGATAGTCATCCCCTAGTGAATTAGTTTTTTTTCTCCACTTGTATCTCTAGTTTTTATCCCTCAACAAAAACAGAAAGTGAAGATGCCTCTATCATTACTCCTCCAGCAGGTTCATCTCTGATCTCAGGTAATGCCACTCATTCATCATCTACACAACATATGCATAACATAAACTCCACTGAAAACACACCAAACCTGACTTGTGAACAAAACCAAGATTAGACACTAGAACTAGAACTAGCTCAATTCCAAAACAAAAACATACCAACACACTCTATGATAATTAGAACAAAAGCAGAAATATTCAAGCCCAAAGCTTACCTAACCACTGACAGCATAACAGTTCCAACAGACACTAAACAAGCCTTAAAATATCTAGATGAAAATAAGCTATGCAAGAAGAATATAATGCATTGATTAATAATGAAACCTAGACATTGGTGTCATACAATCAGGAACTGAAAATAGTTAAAAACAGATGGGTTTATAAAGTAAAAAAAAAAAAAAAAAACTCAGATGGAAGTATCTCAAAACTGAAAGCCAGATTGGTTGTCAAAAGGATTCATCAAACCCTTAGCATTGACTTTTATGAGACCTGTAGCCCTGTTGTTAAAGCAACCACAATCAGGATAATGATAAGCTTAGCCATAATTTTTTGTTAGAGTATCAAACAATTGGATGTGAATAATGCATTTATGAAGGATGAACTATCTGAAACTGTATACATGAACCAACCATAGGGAATGGAGGACAAGACCAGATCTGACCATCTGTGTAAACTAAAAAAAGCTCTCTATGAACTTGAGTAAACCTTTAAAGTTTGGTTTGATAAACTAAAAACAAAACTGGTATCTTGGGGTTTCAAAAGTTTAAAATATGACATTTTCTTCTACTTCAAGAGATGTAATTAAGATATTATAGTTATAATGGTTTATGTGGATGACATAGTGATGACTGAAACAATAATAGATTAATTGAAGATCTTATTCAAGGCTTAGCAACTATTTCTCACTCAAAGACCTAGGTGATTTGCATTATTTTCTAGGAATTGAAATCAAGAGAATAGATTGTTCACTCTTTGTTTCATAGTTCAAATACATACATGACCTATTTAGAAAGGTAAACTTAGAGACTTGTAAGGGAGTAAGCACACTTCTGTGTACAAAAGTAAAACTCAGCAAAATCAGTGGCCCACCCTTCATAAATCAAACTCTATACAAAAGTGGCATTGGGTGTTTGCAGTATGCAACATTAACATGACCTAACCTTTCCTTTGTTGTGAACAAATTGAGCCAATTCATGGCAAACTCTATGCAAGTACACTAGCTTGCTTGTAAAGAGTTTTCAAGTACTTGAAAGAAACTTCTAAATATGGATTAAAATTCCAGAAGTCAAGCAATACTGATATAGAGAGTTTCACATATGCAGATTGGGGATCTGATATGAATGATAGGAAGTCGAATAATGACTATTGTGTGTTTCTTGATAAGAATATGATGTCATGGAGTTCAAAGAAACAGAGAGTTGTGGCTAGGTCTAGTATTGAGTCAGGATATAGAGCAGTAGCTCTTGTTTGTGCAGAAATTGCATGCATTTCCTCTGTCATGAAAGAACTTGGTGTCTTGCCTGTCACACTTCAGTAATGTATTGTGACAGCTAAAGTCTTGCAGCAATGGCTTTGAATACTGTCTTCTATGTCATGACTAAGCACATCTCATCATAAATTAAATTGTAGATTGCTTGACAAAAGCTGTGCCTTATGGCAAATTCAATTACTTTAAAGTTAATCTCAAAATTCTTCCAATAACCTTGAGCTTAAGGGAGGACGTTGAAGACGTTGAAATTATGCAAAGCAAAACTTTTGTTGATGTGGCCTGTGTAAATGACCTGACAGACAGCTCAACAATAGGGTTCAACTCAGCTAAAATGATGATAAAGAAGTGGGCTGAAAATTTGTACGTACATGCTTGCCAAAACAGCTACTAAAGAGATCATCCTTAACCTTATTGTCCTTCATTGTCCTTGTAACAGAATTTGATGACTGAGAGTGTTCCAAGTTTCATATAGGTGTAAGGAGATTATTTTCTTAGTTTCTTGCTCTTCAATCTACTTCTGGTATATATGCAAACATTCTTGTATTATCATTTAAGATGAAAATATAAACAAGCAATTCATATACTACAAAATTCATCTTCTTCAACTTGTTTGTCCGTCATGAATTACAAGCATTATCATCATTAGTTGGGAACGAGAGAATGAAATCACTACTTCACGACAACACTCCACCTCTCTAACTGATGATCGAAGTAACTAAATTTCTAAGACATTTAAAACGTTGACTAAATATATATTTTTTATTCTTGAATCAATTTATATAAGACATATGCCTATCTCAATCTTATCTATTCTCCAACATTATTAACTTTTACATTCCAAAAATATATATACACATCATATGTATGCAAAGATTTTGGTACAAGTTTACAACCATTAAGTGATGAATTTGTTACTTCTGAAATTTTGAAAGCAATACTCTATTGTATTTATATCACAGATTTATATTATCCTGGAAAGAATAATAAACATACTGCATTATAACTAGAAAACGTACTATAGGGATAATCGGGCAGTTGAATAGTAATAGCTAATAAAAGATCGTTAAATTTTAATATAATAAATTATTATATTATATACCAAAACACCCTCAATCATAGATATCATTCTGCTGCAACAAGAACATTAATAACCAGATATATATATTAATGACATCTACTGCCAACATCTAACGAAATGACCATATAGGGAAAATAATTATGGCTGGTGCAAAATACAAGGTCAGAAAAAGAAAAAAAAAAGAATCGAAATGGCAAGATTTCGTGATATGGTGTAGGGTAGGTGTTATTTAGTAATTTGTTAATTAAACTAGGGTTTTTTTCTCTGATCAGGGACAAACCCTTCATTTCCTGCTAGCATCAAGTACTTGTCCCTTCTTGTAAATGTAGTACACTCAAATCCCAAAGCATCTGCCAGTTGTCTTTGTATGTAATTCGCTACCTCATAACTTGATCTTCCTCCTGAGCAAGTGAACTCTTTGGGCACTTTCCCGAGAATCTGAATATAGTAGCATGGTCTAGGGTTCATCAAAAAGAAGATGGGATCCAAGCATTTCAAACCACTGGCAGTTGTCCCATAGAACATGGTTACATGTGTGTTCATCGCCACAGGAACTATTTCATCAGTCAACTCCGCAAACAATGAGCTAAACCTCAACAAATAGGGCTCTCGGCATGTGGTTCCTTCGGGGCAAACCACCAAATCACCCTCACCGACCAATTTCTGCATGGTTTCTCCGTCTTGTTTTCTGTCTCGAGTCAACCTGACGGTTCTAATCGGGGCAATGATTTCAGACATTTTGCTTAGACTATATGTGACAGCAGTCAAAGGCTTACCTAAGGATGTGCTGAGGAAAACTGGATCCAAAAGAGTTCTGTGTGAGCAAACATAGAGAACACCTTTTCTGTGAGCCGAATTCGGTGATGAAGGGCTGCAGCCTTTTATCCTCAGGTCTACACCGCTCAAAGTGCCCAAAAAGATGGCTAACTTGGAAGGAAGCATGATTCCCACAAAGAGTCTAAAGATTGCAAGAATTATTCCAAGTGGAAGCCACAAGAACATGTAAAGAGTTGCTAATGGAGTGGGCAAGAATGCTAGTCTTCCATCGTGGAATATGAGAGGTTTTGGGTATTTGTTCCTTGGCATTTTCGAAGTTGCATTGTTCTTACTGTCTTCCTTGTTCACCACATAGGCTTCCTGTCATAATCACATACAAGAAACAAATATATTGTTTAAAAAGTAATCTGTTTGTTACAATTGAAGGTAATTATCAATTTGTTTGTGAAGGCAAGAAACCTTGTCTGACAAAATGGAGAATTCTTGTGGGATTTATTTGCTGGAAGAGTAAGATATACCATAAAAATTGAAAGTAAAATCCAGGGCTAAAAAGTGTACTAAAATATGCAATAATGATAACCCAAACAGACTAAGATTAAAGCGAAACCGCGAAAGGGCCTGCGTCTATACTCTTAATTGGTTAGGTACAGGGAACCTAAAATGGTAAAAAAATATGAATAATTGTTTTGCTGTAAATAAGAAATTCTCCAAATTGGTCAATACCGCTTTGATAAAATAAATTGTCAATAAAAGAAAACTAATAAAAGTTAGGTCTTGGAATACCTTGCAAACGGAGATGAAGAGTTGATCATGGAAACTTGAACTTCCGATGCCAATATCAGGCTTTTGGTGATCTCCGAAATAGTCAATAAGAGCTCTATGTTTGACAAGCAAACCAGACCTAGAAACTAAACCAGTAAAATATTGTCCAAAAGTGTGCAACTCAGTTCCTACAACACCATCAACTCTTAAATATTCATTAAGAAATCCTTCTACCATAACTCTGGGGACACTTGTAAAGACAATTCTAGACCCAGCTGAAGCCAAAACTTCATAGACCTGAACATTGAGATTCTCCAGGTAAAACTTAGGCAAAACAGCTCTACTTACACTCTCCATATCCTTTTTTTTAAGCCCACAAAAGGTTATGAAAATCATGACTCTTAATTTGCCTTCATAGTCCAAAACCCACAAGAAAAGACAAGAGAAAAGCAACAAAAATGCTCTAAAAATGCTGCCACCTTCAAAAGCAACCAGCATGAAATAAGGGAAGAAAGATTGAGACCTTAACAAGACTCCATGCATGTCACAAACCACTACATCAAACCCTCTATTTTCTAAATCACACTTGCTAACACTAGGAAACAGAGGTTGCTGCTGTGATGATTTAGAATATGGGTTCCTAAAAAAGAAACCATAGCTTCCCATCTTCCTTGCAGCTCTGTAACATGAATTAGCAAGAAGTTGGTACAAAAGCCAGTTTACAACAAGCCTGAGAACTACAGTTGGGAACACCATGGCTTGCAAAGTAGCTAGCTTTTTCCTTCTATCTCAACGATGTTAACACGAGAAAAGAAGATAAATATTGTCAGAGAGAAGACGGAGAGAAATAAGAGAGAGAGAGGATTTGAAAAGAAGAGGAACAGAAGCAGAAAATATTTATAGGAGCCATTAAAGGGTTTTAGCGGGGGAGTTGACCAGAGCATTTGGTTAGCCACACACCACACCGCTAGCATTAATTGCGCTATCAAATTATTTTCCTTTTCCGGTTAATTCTTTTATTTGATTCAAAGAAGAAATGTCATTGCTATGAACATGATTGTACAGTTTTTTTTTTTTTTGTCCTTTTCTTAGCTAGCAACAAAACAAAACAATGGTTAGGTTGGATTGTTGGTGACCATCTTTAAAAGTTTGAAAATTTTTAACCTCTGTATATCTCCCTCTTGGACAATTTTCATTTCGCATAGGAATGCGTGCCTAATTTTTGGGATATCAACAGGCTGGAGATGAAAATCTCTGCACGCATTTTATTAATGGAGGTTTCAATTTTTAAACAAGAAGGACCAATCCCATGTTAGATAACCCATACCATCCACAAATTTCACTTTATTTTAATAATTTAAAAATTGGTGATAGTCAAACTCTATAAGCAAAATTACAGCTGTTTAGGTAATTGACTTTGTTTCACTTCTAGCATGCATGTTGACTTCCATCTGCCTATACTTCTTCTCCCAATGTCTTTCCAATCTCATACGTTCACGTGATCACAATCATTTTTTTCATAGCTAATTAATTTCTAGTTAAATGCGATAATTAAGACTATAATTAGTTGATGGTTGTCCTATTATGAGATTCCTCTGATTACAGCCAAGAATTTGGACGTGATTAACATGACATAACAATGTTGTTATATAATTATGGGATAAATACATGAAATCGCAAAATATTAACTTATTGGATTACCGTTGAGAATTCGTTGATTTGGCAGTTGAGATCATGCAATTCTCGTTAATCCTTAATAGTTTGGTGAACATTCAATCATTTGATATGCCTGTAGTTAGATTATCATGCATATTGTCTGCATGAAACATTAAATGATTGAATAACTTAGAAATACAATTATTTCTTTTATAATTTTTATACTATTCTATCATCATATATAATGCTTGTAAGAGAAGCAGCACACAGTGCATGAGCAAGCATAGATGAGGCTTCACGTTACATGAATCTCAAATATCATAAATTAATGATATAGAAATATATACCTAGTTGAATCATGCAATGTATATGGTTGGACGTATTGATACGATATAATTATTCGGTACTTTAATAAATTAATATTTTTATTTTAATATGTCACATCATATAATAACCTGAAAAATACAATTGTAATTGTAAAATTTATAAATCAAATTTTATCATATGAACTATAATATAAGATGACAGATTATAAACTATAACATGACATGCAAATTATTTTACTAAAATACTCGAACGCTAATTTATTGTTTTAAATAAAAGAAAAATAAATTAATCACTTCTTATAAAAATAATAACATTTATGTTATTATGTTTTATTATGGGCCAAATTCTAATTTAGCCTTAACTATATCAAATTATGTTAATTTAATAAGATATTAGATTTCATATTTGTAGACCAAACAATTTTTTTTTCTACTTAAACGAACTTAATATTTATAAAGCAATAAAAAAATTACAATAAAGATATCTAGTCTTCAATCATTTTTGTTGATGTGGGTGTTAATTAATTTAATTGATAAAATTTATTGTAGTGAAAAATTATAGAATTTGAATATTTTTCTATGGTAGGGTTTGAAAGGAATTTATTATATAATATTTATTAATACAATTACAATATGTATATATATATATATATTTGTTAATGTCAAATTTACTTAAATGGTGTGAAGTTAATTTTGTTAGTGATCTACACTTATTATTATTATTATTATTATTATTATTAATTGAAAGAAAATGGCTCATTATATTATTTTTATTAATTGTTTGATTGTGAAGGGTCTATTATGATCAATCTTAAAATATTTGATTATGTCACATTATTCTTATTGATCGAAGAAAAATAGCCCACCACATAAGCGGAATTGAAAGGACTAATAACCAACTCCCTCGAGGAGTTGGCTTGCCGTGTGGTCAAATGAACTTAATTAGATAACCTATTAATTAGAGTCATTAGTCATACATTAATGTATATTAAATTAGTCTTATAATATATTAAATAAATAAGAGAAAATAACAAAGAGTCCTGAGATTTTTATTTTTATTGGAGAAGAGTTTATAAAATATTAAAATATATATATTATATCTCTATGAAATTAATTAAATTTCATAAAATCTGAAAAAAAATAAATAAATTTGATAGTGGGATCTAAATAAACTAAAGAAAAGAAAATTAAAGAATACAAGTAATATATTTATAATTTTTTTTTTAAAAAGGCATAAAATTATATATATATATATATATATATATAACCAACAAGGTGAAGTGATAAAGAGAGGAAGCATTAGCACTTTAACTAATTAATTGTACATTCTAATTGATATTGTCTCTCCCTAAGAACACACTGTCTTTAAATATTATATAATTTTTTATGTTAATTTCTTAATTATTAAATTAATATACACTTGATGATTAAAATTTATATTATTAATTATAATAATAAACAAATTAAATAAATGATAAATTGAGTGAATTTCTTAAGAAATAAATGGAATAATGATTTTAAAATAGCATAATATTAATTTATTAATCTCCATATTTTAAGTGATTTATCATATGAGTTAAAAAAGAATATTTGTATTGCATTGATGGAGTTCCAATGTAGAATTCTAGTTCTTACGTCCGCATGTGATCCTACAACCGATATAACTACGTCTTGTCCCTAAAACCCTTGGTATCTTCCTCCCCACAACCACATCACTCTCTCACTGCAGTACAGAAAAAACACAACAACAAAAGAAATGGAGGAAAAGAGAGAAATCAAGGCAGTGTCATCGAAGAAGCAAGTCCATCTATTCTATTGCGTAGAATGCGAAGACCTAGCCCGCAAAGTTGCCGCGCAGTCTGACCTCATTACTCTTCAATTCATTAACTAGAGGTTTCTAAACCAAACTATGTTTCTCTTTTTATTCTGTTTGAAAAACTTACATTTTTGTTTTTTGTGCGTTTGCTTTTATGTTGTGTTTATCTTTTTTCGTACAGCTTTGCTTCCTTGAATTTGATATATTTTCCTGAAATGTATAATAACATTCTGAATTATATTGCTGTAAATATGATGGAATAACAAAAAAGATGGGTAATTGAGAAGGATTTATATCTTGTAGAAGGAGGAGACTGTTTGCTCTTGCTTGTAAAATCCCCCAAAAGGGAAAGAAGAAGAAAAAGAAGAATAATTACTCCTAATAGTAGCTTGAATATTATCGGACAGCAGCAAAAAATTGGGTGTGGTTAAAAAAAAATTAAATTAAGAAGGGGGTGTGGCATGCTTTGTGCTGCTTCTCTTGTCATTTGGTGATTTCTTTTATTTAATATTTAGAAAACATTTGTTAATTCCTCCAAGTTGTGTTATTTAAATTATGATACAGAAGAATCTTTTAGTGTTTTATATTATTGTGTGTTGGGATTTTATTTTATGTATGGGTCTGTTATAATATATATCAAGTATAGAGTTGTGTAAGCTTGACACTCTGCCTCATTTCTATGCTTCAATTCAACTGGAATTTTCGTTATGTTTTCAAGTGAAAAAAAATGGTTTAAGATTGATCCTAAGTTAACGTTGGTTTGGTATAATTTAGTGCCAAATGCTGCCTCCAGCTTCACAAATTAATCAGCTATATTTTCTTTCTGTTTTCTCTGACAAGAGAAACATCCCTATAACTCGTACCTATCTTGTTTAATTGTAGATTTATATGATGACCGTGATTATACCTTTACGCCTTGATGTGGCTTTATAGAGAGAGTTGTGTGTGAAAACTTCAATTATCATTAATAAAGTAAACTTTATGAATTGCTGTTATGATTCTCTTGGTTAATCTGTAGGGCTGCCCTGGGTAAACTGATACGGGATACATTCCCCACTGAAAAAAAATTGTAGATACTACTGTAATTTTGCAGCACAAAATTCTGACTCAAAAATTTCCCAACTCAATTGTGTATTTGTGTGAAAATATATCTACATATCATAAAAAAATCAAATGTGAAATTTGTCTTTGGATAATGTAGTTCTCTTAGGAAATATTGTAAGATGGAGACCAAAACAAGGGTTTAGACCCCAAAATTATTAAAGTTTGTTGTTTGCCACAAACTTGATGATTTTTTTTTTTTAATGGCATGCAAATTCCCAATCCAAACACAAACTTGATGATTTATATCATAGCATGTACTGTATGTGCATTGTAAAATTGTGTTTTTGATTAATACTTTTATGTTTGAGATGGAAATTATAAAATTCTGTGCTATACATGTATCAGGAACTTTGCTGATGGATAGCCAAACCTTTATATAAATAGTGCACATGATATCCGTGGTCAACACGTAGCCTTTCTAGCATCTTTCAGCTCCCCAGGAGTTGTCTTTGAACAGATTTCTGTCATATATGCACTGCCAAGGCTGTTTGTTGCTTTTTTCACTTTGGTATTACCTTTCTTTCCAACTGGCTCCTTCGAGCGAATGGAAGAAGAAGGAGACGTAGCAACTGCATTTACCATGGCAAGGATATTGTCCAATATTCCCATTTCAAGGGGTGGCCCAACTAGTTTAGTCATCTATGATATCCATGCTTTGCAGGTTAAAATACTGGCTATGAAACTATTAAACTAGTTGTTTTCTACAACGTTTCCTTTCTTTTCTTTTCTTTTTTTTGTTCTGGCTTGGTTGCTTTTCTTTTCCAAAATTTCTGTTATCTTAAACATTTTAGAGTTTTATATGCCAATGTGATGTTGCAGAGTACCTAGTCTTAGATTCTTGAGGTCAATATATTTGTATACATATAAGCTATCTGGAGCTACTTTCTGACGAGGCCTAGACAGTATGAAAGCACTCTAAATTCATTCCATCGCTCGTTGAAATTCACAAAACCGAAGCTTCAATCTTGTTATTCATGAATGAGCTTATTTGATTTCTAGTTTATTGAATGATCGTCTTCTTATGCATGTTACCCTTCTTGAAATTTGAGATGATTAAGTTTAGTACCATTATTAAGGTCCACATCAATCTTCAACAACATTTCAGTTTGAAAAATTGCTCAATTTGTATGTGGCTTTCTTTCCTAAGTACCAGCTATATATTTCTTTTATGTAAGAAGGCTTGATTGTATTTGCCAGTTCTCCTTTTGCAGGAAAGATTTAATTTTGGTGACCATGTCTTGCCTCTGTTCGAGACAGGGATTCCTCTGTTAAAGCAACGTCTTCACCAGCTCCCTGATGTTGATAATGTGAGCGTAATTGAGTATATAGCAAACAAGGCTGCCTGTTCTAGTAAATACATTGTTATTCTCTGTAGTAATGTTGCTGATCGTTCTCCTTATCACTGAGGGATGGTTAGTCTACAAATTAATATGGTTGTTTTATTATAGATTTCTTTGAAGGTTTTTGTACTGCACTTTGATTAGTACTTTTATTTGCCTGTTATATCTTAATTTCAGATAGTTATTGCATTTCCAGATGATGGAGCTTGGAAGCGGTTCCACAAGATGCTCGATCATTTCCCTACGGTTGGTTTCAATTTTTCTTGAATGAATTTAAAGCAATTTAAATAAATGAATTTCCTCTTTCTTATAATAAAACAAATCTGAACGAAGTTTATGCTTCATTTCTTGTATAATCTGGATTAGTGGATCTTGTTGAGTGGTAGGTAGTGTGTGCAAAGGTTCGTGAAGGTGATAAGAAGATAGTTCGGATCAAGGAGGGAAATCCTGCTGGTTGTCATGTCGTCATTGTTGATGATTTGGTGCAATCTGGAGGCACCCTCATCGAGTGCCAGGTATCCATTAGGTTTTACCTACCTTCTTTTAGAAACTAGTGTTTCAAAGTTCGAATGAATATATGTTCATTTAAGAATATGATCACTCAATTATTTGAATACACAGTTCTTCTAATTTATATGCAAGTCCCAACTTAAACTTCTTCATAAGCATATGTTATTCATACGATTCATTGATGACGAGTTATGCTTCTCTTTGGGTGATGGTTTCCTAACACATTTCTGACCTTTTATCTTTCCTGAATATGTGGTTATACAAAATTATCAACATTCTTTTCAGAAAGGAATTTCTTCGATCTGAAATGACTTTCTTAGACTTTATATGAAGTCCCAACCCAACTTATTAAAAATTATATGTTATCCATACAATTCCTAGATCACAAATTATGCTTCTTTCTGACTAATGCTTTCTTATAACAGTCCCAACTTTTTCTCTCTTTTTTACCCAATTTCTTGCAAAATTTTGTCTTTTTATCTGGTGTATTGATTTAACTAGATTTTGTAAATAAACTCTTTGTTTCTGAATTATTCATATGATGAATTGCTCCCAAATTTTGAGTTTGTCATTATCTGCATTTTTAGGATAATTATACTGTGATGCAAAATTGAACTTACCTTAAGGTGGGCTAATCGACTGAGCAAGATTTTGAAATAAAACATTAGTATAATGTTTAGGTGGCCAGCTAATTGCGAGGAGGTTGCAAAAGGAATTTGGGTTGCATCACGGATGATTGGGAACATTCTGTGATACTGTGAATCTGTGATTGCCATAGGTTATGTACGGTGACATTGAAATAATATGTTTGTTTTTGGTGTGTTTTTGCAAAAGCACTATATCCTTATTGGGAAATTATTAAAAATGGTTTAGCTGACTGATTACATTAGGGTATCAGACAGTACACTATGGTTCACTTTCTGTAAAGAAATAAAATAAAAGAAAGAACATTTAATGAGAAGAAATTTCAAAATTTTCCTTTGTTTGATTGTATTGAAAGACTTTTATTAATCATAAAAAGGAGAACATGAAACTTTGTTCTTTTTTTCTTGGTTTTTAACTGTTTCACAAATTTCTGTAAAGAAAAAATTAGCTGAATTTCAATTTTATATAGGAATGAGTTCGATTTTACATTAGCTGTGCATTGAGATTTTAGGAAATCTGTCATAATGCAGCCATTTCATGTAATTTTACAGTGCACCAATTGTGTAATTCAAAGAATCGTCTCTTATTCCTTTATTACCTTCTGTTATTTTCAGAAAGTTCTGGCAGCTCATGGTGCTGCAAAGGTGAGCGCTTATGTCACACATGGTGTTTTTCCGAAGGGCTCTTGGGAGCAATTCACTCTGAAGAATGATGGTTATTACTTTTTCACAACCATATTATTTCTCTTCAACATCTATGATCTTATTGCCATTTGATGTCATTACCAGGAAACTCAGAGAATACTTTTGCCTACTTATGGATAACGGATTCCTGCCTGCTTACTGTCAAAGCCATAGCAAATAAGGCTCCTTTCGAAGTTTTGAGTCTTGCAGGATCGATTGCTGATGCTTTACAGATTTGATTGATATTTGAAGGGGCTTGTTGATAGTAGTTGTTAGTTCGCTTGTAATATTATGAGCATTGTAATTCTATCAGCCACTTCTTTTGTTTATGCTTTACAGACGCAAGTGAGTTTATTTCCTCTGTAATAATTAGGAAGTCTTCCATCGACCTTTCTATCCATTGGACACAGACACGTGACTCACTACACAACTGAGTACTCTGTAGCTAGCCTTAATCTTTAAACTCAGCTTTCCATTATTTGGAAACTTGACAAAGCGATTCATAAGATGAGCCACCACAATCCAATGCAATTGCAGCGCTTTCTTCCAGCTGCTTAACCCTACGCCTCAATATTTTTCCTTCATCGCCTTCCATCACCAACTTCACAACCCTTGCAATCTCTTCCCATCACACCACCGTCTTTTACGGTTCAACACCCGGCTTAACCGCCACACCAATCTCGTCAACAAGTGTAGTTGCGTTGATTTTTCACTCTGCATAAAGTGGGGAAGCGATTATAGGAATGCCGTGAGCTATGCTCTCCAGCGTTGAATTCCACCCGCAGTGAGAAAAACCAGCCTGTTAATGCATAGTGGAGCACCTACACTTGCGGCGCCCAAGATTTTAGCAATAGTCCTCTTCCTTGAGTTCTGTTTAATACGCTTCAGGATCATTAACGTCGCTACAGGCTGTGAAAAATGTTGCAGAGGCAATATTATCGGTTGGCTTTTTTACAAGCCATATAAAACGTTTTGGCTCAATTCTAGACCCTATGCCAACTGGGTGAGTTGGTCAGCCTTCAAGGTGCCGCCACTGACGAAAGATAAAAACAGAACAGAATCCGGCGGTTGTTTATTTAACCATGTTAGACACTCGGTGTCTGACTCGGTTCATTATTTCATCTTGCTTGATCAGAGGTCCAATGGAATATACTGGCGGTGTAGGTATTGGTCGAAAGAAAGAGTTGGTCTTGTATTGGTCGGAATGAAAGGGGTTCAAGATCCTTCCAGTAGTTAAGAAAAACACCAGCTGCCAAAGGCAGGCTGCTCATATGAAGTAAAAACAATCCATACTCATCAGAAGCTATTCAATTCATAGCGTTCTCGTCCAGGAGATCTTCAGTTCTTACAGATGAGCTTCCAGGAATCTGAAACGGTTGGAGAAGATCAACGAGATTGCCCTCCACCTCTGGGTCTAGTGTAGGAAGATACAACGAGAGGGAAAAAAAAAAAAAAAAAAAAAAAGGAAAATTTCCAAAATAACCCGTTATAACCTTTTATTTACTGATATGACCAATCCTGTTCAGTTTTACCAATCGATTCAATTTCAGGCCATTTAGACAATTTTACCCTCATGACCAAAAACGTGTTACAGTCATTTCGCTACAGTGTACGCGCTACAGTATTCACTCTATAAACCTTAAATCCTAAATCTCCAAACCTTAAAACTACAGTATTCTCTATTTTGCGCATTTTAATTTTTTTAATTTTAATTTTTTATTTTTTAAATTTACAGAATAAATAATAATTCACAAAATTAAATTTATT
>JAXCLQ010000001.1:7792060-7804872 GCA_035584115.1 Cedrela odorata | reverse complement strand
TGAATGAATTTAATGCAATTTATATGAATGAATTTAAAGCAATTTAAATAAATGAATTTTCTCTTTCTTTAAATAAAATGAATTTAAACAACGTTTATGCTTCATTTCTTGTATAATCTGGATTATTGGATCTTGTTGAGTGGCAGGTGGTGTGTGCAAAGGTTCGTGAAGGTGATAAGAGGATGGTTCGGATCAAGGAGGGAAATCCTACTGGTTGTCATGTCGTCATTGTTGATGATTTGGTGCAATCTGGAGGCACCCTCATCGAGTGCCAGGTATCCATTAGCTTTTACCTACCTTCTATGAGAAACTTGTGCTTCAAAGTCCAAATAAATTTGTGTTCATTTAAGTCTAAGATCACTCAATTATTTGAATACACAGTTCTTCAAATTTATATGCAAGTCCCAACTCAAACTTCATCAATAAGCATATGTTATTCATACAATTCATTGATGACAAGTTATGCTTCTCTTTGGATGATGGTTTCCTATCACATTTCTGACCTTTTATCTTTCCTGAATATGTGGTTATACAAAATTTTCAACAGAGTCACTTCAGAAATGTCTTTCTTCAATTTTATGTGAAGTCCCAACCCAACTTCTTAAAAATTATATGTTATCCATACAATTTCAAGATTACAAGTTATGCTTTTTTCTGACTAATGCTTTCTTATAACAGTCCAAACTTTTTCTCTCTTTTTCCCCCCAATTTCTTGCAAAATTTTGTCTTTACATCTGGTGTATTGATTTAACCACATTTTGTAAATAAATTCCTTGATTCTGAGCTATTCATATGATTAATAGCTCCCAAATCTTGAGTTTGTCGTTATGTGCATTTTTAGGATAATTATTCTGTGATGCAAATTGAACTTACCTTAAGTTGAACTAATCTTCAGGGCCTAAACATCAGTTCATTTTGACCTAGATTTTCAAATAAAACAATAATATAATGTTTAGGTGGCCAGCTCATTATGACAAGGTTGCAATGACGAGGATTGGGAACATTTTGTGATACTGTGATTGCCATAGGTTGTCATTTATGGTGATGTAGAAATAATATGTTTGCTCTTGGTGTGTTTTTGCACAAGCAGTATATCCTAATCGGGAAATGTATTAAAAATGGTTTAATGGACTGATTACATTAGGGTATCAGATGGTACGCTGTGATTTTCAGTTTCTGTAAAGAAAATAAATTAAAAGAGAGACCAATCGAAGAGAAGAAATTTCAAAAATTTTCCTTTGTTTGATTGTGTAGAAAAAACTTTATTAATCATAAAAAGGAGAACACGAAACTTTGTTCTTTATTCTTGGTATTTAACTGTCCCACAAATTTCTTTAAAAATTAAAAATTAGCTGACTTTCAATTTTCTATAGTAATGATCTACATTAGCTGTGCATCGAGATTTACGGAAATCTGTATCAGTGCTGGCATTTCATGTAATTTTACAGTGTAGCAATTGTGAAACTCAAACAATCGCCTCTTATTCTTGTATCGCCTTTTATTATTTTCAGAAAGTTTTGGCAGCTCATGGTGCCGCAAAGGTGAGCGCTTATGTCACACATGGCGTTTTTCCAATGGGCTCTTGGGAACGGTTCACTTTGAAGAATGATGGTAATTACTTGTTCGCAATCATATTATTTCTCATCAACCTCTATGATCTTATTGCCATTTCATAACATTTCCAGGAAACTCAGAGAATACTTTCGCATACTTTTGGATAACGGATTCCTGCCCGCTTACTGTCAAAGCCATAGCAAATAAGGCTCCTTTCGAAGTTTTGAGTCTTGCAGGATCGATTGCTGATGCTTTACAGATTTGATCGATATTTGAAGGGGCTTGCTGATGTAATTGTTAGTTCGCATATAATTTTACGAGCATTGTTATTTTATCAACCACTTCTATTGTTGATGTGATATTAAAATCACAAGACTTCGTAATTGTTTGAAAGGAAATAAATTCACTTGCATCTTTATACTTTCCATTGACCCTCTTGTCGACTGGACACGAACATACACTACACAACTAATATTAGAGAATGTTTTCAATACAACAGTTTCAATTGGATATGCCATTAAGAATTTATTATGGAGATTACTCTGTAGCCTTCGTTAATCTCTAAACTCAGCCTTCCATTCTTTGGCAACTCAACAAAGTGATTCGTAAGATGAGCCGCCACAATCCAATGCTTCTGCAGCTCTTTCTTTCTGCTCCTTGACGCTACGCCTCAATACTTTCCCTTCATCGCCTTCCATCACCAACTTCACCACCCTCGCAATCTCTTCTCGTCCCACCACGGTCTTTCTCGGTTCAACACACGGCTTAACCGCCACCCCAACCTCGTCAAGAAGCGTTGTCGCGTTAGTTCTTTGCTCTGCATAAAGAAGCTAAGCGATAATAAGAATGTGACGAGCTATGCTCTCTCCAGCGATGAATTCCGCCCGCAATGGGATAAAAACCCGCCTGTTGACGCATGGTGGAGAACCTCCGCTTGTGGTGCCTTGGATTTTAGCACCAGTCCTCTTCCTTGAGTTCTGTTTAAAAACCCTTCTGGTAAGTATACTAGAGGATCATTAACGTCGCTACCCACGGCGAAAAATGTTGCAGAGGCGCTAGCATCGGCTGGTTTTTTTACAAGCTCTATAAAACGTTGTTGGCTCAATTCTAGACCGAATGCCAATTCGGTGAGTTGGTCAGCCTTCAAAGTTCCGCCGCTGCCAAAAGATACAAACAGAACAGAGTCCGGCGGTTGTTTATTCCACCATGTTATACACTCGGTGTCTGACTCGTTCATTATTTCGTCTTGCTTGATCAGAGTTCCAATGAAATAAACTGGCAGTGTAGGTATTTGTCGAAAGAAAGAGCTGTCTTCTATTGCTCGGAATGAAAGGGGTTCAAGATCCTTCCAGGAGTTAAGAAAAACACCAGCTGCCAAAGGCAGCCTGCTCATATGAAGTAAAAACAATATATATTCCTCAGAACTTCTTTTTTATCTCGTCCAGGAGATCTTCAGTTCTTACAGATGAGCTTCCAGGAATCTGAGTCGGTTGCAGAAGATCAACGAGATCGCCCTCCACCTCATGGTCTAGTGTAGGAAGATACAACGAGAAGGCGAACAAAGTAGCAGACGGGGCGAAGAAAGAGTAAACAGGTATTCCCAGGTCACTGCAAATTTCGTAAGCTCCAGTACTAAATATATGGACAACCAAATCTTTGGGCTTGCCTAACTCGACAAGAAAAGACTTTAGTGAGGGGAGACTCTGTTCTACAATGACGCAGAGACGAGGTAGAGCGAGCATGTCAGGGGTGGTAACAGCTGAGACGTCAACAATCGGGAGTTGGACGATGCGGAGATCAGGAGGGAGAAGTGGGGAGCTGAGGAGCTGGTTCTGGGCTGCTGAGGATTCTGTGGTGGCGATGACAAGGAAACTTACGCGGAAGCCGTTGTGTATGCGAGGCGCTTGGCTAGCTCCAACAGTGGAATAGCGTGGCTCACTCCAGAACTTGGTAGGAGTGCAACGTGGGGTATAGTTGCTTCGGCAACAGCCATTGTCGTTTCTGAGTAGTGATTGAGAAAGATTGGAATAACCAGGGAAGAAGAATATGATACAAATACAATGTCGTGCCATTTATTTATTTGTTATAATTATTGTAGTGTTAAGAATCGGATAAAGTGATTGGCTTGCTCCGTATTAATTTGATGTTTATATATTAATTTGAAGTATCAAGAGTCTATTAATGAATTAATTGTATCAAGCATTCATTGATAGAGGTGTTTCATCTATATCAAGCAACAAATGAAATTGGTCAGCGAGTAAAGGAGCCTAATTAATTAGAGCCTAACAAATAAATGATGCCTCAACAAATTAAACACGTAATCCGACATTTGGACATAATTAATTCTTGAATCTATCCACATTGAGATGAGTTCTCATAAATTTAGAACAACACATTCAACCACAAATAAAAGTATTTGTGATGATGACATCGATACACTTAAAAACTTTATCAAGAAGAAATTACTATCTTAGTCTCTTTAGAGTTCAAACGAGTAATGGAACATCTGTACAACCATTTATCTCACTAAATACACATTTGCACAGGCATTAGCTACATGATAACAACACTGTAACACTAACACATGACCAACGTATGCAGTGTCTGTTTATTCTTACTATACAATTATGTAAATATCCCTTAACCCAATATTCCCCCAACAATAAAACAATTTTTAAGATATTATAAAACATTAATCTAAAGAAGAGAGATCATTGAGGAACGCATAAGGCTGAAGAGACTTCACATCTCAGCGATATGCCCCCCACCTTATTCTTCTCGCCTGGTTCAATAACAATTTGCTGCTCTAAATATTAACAAAATGCTCTCTGCCACTTCGCTCTGAAGCTTTTCTAGTGAATATATGGAGGAGTGTCCATAACTGAAAAGAGGACACTGTCCAATAATGCATGCATAATATACACTTTTTTTCCTTCTCTTCCAAACTTTATACACTTAAGTACCTATACATCAGTCAGCACTCCAAGCCACCATTTCTAGAGGCCAAGAGTAAAATTTCCAACTCACTGTTAAATCTTCTCTGGCTACTCATCCAGATTGCCATTTAAGCTTTCCAAGGAATCCCCAGAATATGACCCATCTGGCTGACGAATAAAGATGTTCAAATTGCTAGAGAGGAAAGATTCCTGGAGAATCCATTAAAGTATACAATTAGTCAGAAAAGACTTGACTGAATAACTTCAGATAAATCACTTCTAGTAAGTTATATATGTACTTCGATCAGCTCATATAAATGTTTCAAAGAGACAAGTAGTTTTAACTACTCAGCAATTATCGTTTTGACATTAGTTCAGAGATGAGACAATGAGTAGGGAGCAAACCTTGATCAGGTTATCAAACTCCGTTGAGCAGCTTCCACAAATATACATGTGTGTGTGTGTCTATATATATATATATATATATAAGAAAGATATATTCTCTAGAGTAATATTCTTAAACACAATCATTTTCATCCAAAGCCCTCTGATATTATCATTTCTTTTACTTTTCTTTGCATTTTTAAAAGGCTTCCATCCAATTTTCCACTTCATTTATAATTTTGTTGGGTATAATGTTTCCATCAAATATGGGATTAAAATCAATAAAAAGATTTAGTCAGATAACAAAAGCTCCAAATCAAATATTGGGTCTGTCACTCTCTCTCACCCCACTTTCCTTTGTCCTTATATTTCGGACTCTCTCTCTCTCCATCCACTTCCCTTTTTATTCTTACGGGAATCACAGCACTTTGTTCTCTCTCCATCCATTTCTCCTTTCTTGTGGGACCAACTCCACCTTTCTCTCTTCCACTTTCCTTTTTGTATTTATGCCGTGCTGGACCGCTTTAAAATTGACAGATATATCTAAGTTCAAACTGCTTACTATTCTCACTTTCTACTCTTCATGTTTGAGTAAATTTTGGCAGCTAAAACTGTTTCTATATTATATATTCCCAAAACACCAGTTATGCAATAAAAATAACGTTAACACAAGAATAAATAGATAAATTAACAATCAACAGAAATTAGCATAAATATTTATGTGAACATTTTTCTTATAGGAATATTTACGTGGAGTTATGAATAAAAATCCTATTGAATGTTAAAAGTACGGAGTTAGAGAAACTACCCCGGAAAAAAAAAAGTACTAGGGAGAAATTTCAATTCATGAAGCACTATATTGAGTATTTTTGGGAAAAAAAAGGACTAGAAAAGAGAACCCAAGAAAAATTACCTGATCAACCGTCTCCTGGCCCTCAGAACGGAAGACAATTGGCCGGCATCTTTTATCTTCATTCATTAGGCTTGAATTTTGAAAGTGTGTAACGAGGGCAGCCTTGCCCTGGATACGGGCATATGCCAGTGATGCAACTTTCTCACTATTGAATTTCTCCCATTTCTTCCCATTAAATGCCTGCACAAAATTTCCATCATATAAGTTCTTAATTAACTTGATGGATTCTCAGCGTTCTTCTCTTTGGCAGCCTGTAGTTCAAATCTGTGGCCTGACAGTCAGATATCTGACACAAATAACTTCTACTGGGATGGCCAGCAGTAAATTTTACCGTTTAATAAATATTCAGCCAACTTCTTCAGATTTCAACACATGAATAATATAAAAGAAAATATGAATCACTGACATGCATAAACTTTGAAAGTTATGATGAAGGGGCCACATATCACACCTCATAGAAGGAAATAATGTGAGAAGGAGATACCATGTTGATGAAGGCATAACCCACATTGCACTTATTCTGCATATAAATAGCTTAACATAAACATCTCAATTTGAAATGTTATATAACATTATTTTTTAAATTACACAAATTTGAAGTACCTTAAAGTCAATTGGCAAGTACAGAAAATCATAAGTACTTCTGTGATTCTCATCAATGGCAGCCAGCAGCATTTTTGAAGTATACCTTAAAGGAAGACAGTAAAAAGTAGAAATTATCAAACAATTAGTCATCTTTGTTAGAAACCAACAAGCATTTCAACTATTTCATAAGGATATTCATAAATTTTCTTACTTATTAGGGATGTTTTTAATCATTAAAGTAGTCCTAGTATCATCCCCACCAATGATTTTGTCCAAATCAAGCTGATACAGCTTCTTGCTATCATTCTGGCCACTGCTCTCAACACGCCTACTGTGACCACGTTCAGTTAATCCCTCATTGCTGGCTGTTCCTGGTCCTGCATAAGAACCATTTCCAAAGAAGAGTGGGCCATGCCTTGGCAATGACATCATTCTGAGACTAGGTGAACCATTATTAGTCACATTTCCAGGAGGACCAACACCAACATTCATCATAAAACTCCCCTTGTTGCGACTTAGACCCATACCCCCAAATGCAACTGGGTTCATGAAAGATGTTTCGGGTGACTCGGGGAAAAAACCAAAATGCCTGTCAAGGGAAACATCTGAGGGAGCTGATCCGACATGAGGTTGATGATGTGAACCAATAAAAGATCCATGCCGACTATTGTATGAAAAGCCCTGTCCCTGTCCACTAGACGAAAATGGGTGCCCCACAGATGATGTTGGCCAAGCAGAAGAGCTAGAGCGCTCAGAATGAGGAGTGGGGCTTCCCCATAAAAACTGAGGACCTGATAAAGTTCCAACACCAGAAGAATTTGAATTTGATTCGCCAAAAGGAGATATGGGTCCAGGAATTGCACTTAATTTCTGTTCAGAAAAGGATTGAGAATGCTGAAAGGCTCCTCCTTGCAGTGAGGCAGTGTTAGTAAATATCTGGTTTGTATGATTAGCCCTTCCTTGGTCCTTACCAATTGGAGCAATCTTTCCAGAGTTAGACAGATGAAGCGGGAGAATTGAAGCCAACCCAGCCAAATGATTACCGTTTATAGGACTGAGTGTTCCCAGACCTGGGGTCTTACTAAAAGCACGCGAAGGATTATGTTCAACGGGGCTACCAAACTGTGCCCAGTTACCTGTCATGGATGTGCCACTGATTCAGTTAATAATAGAAAAACACATTTCCAAATGGAACCGATAAGCTTAAGTACACAGACTGCTGACTTCTCAGACAATCACAAACTACCAGGCTATTTACCTGGAGGAGAGTTGGTCACTGGCGAGCCAACTTGATGCCGAAAACCTCGGACTTCATCCTGTTCTAGCTCTTGATTTAATTGCAGCATCAAGCTAACCATAAAAAAATATCTCCATATTATTTATTTTCTTTTTTACTGCTTATTCAGGACATATAACATAAGATAAGAAATTCAATAAAGCAGGATTCAAGAAGGAAGATTGACATAAAAGCTTGATAATGGAATAAGCATGTAAAATAACATTCAGACAGCCCCAGAAGATAGGATCCATCATTCTATAAAGCACACAACCATTCATGTAAAGATTTATTTAAGAGAAAGAAAAACTGTAAACAGGTTTACAGTTACCAGAAGTATATTGTTGAAACATGATAACCAAGCAACAGCAGTTACAAAAGTGTTAACAGGAATCCTAAAACAGAAATATAACAAATATACTTCATCTGCTTTTTTTTTCCAATTAAAAATCCTAGAATAGCCTGTTTGGTTCTCATAAATAAAGGGCTTAAAACTTTTATGATGGCAACCGAAACTGGTGTCAGAGGAAAGGCTCAATAACATCTTACTGTTTGATAACTTGCAGAATTATCATCAACAATTCAGATGGAACCTAGTGATTTAAGAAGCATAAAGAAAGCAACAACTGCTATGGTTTAAGAAACTTTCAGGAGAATGCGGAACCAAAATATCTGCTTAGAATTCAAAATAAAACTCCCTTTACCAATCAATAAACAACTTCTATCATGTGATCCACAAAAAGTTTAAATCAATAAACCCAAGCTGAAAATGATAGGGAATGGATTAATGCACATTCATTTTACAAAACCATACTTAAATCAGCAAAGCAATACTTACTTTCGGCGTGCTCCACCAGGACGGCTAGGTTCAAGCTTTATGCGTTTCCCATTTATGTCACTCCTATTCAATACTCTGAGAGCTGCCTCAGCAGCTCTCACATCATAAAACTCTATGAATTTATGATGTCGTTTGTGAGGCGTTTCCCTGATCTGCATTTTGTACATAGAGAAACTTACATCTCAGATAAACAACCAGCATTGTGTTGAGAGTTTATTACAAGTATGAATCGATAAACATATATTGGAAAATATGCACCTCTTTGACCTCCCCATAAACCCCAAAAATTTGACGAAGGTCATCATTTGAAACTGAAGCATCCAAATTGAACACCACAAGAGTCCCTTGATTTATATCCTTTTCTGATGGATTATCCTAAAATTTAGCAGGAAAAATAATTCATTAATTAGATACTTCATGGAACTAACATCCACACAAAATTGCAAGACAAGCTATCCTGATTCAAACCTTGGGAATTGAAAAATGAATATCCAGTTTTCTTCGTCGTAAGGGCTTATTTTGTAGTGCACGCATTGCAGTCCGAGCAGCTCGGATATCATAGTAAGATATCATCACAAAACCTCTGTGCTTGCATGCAGTGTATAAAGTTCTGATATCCCCATATTGCTACAAGAAAAGCAGCATTCAAATAAATGAGCACATAAGCTAGCAAATCAAGTTCAAAATCTATTTTCACCCACACAAATGGCAGAAAAATTAGAAATAACACCAAATCACCAACATAATTTTCCTTAACCAAACAAACAACCGGCAGCCCACACACCAAAAAAAGAAGAAGAAGAATTCAGCACTTTCAGCAAATCACTACAGAATACCCAGTCATGTAAAAAAATCAATGCACATGGAAACAGGATGCAAATTCAACACAGTACACATACATACACATAATAAAATAAAAATACGTAGATAAGACAGAAATTCAATATATCTTTTTCAATAGCCCAAGGTAGTATGTCATCTATAATTAAATTCCTTTTTATAACTTGATAATAATAATTTATCTGGCATATGAAGCAAAGCATGAGATGAGCTTTGCCTTAAGCCTTTGATGCATTTTTTCATTCACAAGTATGATGTTTTTCTATAGAAGATGTTAAAATGTCCATAGCAAGTCAAACCCAAGTCAACCATTTATCTCTTATTTGAAATTTTTATTTTATATAAACTCATGAGCATACAAAAATAACCAGGATACAGAAGTAATAGCAAAGATATTAAATTGGACTCCCCTTTTTGAGAGACAAGAACAGCAAAGGTCGAAGGTGTGGGGAAAGAAAAATGAAGGGGCAATTGCATATATAAGTTGCATGTAGACACTTAATGCCAAAATATACAAATGATTTAAATAAAATAACATCTGAATAATATGATATACCTCAAAGAGAGATCTCAATTCCAAGTCCTCAACATTACTATTGATATTTCGCACAAAAAGTGTTCTTGAAGGATGCTCCCCATATGGATGTTCCCCAGCAATGGTTCCCACACCATTTGACAGAGAATAGTGAGCAATACCATTTCCAGTAATGTCATCAGATATGTTAAACTTTGATATTCCAATACCCAGGCTCTCTTGGGATTCGAAATCCAACTCCATCCCCCCTCCACTGCCAAATAGATCATCTTCCAAATCCTCCAGTTGACTAGGCAACCCACTTAGGTCAAAATCATCTGCTAAGCCGGCAAGAAGCTCGTCTTCATCACCAGGAAGCAAGCTTCCAATTCCATTTGGTTCAAAACCTATAAGTGGATCATTGCCTTCATTTTCCAGGTTAATTTTGTTTAAAGTTGGTGAGCTATCATCAACAGATTGACCATTATGCTCCAAATCAGCAAAGTTCACTGCATGTTGGCAAAAGAAGGCCTCCAAAATTATTTGAAGTAATAGAAATCTATTATATCTTGTAAGAAGAAATCACACATACAATTCTCATGAGGAAGAACAGGCAATGAACTGGAAAACAAGCTTGCATCACAAGATGCATGATGCGCATCTGTTCCAAATGAGATCCCCCACACACTACTTCCAACTTTTCCAGGGATAGTCAATGATGGAATCTTAGATGAACCTACAAAATAAGGATCAAAAGAACATTCAGGATGTGACACAAACAATTACACTTGTAATATAAAAGTAAGTGTTTGTATCTTAGCTTTCATCAGATTGACCGAGAGAGAGAAGACACCTTTAGAATGGCCCAAAACTGAATCCTCTGACTGTTGTTCCATGATAGCTTATTGCAGCAAATTTAAGTAAAAGATACCTGGAAGTTTAGCTTAACTTCCTTGACATCATCAAAGTGTCATTCATAAAGGACATAGATATAAATCAATAAGCATTGGAGATTACCCAGAAAACAGTAGATTAAGCCAAAAAATGAAAGCCAGTATAAATATTGGAACTTCAGGAATTTACTTAATTCAAATGCCTGCACTAAATTCTTCAGAAGTGGTCAAGGTAAATGTAAACATGATCCAAGAGCCTAATTACATATTTCACTTTGAACACCAAGATGAATTGAAAACCTCAGATACAGGATACTTCTGATCGAGCTTCAATGATCTTTCCCTACTGTCAGAATTGGAAAACTACTCATCAATTCTTATTCTACATAAACTAAGCAAATATGAATCACTTACACCCAGTTAAGTACGAAAATTCAGCTCCATGCTCATCATTCTTTTGAATCAAAAGTAATTACCAATTACTAACAATATCCACTTGATCCCATTTCTATTACAAGGGATGTAATAAGGTACATTTTTCTTACTGTTCTCCATGCATGATCGAGCAGGCAAATGCACAAGGTCATGCAGAAAACTGAATAGGGAATTAAATTACAAACTTCAACCAACTAATAATTACAGCAGAAATAGTACCAGACAACGTATCACATCAAAATCAAATAGAATTAACAACAGTTGGTGCAAAGTCAACACCGGCACGATATGTCAAAAGCAAAATTTTGGGTATAATCACATGACAAAAGAAAAATCAAACACAATAAACCCATAATTAGACAGAACATAAACTCATTCAGCACAAAAAGCACACTCAACAACAAGTCAACACAATTCTAAACTCAAATTTAGTAAAATTACAACCAAATATAGCATTCATCAGAAATTACTCAATGATTAACAACGAATTAAATCCAAAAATGAAGAAAAATAAAGAGAGAGAGTACCTGTTTGGAGAGAATGTTCGGCAAATTTCAAACGAAGTTTTTTGTCCTGATCAAGACTACATATATTTATAATATTAACAGAAAAAGAAGAAGAGGAGGAGATAGAGATAGATATAGAGAGACAACGAGAGAAATAGTTTCGTAGAAGCAGAGAAATTTATTTCTTATACTCTTCTACTTCCTCCTCTCTCGCCAGGAAAGTAGTGAGAAAATAAAGGAAAATATCTGAGAGAAACGAAACGATTGGAGGGAAGCATAACATGGCAAGGCAAAGCAAGGCAAGCACAACTAAATAAACAAACGCATAAATTATTGGCGGAGTGAAAATTAATACTCTCTCTTACTAAGAATTATAATAAAAATTCCACTGTATTTAAATTCTGTTTGGCGTCCGTTGACACAGAAGCGAAAGATAAAAAAAAAAAAAAAAAAACAACTGATTATCTGGTTTAGATAATTTCAAGTGTTAAATTAGCCTTGCAGTTTGTCTTAATTACGTAGCTGCCATGATAAATGAGGACTTGAGTGTGGTTGCTGCGACAGTGGCTGAATTTTATTGGTCTGACGATTGACTGACGATTTTTACTTTTGCTTGTTGCAATCAACGACATATCAACACGTGGCTATACGAAGTATGATTGAGTGCAGGGGAAAGTTATCAGTTGATGATAAGCGGTGGGGCTAGTGAGTAGTGACGTGCTATTGCGTCGGCATAAGAGATTGGATTCCGCTGCTCCCGTGTGGGTCACTAGGAGAATAAATTGTTCCAATGAAATTTTGACACGTAAATATAAATAGATGGGACCCGTGTCTGCTGGTCCCTCTAAGGGGAATCTACTAATAATAATGATTAAAAAGATCATGAGGTGATCGATTGCAAAGATTTACAATCAATCATAGGAGAAATCATTGTTGTACTGCAATGCATAAAATTGATTTGATAAGAGTAATGATAATGTTTACATTAAAAAAGAGTTGATTAAGAATAAATTATGAAAAATAAATAAATTAATTCATTTGGCATGCAAAATAATGTATGCAAGTGATATGTAATTAACATGAAAAAGTTATAATTTATAGTTTATGAGGTGCCATGTAGTGGGCCTAGGCTTTTGGT
>JAXCLQ010000001.1:7747752-7758072 GCA_035584115.1 Cedrela odorata | reverse complement strand
ATTGGCAAAATCTCTAAATACAACTTAATCTATTTAATATATACTAATGTAAAATTTTAATTCACTCCCTAATTTTACTCTTTTATCTATTTTACCTAAAAATTATAAATTATTACTGAAACATCTTATCATTCCTATATTATACATATACTTCTGTAAAAACTTAATACATTATATATGTATGCATAACTATATAGTATATAATTAGAAAAAGTGTGTGTTACAAATTACCTACTGTGGTCAGCTGGGCTGCACTGCATCCGCTTGCCATTTTTTCCTCCAATTTTGGGAAATAGCAAAAATCAAAGCAGTATTATTTCCGTGAATGCATATTAGGATTGAGTTGGGTTTCTTCTTCTGACTGCGGCTGAACAATTTATCATGTGGCTTATGCATGCTTGCTACGGTTTTTCAGGTTTAGGCAGAAGTCTAAATTGCATGTTGATACAGACATGCTCCACAAATTTATGGCATTCTATTTCTAGAAAAAGATTTGAGTGGACTCAACCCGGATGTATGGCATTGTAGAAGAAGAGATTCAAAGTTGAAAATAAGATACACAAAATTTGTTAATTATCTTATTTATTTGATCAGGCTTTGCAAGCTTAGACTTGACCAATTGTCATTAGATTTGCATCAAGGAAATAATCGTCCGAACTTAATTTATTTTTCGAAGGGTTTCTAATGATTGGATAATTCAATAAAAAAACTTTCTTCTGTAAAGTAAAAATTAAAAGTCCCTAGTCAAGTCAATTTAAGAAAACATTCACAGGTTTTCAGCCACCATACAGCCATTCAAAATTTTGAAACTAAAGTAAAACATGCAAAGAAAACGTTTTATCTCTGTTTGAAACTAAAGTTAAACAAATAAAGAAAAAGGTTTTTTTTTTCTGTCTCAAATTTGTAGAAGTCAGAACTGATACCGTGTCTCATGTCATGTCACTATAACATAAGCTCATGGTCGTTTGCTATGGCTTTGTATTGTCGTGTCCAGTGTCGCGTGGAAACAAAAATTTCCCACAAATTGGTTTATGCTTCGCAAGGTAACTGAAAGAAAAGAAAAACACCGAATAAACATATATTTATTTACTATATTCTTGACGTTTTGCAATTTTCTTTTCATTTTTCTACAAATGTAATTAGGTAAATAGAATTGCAAATGTTATCAGGTACATAGAATTACTTGTGTTTAAAAAAATATCCAGGGTACGGATGAAACCCAATGAGTCTTGGGCCCATTGGTATGACACAGTACAAGGTAACTAATCACCAACAAAAGTCTCAGATATCACATGAAATTCCAAAGCCTTTCACTACAACGCAGTGAGTTTTCAGTAAGATCCAAGACCTCGAGACTAGTACTTGGGAACTCCGACAAGAAGATGTTTTAGCTATGTCCATTTTGGCAAACCGAAATGCCTTCATCCTCGTCCTTGTTCATATAAAACCTTAATCATCATAGTCATGACAACAGTAACTGACACATAGAGTTTCAGAACCAAAACCAGCTTAGAACTGAACCAGAACTAGACCGTTTGAAGAACTAGACTGTTTGAAGAAATTACCCAATCCGTTAACGATTCCATCATTGATTCTTGTTCGGTTCAATTAACTTTGAATTACGAAACCGGCCCGCCATAATTTTTGGTTCAAGACGGTTCCATCTTTCCAGGTTCATCGACCCGAATCGAACATGCTCGGAACTGCCGGTTTCAAACTGTTAGACACCACACAATGTAAAGACCTACCAAGACAACTTCTCTTAGAGGTAAGCACTATTTTGTTATATTTGTTGATAACTTTTTGGTGTATTCTATGAAGTTAAAAGATGAAGTGTTGATGATTTTTCTCACTTGAAAGAAAATGATGGAGAATAGATTGGAAAAAGGATAAATAAATTTCGATCAGATAATGGCATGGAGTACCAGAATGCCTCATTCTCCAAAATCTGCAAAAATGAGGGCATTATTCACCACTTCACTGTCAAAGATACACCACAACTGGTGTAGTTGAACGCATGAATTAAACATTGTTAGATAAGGTTCGTTGTATGTTGTCCAATGTTGGGTTAGGCAAGCAGTTTGGGCTGAAGCTGTTACGTATGCATGCTATCTCATTAATTGTTTATCATTAATTGTAATTGGGAACAAAACACCCTTAGAGGTATGATTTGAAAACCTGCAAATTATTATGATTCTTTATATGTATTTGGGTCCCTGAATATTATCACGTGAAAGAATCCAAATTGAACTTGAGAACTAAGAAAACGTTATTTATAGATATCACTTTAAGAGTGAAAGGATATCGTCTATGATATCCAGCATCAAGGAATATCATTTTTAACAAGGATGTCATTTTTAATGAATTCGTTATATTAAGAAAGATAACACACATTACTCTTCAGCAGGTAAAGCATACTCTGCAACAGGTAGAGCGTACTCTGCAGCAAGTAGAGCATACTTCTCAACAGATGGAGCTTGAGGTTACTGCAATGAATCTAGCTAAGTATGTTCATACATATATCAATACTCCAGCGAAAGAAGAAGATGTTAAACCAACGGAATAAGAAGAGAAGATTCCAACTCAAGAACCTTCAAATCTTAGCCTACCAATTGCACTCCATAAAGAAAAAATAGAGATAAAAAGCCTGCTCATTTAAATGATACAATAGCGTATGGATTTTCAGTTGTAGATGTTGACATCCCTAGCATTTATCATGAAGCAATTAATAGTTCAAAAGCAGAGAAGTGAAAAATGGTCATAGATGAGGAAATGTAATCCTTTCAGAAGAATCAAACCTGAGAGTTACCTCAGTTACCGAAGGACAAGAAGGCAATTGGTTTCAAATGGGTATTTGTAAAGAAATATGGATTTCCTAATAAGAATGAGGTCAAATATAATTTGTTACGACACAATTATTCATTTAGATACGATTATTCGTTTAAATCCGTTTATTCGTTTAGACACGATTATTCATTTAAATTCGTTTATTCGTTTAAACATGATTATTCGTTTAACACGATTTGTTTAGACCCGATTAAATTATAACAAAAATAATTTAAAAAATAAATTAAAATATTAATAATTTAATATTATTAAGCATACAAATTAAATTTATCTATTCAATCTTCTTCTAAGTAAAAAGAAAAAATTCAAATTTCAATTCACATAGTAGATTCATCATTCATAAATAACTAACAAATAATAACATAAACTCAAATCTCAATTTTCATAAATTGGCTGAAAATTAGAATAAATGAAAAATGAAAAATTTTTATTCTTCGCATAACAAGCATAATTAAAATGAGTAGGAGTCAGTTCTGCAATTGCAATATCCTGTAACGATCAACACATATATATCACAAAATACAAATCTTATTTTTATGTTAAAGAAAATAGCATATAAACACAGAAACAATAACAAGAATAAACAAGTCAAACTAATATGACCAAATTCATAAACTACTACTGCTCCAATCCAAAGCACCTTTGGTTATGCCATTAGAATTATCAAGGAAAAACTATAAAAATTTTAAGATATAATGCCACAGGTCAAATGGCATAAACTAGTGCTCACAAAATACTCCATAAACCCTTTGGTACCACTTGAATTGGATCCATGATCATATAAATTTACTTCAAACAATAAATACAGGACATATTAAATAATTCATGGATAAGATCTTTCATCCAAGGAAAACCAGGTGGTCACCATAAAATAGACCTGTAAGAATCAACATCATTAAAAAACAAACATGTAAGAAGGAAGAAATTTCATTAAAAAAAGCACCTGAATTTTTACAGCATTTGAGAGACAGGGTTGCATTGTATGATTGTTTGATGCATCAATTAGGCAAACACCAAAATGTTCTCTTTCGTATCAACAACTGATCAATTCCATAATTAACTCTAAATGAAGTACATTTTCTTTTTCATATTAAACTAAAGTGAAACTTTAGCCTTAACTTTAGTAATCAACACTATTGATCTAACCAAATATATTCCATAACATCCAACTTTTGCTCATTACTTGATTGAAGAGAGGCTAATTGAAACAACTTCTTAATAAGCAAGTAAACATAAATAATATAATACAAAAACTAAAAACAACATCATCCTTCACCAATAATTTTCATTAACACCTCAATACACCAAAACAACTAAAGCTTCATAATTGAAAAAAAAAAAAAAAAAAAACCACACCAAAATTTAAAAACAAAACGATTACTTGACCTCTACTGGAATTACAACCAAAATAATATCAAATTATTTAAAATTGGGTAATTAGGGAAATTCATAGTAAATTAACAATGGTAAAAAAAATTGCAAACAAATGAAAGAATCAAATCTGTTTGAGGATATTATCAGCGATCGGTAGTAGTATTAGAGGGCGATACGGTTATCAAAATCGATTCGCTAAACATTGATAGCGATGTTAATCCCTTTTAAAAAAGACCTCATGATTTTTCCTTTTGTTTCTTCTCTTTTCTTTTATATTTCTGATCATCCAAACAACAATTCTAGCAGATCGGGTGATTTTAGTTTGCTCGAGGGAAGCAGTTATAAGAGGCAAAACCCTATAAAGAGTACGTCGATGACAATGTATAAAGTATTTGTCATGCTTACTTGGAAATTAATTCTCTAATTTGGTTATGTTTGTTGCATGCAGTGGGTCATGCAGGGGATGAAGGCATAGTTGAAATAAGAAGAAGGAAGTAGAGTGTAAAGAAGCAACCCTAAATTTAAATTTTTTTTAGTTTATATATCAGATTAAAACGAAGTCTTTTTGGTCTGAATCAAAACAACGTAGTTTTAATCGTGTTCTACACAAATAAACGAATTAAACGGGTCAAACAAGAATACAATATGATTATTTTGGATTCGACACAAATACGACACAATTATAATTCGTATCAATTTTTTCAAATTTAAAACTGTTTAATTACATCGAATTCATATCAAATAATTTTGTTATGTCCCAAATTGACACTCCTAATTCTACGGTATTTGTCAAAAACTATAGATGTTAGATTGATTTTTGAATAGAATGATAAATTTGATTAAAGTACTATTGATTAAGTTGATTCTGATTATGCCAGTGATTTAGATATACGAAGATCTACTATTAGTTATGTATTTTCTTTGGCAAAAATACTAGTGAGTTTGAAGTTTATTTTGTAGTTTTTAGTTGTATTGTTTACTATAAAGGCTAAATATACGGCAATTATAGAGGTTGTGAAGCAAATTATTTGATTACAAGGAATGATGAAGGAATTAGGTATTGTTCAAAAGAATGCTACTATTTACTCTAACAATCAGAGTATTATTCATTTAGTGAAAAATTTAGTATATCATTTTCAGATGAAGTATGTTGATATTCAGTATCACTTTGTTCGTAAAATTATTAATGAAAGAAAGATTTTGATTAAGAAGATTGAGATTGTTGAGAATCCTTTAGATATGTTAATTAAGGTGGTGACAACGATCAATTTCAATCATTATTTGAACTTGATCAATATTCTACGAGTTTGATCGCGTCATTTAGTGTATGTGGAGTTGTTGCCAATCTTTTGACAAAGTAACCGGGTAAACAAAGAATTTGACTAATTAAGTTAAGGTGGAGATTTCATTTCTCCTCCTGAATTTTGGCTTATAAAAGGAAAGCTTGGGTTTTAATTTTGAATTAAGTTAAAAAAAAATTAATTGAGTCTATTAAATTGAAAAAAATCAATTGAGTCATTGAGAGTATATTTCATATAGAATTTCATAATTAAAATTTCTTTTTACATTTTACTTATTTTTTGAGTTTTAAAATTTAGCTCAGATCTTTATAGTTTACTCAAGTTGAAGATAATAAAATTTTTAGCATCGCTTAAAGACACAAGTATTTATACCGAATCTCTTTAAATTTTAATATTTTTTATTTTATATTTTATTATATATATGTTATTTTATCATTATTTAAAATTTTATAATTATTACATTTTAAAAATATTTGTTCGGAGTAAAATCATTTAACCCGATTTTCTTTAACAAGCGATAATGGTTATATCATTGATCTTCCAAGCAGTTACGGTATCTCGAAGACTTCTAATGTTCAAGATCCATTCGAGTATCATGTTCAGAGGCGTTGCCACGTGTATGATTAACTCTGAGGTAAAGTTTTTTTTTTTCGAAGGGGAAGATAGTTGATAGAAAAGAAAGCAGGAGAAAAATAGTTAGGAAGTTTTATATTAATCTTATTTTATTTTCTTACTTGATTAGGTTATATTCTTTACTCACTGAGAATTATTGTTTATTTAAGAATTAGATTAATACTAGTATTTATAGGCTTGTTATTCATTAGTTCATGCAATCAATCAAATATCTTTTTAATTAATCCTTTTGGAGTTTATCTGTCATAAATTCGACAAATCTATCTCTTTGAGGGTTATCTTCTCTCTTGGATTCAAAACGTACGTTATAATGTATCTGGTATCGTTTCCGCATTGTTTCACGTCTTATGTGGCGTATGATGTGGCATTTAATGTGTTTTTCATGACACAATTATTACACATGGACATTATAATTCTATCACTAATTAGGTAACACACTACTATAAAGAAGTCGTATAAACTTCATAATTGTATCTTTAATTAATGAAAAAATTATATCAAGTAATTTTTTTATATTTGAATTCTTTAGTTTCATGAACCCATTATTCCCACAATAGCATATATTAGATTCAAAATAATACAATACATTCATCGAAAATCTATAAAATTAACAATATAATCTTACAATTTCACTCCAAAAAAATTCTGAACTTCTTACAAATTCAAATTTCATTTATTATGCTAGGAGTTCAAATTTACATCCCATCATAGCTCCTATAGTCCTCACAGGTAATTGATCAAGTTTTTTGAACAAAGTTCTAGCCAACAATATGTAACACCTTATCCTTCACTTTCAGGAAACACATGCAATTACCGTGTCATTAACTTGCTACAAGATCTGGTAAATAAGAAAACTAAATTGCCCATGATTTAAAAGAATTTTCAATAAAAAAAAATTGTTAGCTACAAAAGAGATAAACTATGCAATGCTAGGACTGTATTTTTCTTAGTCAATCAATACATTTTCATAATTATAGAAACAATCGCTAGGTATTTTGACACACTCATTATCATGCAATCAAACACTTGGTGGAAACAAACAAGTGCACTTGCAAGAATGAATGGTGATCAATGTAACTAAAAATTTATTTATGAAAAAATTGTCAAACAAAAATTAGACAACTATTCAACTAGATAACAAACCAATTTCTGCATTTTAATTGACTTCTTCCTGATCTATAAAGCATACAGGAGATATATTTTAATTTTTCATTAGACAAATTTTCATTTACTAATAACATTAAACAAAGAAAAGAAATCCTTGACAATTTTAAGCATGTTAAAAAAATAACCCAAGTTCAGCACAGAATATTTTACAGCTACAACTCAATGTAAAAATTAATATCTCGAATTACACAATATTAGCAACAACAATTACTGAACACTTGAATTTCAAGTCCATATCTAACATCCACAAAAGTTTAGGACACGAGCAATAAAGTGTAGAATACAACAGGTCAAGTATCATCAAGCTTCTAAAATGTCGATGAAGTTTGATACAAAAATATATGTAATAGTGTTAGTAGAGTGAGAAAATAAAAAATGTCAATCATAAATATTTTTCTGAACAATTTTTTTCTTAAAAAAAAAAACTAAAATAACACATGAAGTGCTTTCCAAAAGTTTACCTCAATTTTGATTTTTCACTTATATTAAGTATTAGTCCATGTAAGCACATTGACATAGCAAAGCACATTATATAAAAGTTCAATGTTGTAATTGTAGAGAAAGTCCTTATTAACTATCTCTATCTTTTCTATCTTCTTTATTTATCTTATCTTTCTTGACCATATCAAATTCAAAATTTCAACACTGTAATTATGAAAATTTAAGAAATAGAAGTAAAAACTCTAACTAGGGTACATTTTGATACGAATTAAAATGAATACAAAACAAATATACGATTTGCCAAAGATGTATGTGGAAAAGAGCTTACACCAATATAATTTTATGATTTGTTAACACATTATCCTAGAAATATTGTTCAAAGCAGTTATACTTAGCTTGAGTTTTCTATATCTATTAAACTTTTTAGAAAAAAAATATGTGTTTGCAATTTCTACTATCTGAAACAAAAATAGTAAATTAAAGATCTAAAATAATAATAATAATAATAATAAACATAGATGGACCTTTTTCATTCTGACGGATGGTTTCAATTCATTGTTGGCCAGCTATATGCATCATCATGGGTCTCTTAATTAGAATTAATTTTTCTTTAAAAAAAAATGTCTTAAAAAAAAAAAAAAAAGAGAAAATTGAGGAAAAATGCTCACCTTTTAAAAATCAAATTCTCATTTCTCTTTTAAACTTTCTGATCAGCTCAGCTCAGCTCAGTACATGATGCTTCCAAAATATCAAAAAGAATTAGAAAAGAATTAATAAATTCAGCCTCTTTGTAGGATTCTTTGACTTCCTTCTGCCTATGAGGTGGAGGATATATATCTGTTGCTGATTAGATTAGATTGGATTGTTGCATTCATGCGGATAGATTGCATTCATGCACGTAGATATTTTTCATAAAATCACAGAAGTTGTGGACCATAAATTTCTTTTCAAGCTTCTCAATATGTTTCTTAACCTCTGGAGTAATAGTTTGATTATCCCCAGTATAAGTTGCAATTTTCAAATTTTTGTAGTAGGCCTTGAAAGGTGCGTGGGACCAATCGACCTTCACTCTTCCTCCTTGCGTTGCCCATTGGTCAGCATTATAGAGACTGGCGATAAACTTCATGGGTTGTTTGGTAGGAAATGGAGCGCCCAGATGTTCCAAGTTTTCGTGCACCCTTATAACTTCGTCGTCCACCATGAATATGATGCGTTTAGGATTCCAGACGATAGAGTACTTGTGGTATTGCTCAGAGGGATCAAACCAGAGCTTGAAATTTCTTTCTCTCCTGCCTTGCCCCTGTACGTAAATATTTGTTTGTAATGTATAAGGATTCCCAGATGTATTGCCCAGGAACTCAAAATCAATCTCGTCGTGGGCTGCTCCAAGGGAAGACAAGTAAAATGAGGTGACAAGACCAGCAGAGTTGTTTGGAACAAGTTTGAGATGAACTTCAAATCTTCCAAACAGATAATCCTTTTTGGATTGGAAGCCAGAGCCAGAAGCTTTGTCCATAGAGAGAGAAAGGACATCGCCTCCACCCGTTATCTCCGCACGTCCATCTCCCCATGTGATGTTGACGAGTTTGTTGAAATTTCCGGCTGAGACTGCCGCCAAAGAACTGATGAATACAGAAACCAACAGGACTGATGGCAGCATGAGGGAAGAGGACGACGACAATGACCACATCTTTTATCTTTATATTTCCAGCTATTTTCAGCTGGATTTTTATTCTGTGATGTGTGATGGGTACTTGATTGCATGTATGCTTTTATAGGGATTCAGACTTGAAGTTGTTACTAATGGATGGTGTTTAATTCTCCTGAAAATTTGAACTTGATCGTGAATCTGTCAAACTCACAAATTATCTGAAAATTTGGCACAAGGAATGGAGTGAAATGGGTACGTGTCACCACGAGCGCCCAGTAAAAATATGATTTATTTATTTATAGGATTAATATCTTTTTCTTTTTTTTAGAAATTTTTTAAAATGACTAAATTTGTAAGATGTTATACAAAAATATATATATATATATATATATAATCTGTTAATTTTTTTTTTTTAAAACTCAATCAACTAAAGAAATTGAATTTGAACCAAGATGTCTTCCTCTCTAATAAAAATTAAACAAACTTTGATTTTTTTTAAATAAAATTTTAAAATTAATAAATAATAATATAATATTTAAAAATTTTATAAATTATAATCACGTCAGTTTGTTTGGTAAGATTTGCAAAATTCTCAATGGGTACATAAGTTTGGTAGTGAGAGGGCTTAGTTCGATTGTTCGGATCGAAGTTCGAAATTAAAATTAGTCCCGTTTTTTAAAATGATCGAGAACAATTTTAACCCGTTTTTTAATTATGGACGGGTCAACAAGTTACCCATTTAATTTTAGTATTTTTTTATTTTTTAATTTTAATTTTAAAATAAATCTAATAACTCTAAATTAAAAACAAAACAAATCTAAAACCCTAATCTCGTACCAGCCCATTGCGGCACTACTTCCGGCCACCACTTCCTTGACGCTTTCTTCAGTTATCATAAAAAAAAAA
>JAXCLQ010000001.1:7726182-7739614 GCA_035584115.1 Cedrela odorata | reverse complement strand
GAGTGAGTTGTAGAATTTACAGATCCCATCTGGGAATGCATCCAACTTACTGAATCTCAAAGATAAAAAAAAAAAAAAAAAAAAAAAGACTTGATCTCAAAGTATCATTGAACCTCACCCGTTCCACTTTTTAAGTCGTTGGCTTCATAACGCGTTTAAACAAGAGTCTTTCACCATCCCAATCGATTAGATGGAACCATATATGCTTCTTCAATCATACGAGTATTTTACAGAGAGTCGATAAAGAATTCCATTAATATAACAATTTTCATTAGAGAATAGAGAGTGATATGAACATATAGCTCATTGTTGATGTACATGAGAGGATATTGTTCAGTTAACTGATATGAATGTGATAGTAGACCTATTGTTTGGGACCGGATAAATTCTAGCCGAACTTAAAGCTGGTAATAAACGAAAAAGGATTTAATCAGCCAACTTTGTTATTACTTGGTGCCAAGATTTTGTATTCCTATTAAATGTCTTCTTCCCTTGTAATAAAGCCATATCAACCCCACAATTTTTAATCAATCCCAGGATCCAAAATATCGATCCATCAATCTCAAGCATATCGTCACTTTCTTTATAATAGATTTTTTCTGGGTGGGTTAATTTACTGAACTAAACTCTTAATTTGTTCTCTTCTAAATAACTCTGTTCAAAGTTAGGTTAGAAGTTAGAACCAATAATTTCATTAACCTCCCACCATGAAGTTCTATGCTTATCACTTGGAATTGGCATCAAATAGTGGCAGTGCCAACATACTTTTAAAATCTAAAGAGCTAAAATATTTCACAAGAAAATTTCTCAAAATTGGCATGTTTTATTTAGACCCTACAACTAGATTTCCAAATAAACAGCTGAAATCAAATTTGAAAACCCAAAGCAAGAATTTGGACCACTATCTGAACCCTGTTTCTGAAAAATTAAGCTAGTATTTGTTTCCAGAACCGTAACAATAATGTACCATTTACACAGTCGAAGTTAATCAGCAAAAATAATTAGGGTTTCCTCTTTAGATGGCCTCACAGTTACACATTTACTCATGGCAGCCACTGAGGCTTCCCACCAGGCCCCAACTCTAACGACTTAGAATGTACTATGCCATAGCCAAGCCGTTTCTTCCGCAGAAATTAAATCAAAAGAAAACAATACCAGGCTATTAATAATTCTGAATCAAACTCTTCCACATATCTCATCTCATTTATGCTAAAATATTGGTCAAAGTTAGGTTTCACAGAAGTTGGGCTACAGAGTACGGACCATAAAAATGTCACAAACCTTTGCTGTCATCTTTACTATGCTCCTAATATTTTTCTACTACTTCCACCTACTGCTCTGCAACTGTATTTAAGTTTTTGATAAAACCCACTTCCAGTTTCAGTCTTGTGGTCCCTTTCTGTATTTTTATTTGCTCATCCCATCGATCCATCACTACATTTGTCTCTCTGCCCATTCTTGTGGTTTGTAATGTTGACGAGACACCATCATAGATCTTCCAACAGTAGATGATGAGCAAACCATGTTGCAAGCTTACATTCATTTTCCCAGCGTTTTGGACCCAGAAAGATTTTGATTTTGTTATCGTATATTGAAAGTAGGATTGTGTTCACTTAATAAACACATCTAGAATTTGTATTTTTAGTTGGGGACAAGCTAAACCTAGTCCCATTGCATTGTAACCCAGTAGATTTGGACCAGAAGCGTTAGGTATTGGGTACTGTTGAGGTTCAATAGTGTCTTTAAATTAATAGTTTTAGTTGGACAAGTTCTTGCATGAACAGCTAGCTGAGGCTGGAAATTACAATATTATATATAAATCCGATACAAAAGTTTCGGATATTCCATTAAAACTGAGGATTTTTTATTTTTATTTTTTTAAAGCATTGACATCATTAGTTTGAATTGAATCTGAATATCTGGCTTCAAAGAGAGGTGTCTACTTCTAAATTTGAAAAAAAAAATACTCTCAAAATAAGAAAAGTCGAACTTAGGCAAATAATTATCAGCAATGGAGGCTGTGTTGTCTGTTTCATGATCACAGGTCTCTTCCATTCTTATAATTACAGAAGTACATATTCAAGTGTTTTTCATGGAGTAAAAGAGAAATTAGTTCGTGGGGTTAGGTAAAAACTGGTTGACCCTACAAATTACAAAACTAATTCATCTTAAGCCAAACTCTTGCCTACAATTAGAAGATAATGATTAAGATAACAGTGTCATCTAAGGCTCTTACCGAAGTTGGCCTACTTTTTTAATTATCTGCACAAAATATAGCTGTTACTATTGATATTTCTACATAAAAATTTCACCAGATTTAATTGCAAATCCTCTAAATTTCCCACATATTTTTAGGTCAATGGTCTACCGAAATTCGCATTAATATCCTTTAGAGACTTGAGGCACCAAAAAATGAATTTTGCTTTTTGCGAAAAATTGGAAATATATATATATATATATATATAGAAACCTATAGATAGATGAACATATATTAATGATCAATTTTAGTCATAAACATTAATGATGGATGTTATAATCCTAAATATGTTAGGTTGTATTGTATTAGTATCTGGGGGCTCTAAAGCCTTTCCTACCTTGGTTTTCCTTGTATCCTATCTAAGCTTTTGTCAGAATGTAATTTTGTTTTATCACCTAAAGTCATTTTGATTATTCTTATTATTATCTCTCCATGGGACTACTTCCATTCATTCACTAGCCCTCACCTGCATGCACAGGTATAGACCACCATCGGTTCATACCTTAATTCCAATCAACAAACCTTATTATTGCTAATATCTTATTCATCTAAAATCATAATGACAAAGAATATGTATGCCATAACTTATTAAGATAATCCTGATTCATTTGCTTTATCTTCTTCATTATTGGTTTCCATACCTTAACCGTTTTCCTCCAATGTTGAATCCTGAATCCTGCAGCTTTTGAGATACCACCCTGTACGCAGTGTGGGATTTGGATTAGAGTTTTGTTACCTTAAATTCTATTGACAAGTTCTAATTTTATCTAAGCAAGAATATTTCAGAAAGTTGGACAAGACAATTAGCCCAAGCTTATGTACCACTAAATCCCTACAGGCTGTACAAATTGCCAGTTAAGGCAAATTTCATTTCACAAGTAGCTATACAAAAGAAATGATACTCTGAAGAAATAAATACACGAAAAAAGAGAAGAAAAAAACAGACAAGTTCATATGATATGTTTGATATGATATTATGTGTGCTCTATTATTGCAAAAGCAAAGTTATTAATGGTTCATATAAATGCTCCTGCAACACATCAACTAACCACATACTCCTCCACCTGTTAATATTTACTTCACCCTGTCTATTCTTTATATTCACAGCTCTTCCTCTGCAGCGCACACACCATCCAATCTTCAGTTCCATTTCCCTTGTTAGTGAGATTCAAACAGGCAGAGATGAAGAGAGAGAGAAGCATGTTCATCTGGGTTATGGTTGCTGGGTTTCTCTTCCACAACCTGGCGATGCCTGTAATGTCCATTCGCCTTGAAGATCAGAAGACCTACTACTCCCCAGATCCACATGCAGGAAGTCCCCCAGGTGGTCTCACACATATACATTTCTGCTTCTATCCACTTATTGTTAGATTAATGTTATTTAAGCTAAATTTCCACACCATGCAGTTTTCATGCTGTCTGCTAGCACAGTTGCTTAAAACTACAAGACATTATCAATGAGGCAGCACATTTAAACAGTGATCATATCATAAACATCTAGCATTAAGCTGACTGAACCATTTTAATTAATCATTTTCCTTCTCATCTTACAATCTATGGAGCTAATTCTTGCACTAATTGCAGGTTCACATGGGAGTCCACCCCATGGAAGGACACCATCTCATGGAACCCCAACCCCATCACACGGAATCTACAACCCAACTCCATCACCGCCTGCAAACTGTGGAAACCCGCCACATGATCCTAGCACCCCATCAACCCCTTCAAACCCTCCTTCTGGCGGCGGTGGTTACCACTCTCCTCCAACTTACTCTCCTCCGACTACTGGAGGTGGTAGCCCTCCTTCTATTATCACCCCAAGCCCACCATTTATCATTCCAGGCACCCCCACCATTCCCACGCCTCCATTCGACCCAAATTCACCCTTTCCCGGTACATGCACGTAAGTATATATGTACTGTAATTTACAACAAGTTGTAAATGGCTAGCTAGACAACAATTAAACATGCACATGGTTTTTATCACAATGATTACGGCGTTAATCATTTCATGCATGTATATGTTCATTTGCAGTTACTGGAGTACTCACCCGGGATTGATATGGGGTCTCTTGGGCTGGTGGGGTACATTGGGCGGCTCAATGGGTGTGCCTAGCGTTCCTGGTTTTGGCTCAAATATGAGCTTGCTGCAAGCACTTTCTAACAGTCGGTCTGATGGGTTTGGAGCACTCTACAGAGAAGGGACTGCATCGTGGCTCAACTCCATGACAAATAACAGGTTTCCTTTCACAACCAAGCAAGTCCGGGACAGTTTTGTGACAGCAATCCACTCAGACAGGGCAGCAGCAGCTCAAGCTCAGCTTTTCAAGCTTGCCAACGAGGGCCACCTCAAGCCAAGAGCTTGAATAGATACCTTAATTTAGTTTGTTTCTCAGTTATTGTCAGTTTGTGGAAGTATTATATATCTTGGGTGTGTGCTACTTAATTAATATTTTAATGTGTTTCTATTCTAGTATCTTAAGATATCTGTGATGTTACAGTATTTTTCATAGATACTATGATGTTTAATTCAAATGCTTAATCTTATGTTTTCTTAGTTTTGAATAATGTTCTTGTTTATGAGTTTGTTTCCTTATTTTCATCACAACCCCAATTAAACTAAGATTAAGGTGCAGATAAGTAGAGTATTTTCATATAAGAAATTAAAAAAAAAAAATTAGTTTGCTAAAAGAAAAAGCTTCCATTTTTAATACAATCAACAATGGTAGTATATCTTTTTCAACACAAACCATGGCCAGGGTGATGCTGTCATTAATGAGAGCACACTGCAATACACGAAATGAATAAATGCTGCATTCAATGACCATAAAGGGAAGTAACAAGATATGCACACCAACTGTAATACATCACTTATAATACTAACAGAGTTGCAAGAAATCCCTTGTGCATTTAATTATCAATTGGAATACATCGCTAAATACTACCAGTGTTTTAAGAAATCTGCCAAAGTATGACCTTTCAAACAAAAGATTATTTCTCTGCCCTAGCCTCAAAAATCAACATCACAATACCAAAGATGATTTATTCATTGCTTCCTCTTCCAGAAATATTTTCAATATCCAAAAACCTTCTTCCTAAATGAACTGCAGACACCATATTATAGATGAAAATCCAGAATGTTAACTAAAATTCAGCAGAAGCAATCAACGAAGTGTAAATGGCAAGAAAAGAAATAATGCCAAGTGAAACAGTTATAATTGAAAGGTAATTTCATAGCAAAACAATCGTGCAAAGGACTCTGCATTGCAACGAAAAATATTTGTAATTCTAAAAGTGAATGAAAACCCAAGGTTTGAAATGAGCTTTTATGATTCTTTTTACTGATGGCTAAATTTAACAAACATCAGGTCTGTTACACACACTCTTCATATAGACGTGCAGCTTCAGGCTTACTTAACCACATGTAGGGACTTAAGATTTGGTTTCTCTATGCGATCGAACGGATCAATAATAGTTTCAGAACAGTTTTAACAAGTAAAATCCTACATGTCACAATCAAAGTGTTCCAGTCAATATTGGTTATAGGACTTACATCTAATTGGCTTTATGATGTTCAGATTAGGGGATATTTTGACAATACAACCACATTGCCCTTCCAAAGCCGAGGAAGTAAAAGTGTGTCGCAATGCAGTCCTGATCAGCTCATATGAGTTTCAAACCATTTAAAGATCTGCTCAGACTGCAGGCTAGTCATTTCATGGTTTGCAAATGCAAGATTTAGTTCCTCCTGCACATGATTGAACAAGTTCTTATCCAGAATAATTGTCTTACTTTCCCGGAGTGCTGCTTTCCAACGTGTTGCTCGTCCATCACTCCTCATGTATCCATTCTCATCAATAAAGCCCTTCTCTTGAAATAGGTGGAATAATTTAGCAGAAATAGCCTGATCAAAACCTGGAATTCTGTCAGCTAAGAAATTTTGTGACAAGGGAAACTCCATGCATTCAATCTCTGCAACATCAACACCTTTATTTCTCAGAATTTCCATATATTCACTTATTTTCCGCTGCCTATATGAATCTTTTGGCATATGCACAAAAAGAGTAGGTGGATAGTCCTCGGGGATATCCATTTGATTGAACACCCCTTCCGCAATCATAAGAGTAATACTACTAAACCTCAAATCTGTAGCGAGTGCAGAAACAAAGTACCCACCAGAAGAGGCCCCCATCGCCACAAGTGGAAGCTTTTCAAGGTTGTGTCTCTCAACCCACCATCTTATAATATCTTTAACAATTAACCTTTCTTCCCCCATTGTCCAGCATCTCCCTACACTAGATATGGTTAGAACAGCAAACCTTAGGGCAAGAGCATGAAGGACAAGCAGCCTTTCTTCAGGCAAGCCAATGCACTTAGGGCAGTTAGGAGATCTGTCCCAGAAGTTAACAGCTCTGCCATTGCACCCGTGAGCTAGAAAGAGAACTGCCTTTGGCGAATCAGGTATTTGCCATATCAAGTCTGTTCCATTTCTCAACTCTACAGTTGGGTGAAATTTGATGAAGGACTCAAAGCTATTCCACTTTTGTTTCATAAGTCCAAATGATGAATCTGGCTTTTTGCTATCTTTGCCGAATAATAATATCGATCCTACAAGAATCAGAACCAAGCACATGATAAGAACCGGCAACCGAGGTCCATTCCATGCCTTTGATCTGTTTCTACGCTTAAACATTACTGTAAAAAGGAAACCAATTACTTTCAATGGAGGTTTGAAGTAATTAAGGATTAGAAGAGGCAAAATAGACCAAATTTCCAACCAAAATTACATTACATTATAAAGTTGATATAACCATCCATTTGAATACTGAAAATTTGTAGGTTAAAAGATATAACTAAATTATGAATCTTCAAATTCTTAATTATCAAATCAAAGAAAACAACAACCCCAACACAACCGAGCCAGCAGAATCACATGGGATAGCTAGCTGGGATTCTCATTTTCGCCAACCACCCCACCATCAGAACACATAAAACTGAGAAATTTGTGCGTTTCAATTCTTTTCCCAAACAGAATCACATGATTCACAATATCTAAGTATTTTTCCTGTAATTCTCTATTTCTTTCTCCGGAACCGAAGGAAGGATAATTCAATTCAAACTGTAAAATGTGAATAAAGGGCAAACGTACCTGCAACAATTGATTTTAGATACTTGAAAAAGGCTAGATCCAGTTCAATAGAAGTTGAGGCGTTTCATTCATACCTCGTTTATTATTTTATAGCTTGGGATTCGATTTTCAGCGGCAGAAGCAGAACGAGTTGGCGACTAGGCGTGACAGTACGCGCCTTGTAGTAAATTGGCCATTATTAAAATAGACCCGTGACTGATGGGATGGGATGGGTTGGTAATGAAATTGGGTAGGGTTGGTACCATTCCAATTTGATTTTAGAATGTTATTTTTAAGCTTAATTATTTTGATAAAAATATCCGGTGACCAATTACTATAATAATAGTACTTAGCTAAGTGTTTCTTTTTCTAATTAAGAACATTAAAACCTGAAATTTTAGGTCATTTTTTGGTCAGATTAATAATTTGTCTGACAGAAGAGCAGATCCCATAGTCTGTAATTCTACTAATAATATAAAATAGATAGACATTATACTGTTAAATACTAAAATGATTACATATACATCTAATAAAAAAAAAAAAAAAGGACTGCATATTAAAATAACTATTGCATTACGCAAATCTGGGTTACAGTATTCTATATATTTAATGCGTGCGCATATCATTCTTGCAAGTTTGCCGGTTATGACCAATTGCACCACATCTCCCGCACTTGCACTTTCGAGTAGGCCCATCTCCGGCAGGCAGGACTCCTTGCTTCCTTGGCTTGGCTGGTGGCTGTGTACAAATGTGAATGTTAGAAAATCTCCTTATCTCGTAATACTCATCCTCTGTCATCTTGGTAGCTCGAAGTCGCCACTTGCACTTGGTATCTACGCATACAACTTCAAATCGATATTTGGAAGACTTCGTCACTTTGAAGGCAAAATTGTCCTTCATTGCTGCAAGTTTTAGCTTTTTCCGCAAATCCTTTTTACTCGTAAACGTTTTCCCACAGGCTATATCATCATACAAGTTGGAAGGCTCAACTGCAGATTTGTTATTAGTGCGTCGGACAGGCAACTTATAACTAAAATCATCACAAGGCATGTCATTACATTGAACATCATCATATTGCTCACCAACGTCTAGATCGGCAGCTAGTTTTCCATCACCACTGCCTAAATATGCTCGAGTTCCCAAATTGACAGCCATTGGGTCATCATTGTGTGCATTTAGATTTTGTTCCTTGACTTCAGTTGCTGGCATTCCAGGCGCAACTACAGAATGTTGATTGCTTTCACTTCGAGAGGCAGCAGGGGTCTGATGATCTAAGCTTACATAATATCCTTCTCTTTCTTGACACAGTGATTCCTTAAGCTCAAGAGTGATGCATATTGGACTTCTCAAATCTGTGGGCTGTGCAACATTTTCTTGTATAAAGAATCTCACATCATCGTCATCAACTATCTCTACAGGTATGGTAGGTATATTTGCTCTATATAAGGACTTCATTGTAATTACATATTCATTTGGATCTACCTTCACAACACTATACAATCTATCCACAAGCTCCTGGTAAGTAATATTATCTGAAACTATAATTCCTTTTGTTTTACCACCATTGTACACATAATAACCATCCGGTGAAAGAAACCATTTGCCATCATACATAACCAACATTCTCACTGGCGACATTTTCCTGAGGAAAAAGAAAAAAAAAAAAGAAGATACTTTGTTTAAAAAATTAGATAATAAAGTAATTCATTTGCAACAACCAACAAAAAACACTTAAGAAAGTTTATTTCTACAAATATTAAGATTGTATCACCTTTGTTGCCAAAAGAAATGACTTGGAATGGTAACTTGTGATCACATTTGAATCTGTAATGCGCAAGTTTAATTACTCTACTTTTTCGCTCATTTCAATGGTTTGCAATGGGTAGTTTTAAATTAGCTTAGGAGGGACATCTATTTCGAAGTAATGCTACATGTCCCAAAAAGTGTTATCCCAAATGATGTAGCAAACAATAAGTCCTTGACATACAAGTTTTGGGAAGGAGGTTAGTTTTCTTGAGATCCTCTAAAATGAGTCATTTATGTTAATAGGAAAAGGAAATCCCCTCAACTGAGGCTACTAACAGAAAGCCATATGATTAGCAATGAAATTAGGAGGCTAGCTATGAACATATTCCAAATTTTCTCTTGGCTCTATGGCCTAGGTATAAAAAGAAGTCTAAGTCATATAACAAAGAGATGTATCAAATCATTAACCTAAAGGAAACAAAGTTACCAAGAAATATAGACAACTCTTAATATTAACATTGCAAACATCATTCCATTTCAACCAAAGCCAGAAACAGAGACAATTTAGAAAGAAGAAAATGCACGATTTTACAGTTAGCGGCAATCAATAAGCTTCCTCATTTGTTCTATCTTTTCTTTCAACTTGTAACAAGATGGATAAACACAATAATTACATGGCTGGTGACTCATTCACATACTTCTCGGTAAGCAAATTTGATAAAAACGCAGAAGTTGGCTGTGTAAGTATAACAAGGATCCTGCTTGAGAAATTTGGTGCGCATCCATAGCTTTTTTGGGAGGTGTACTGGGTAATATCCACAGTTTGAGCAATGTTTTTGAGTTGAATAGGTTTTAAGGATACCAAACAATGGGATTGATCAAAAAATGGTTAAAATCTATGTTTTCAAGATTTTCTATTTCCACTAAACCTAATTTCACCTGGTTCCTTTTCAACTATCAAAACCTAAATGTAGCACACCAAAACCCTGAAAATTTATTGCTCTCCAAATATTCAATTTAGTGATTTCCAGCACTTTCTTCCCCTCCAAAACTTAAAATACTAGAAACCTAATTGATGTATTTTACTTTATATCCAGTTCAGCCTCATAAACCATAATGCAGAGGCTTTTCCATACAAATAATCCAATCTCTTACTATTACTCTTACATTTGGTTGGTAGCAGAAAATTTTTGCACAAAATACTTGGAAACCGAAGAGAAAATAAAGCAACACAAAATCACGTCTCACAGTTATCGCGTCTTTTCTCTATTTTCGCGGTAACCAATCAGAAACAAATTCAATTTCAAATTCTCATAAACCGTGTAATGTGAACAAGGCGGGACGAACCTGATAATGCAAAAACCTTAGATACCGTTGAAGGAGTTGGGCGTTGCGTCGTCGATCTCGGCTTCGGTTTTCAGTGGCAGAACGAGTCGAATGGGCTGGCTCAAAATCATCGAAGTACCTAGTCTTAACATCAAATGGACTGTTCCACTGGGCTTGGGTTGGACTTGTCATATTTGGATTGGGCCGGATAATCAGAAATAATTATGCGTAACTTTTATATTAATTTGCTGAAATAATAAATAAGAATATTGCTTGATAAATTCATGTAATTACATCAGATATTAACCCATGGTACAAACATCTTTGGACTTCAATCAAAATCCTAAAGACATCACATCAAGGATTTAACAAGTCTTATCTCCAATTAATGATTTAAAAGAATGAAATTGAATTAGAAAATTGTTAGGAATTGGGGTCATGAATGTGTAGCCACCAACCCACCACAAGGGTTAGGAATTGGGGTCATGAATCTGTAGCCACCAACCCCAAGGGACTGTCATAGCAAAAGTCGTTATAGAATTTAAATCGAGATGTGGGAAATATGAAACATAGTTTTCCAACCATTAATGTTGAAAGAAAGAATAATGATATTATTAATAGGAACATAATTCAATTCTAGTTCTATCTAAGAAATTCAAATGACAACTGTATTAAGCATTTTTGCAGCCTAACCAGCCTGACCTAAGTGGAGGAATCACACCCTTTTTAGGTTTTACGTTTAAGTTGTGAGTGCCAATTATGTAAAACGTAGACATTTGAAAGCTAACTAGACCAATATTTCAAGAGGAAATCTCCCATTAAATCAAATGCTACACCAAACTTAACCGTTTAATTGGCTGATTTTTTTAATTAAAAAATCTTTAAATCATATATACATTAAGTGTTGATATCAACCATTAAAGATTTGTCAAGACTTATCCTCATCAACCATAACTAGCAATGACCAGTAAAATAAATTTGAAATTATATTTAATAACGATGTGTCGAGATTTATTTTTATTAAAAATTAGGGTTATCAAACACTTTATTTATTTTTATTTTCAGAATTATATTATAATTAATTATTATAGCATAATAAATGCATAGAAAGTGGAGAAAAAATAATTATATAAGTGAGGATTCTCCTACTCTAATGTGACGATTGAATTACACTACATGCTTTTTAATAATCACAATATAGTGTCTTATGATAAAGATATAGTTATATAATTTTATTTTTGAAAGACATGATTGATGATTAAGAAAAAAATAAACTTTGTTTTCAATATATTATATTATTAATTATTTATAAATAATATAAATTTATTATATGTATATCATTTTAATAAATTATCAAATATGATAACTATTAGAATAAATAAAATAATTTATTTAAATATATAATATAAATCTCTTGAAAAAACATATTATGTGAATCTCACTCAATAAAACAACAAGTGATTTCTAGCTATTTTGTACCAACTAATATTATTATTTCACCCATAAATTTAAATTTAAAAAATAAAAAAATAAAAACATCAATGTCATGAATTTTAAGAATTGAGCAAAATGAGTGGTCTCTTACGAGGGACCCGGGACCGTGGTCCATAATAGTAATAGTCCTTTTCAAATACAAATTAAGACGTGTCAACATTTAATTGGATCATTCCATGCAACATGTAACTACTACGGCTGAGAATGAAAAATAATATTAAATAATTAATTGAAATCAGTATTAAAAATGGAAAGGGAGGCATATTTATAAATAGTCCAATACTCTTAACTGCCTTCCCTCTGCGCAGATCTCCTCTTGTCTCTCTATCTTTCTCTGTGTTCTTCTATCTCTCTGTTTTCTCTTCTCTGTTTCTCAGTTTGTCCGAGGCTAAAACCCACTTCTAACGAAGCAGAAAAAGTGAGTTTAATCACTCTTTTTTCCTCTTTGTAATGTAAAGGTTCATTTTTTTTCGTCAAGAGAGTCATAATGACAGTTCACTTACGGATTTAATCATGTTTTGGCTCTTACATTATATTGCTAGATCTTGTAATGATATATAGAGAGAATTGTATGTCAAAAGGGTTTACTTAATTTAGCGTGATCTTGGCATTTTTGTGTTTTTACTTGCATGAAATGCTGCTTTTTGTCACTGCGAATAGGACAATACTTGAAGTGGATCTGGTTTGTTTTTGGTCCCGTTTTGAACAGATCTGGCAGTTAAGCTTTGTAATTAAGAGGAGTGTGCTGAATTCTGTTTGTTTCTCTGGAAAATGTTATCACGGAAATGTAGTTGAGCGGTGTGTTAACTGAGTATAAACAGTTTCTGGATGGCAAACACGGTATTTAGTGTAGTTGGTCTCATTCCTTGGCCTAGTTTTGCGATTCTGGGGTGATTGGTTTCGTTAAGTGTTTCTTTTCACTCGATTGATTTCATTGCTTTGGTTTTGCAATTGATCTAGCGGTGGTAGGTGAAGAGTAATGATGAATTTCTCCCAATCTTTATGATTAAATGGTCTATCTAGATAATTCGGTATGGTGTGTTCATACATGTTGTGCAAACAATGATCTACTACTTCGATTTCTTGTCCTAATTTCCAATAATGTGTTTTCATTTTCTTTTTCATGCTTACTTTTTTTTATTTTTCCTCCTTATGTATTCTGAGCAAAATATTTAACGTGGGATCATGTAGAAGTTGTTGAGATGTCTACTACTTACACACCAAAGAACATCCTCATAACTGGAGCTGCTGGCTTTATTGCATCCCATGTGTGCAACCGACTCATTTGGAGCTACCCTGACTACAAGATTGTGGTCCTTGACAAGCTTGATTACTGTTCGAACCTCAAGAACCTCAACCCCTCTCAATTATCTCCCAACTTTAAATTCATCAAGGGAGATATTGGCAGTGCTGACCTGGTCAACTTCATTCTCCTGACCGAAAACATTGATACAATTATGCACTTTGCTGCCCAGACCCATG
>JAXCLQ010000001.1:7707132-7720106 GCA_035584115.1 Cedrela odorata | reverse complement strand
TGCGGGGAGTTACTGGAGTTAGATCTTATTGTTGTGAGTGCTGATTGGATTGATGGAAACGGAGAGAAAGTGCGGGAAAGTGAGGGGGACTTATACCGAGAGAATAAAATGAAGTTCTACATATCGACGACCGGGATAAAGAGAGTGAAGATATCAAACTCTGGTGGAAAGGTATCGTCGGCGCCGGCTCTGGCTAGTCGCAGGATTTCGAGTTCCCGGACTCTGTTGCCGGTGGTGCTCGTGCTTGGAATCGTCTTGCCGTTTCTCTTCGTTAGAGTTGCGTTTTTGGTGCTTGAATCTTCCCCTGTCTGCTCTTCTCCACTTGGTAATTACACTGTTTTTGTGTTGTAAAAGAACAAAGTTCTTACTATATTTGGTTATTTTTCTTTTTGAATTTGTTCGTGCGATTTTTTTAAATATTTATTTCGTAAATATGACGAAGGAAATAAAATCACATTAATTGCGAGAGACATGACATGAAAATCGTGATTTGCATTTTCGAAATTAAAAGTTTGTTCTTAAAAATTAATGTTTGCAGATTGTATTGGACGGAGGATTTTCAGCGGGAGTGACACATCCCTGGTAATTACATAAACTTTAATGACATATATACCCTTCTCATATGGAATAATTTTTAGCTGCGTAATATAATGACTGGTAATATTCAATTATTCTATTCGTGTATTGTACATAACGGAAAAGAGAATAAGTTTATCCTCAACTGAGTAATGCTAGCTGTAGGGTGTCTGCTAGTGTGGCATGGTATATTAGACTGCTACGTGCACCTTTTTTTTTTATGGCATTCTTGTGTATTTATCAAATTTGTACCTGTGGGGAAAGCCGTTGAAGTTATTTATTTTGTCACCTTTACCGACCTAAACTTTTCTGTACATGTGCTCAAAATCTTTGTTTTTGAAGTTATGTCCATTTTTTGGCTAATTCGAAATGATTCTGTTTCTTTGAATCTTCCCAAGTATGCACCAATTTGATCCTGACAACTTTTTTTTTTTTTTTTTTTTGTATTTTGGTCAAATATTTTTTTGCCAGATTGGAAATAAGTTATTTAACACCCACTTGATTATTTTTATTTATGTGCCTCCAATTGTTTTTTTATATTCGTGATGCACCAATAATGTGGTGGAATCATGGCAGCTCTTATCCGAATTGCCCAACTTAAAGGCAGATAAGAAAATCCAAAATTTGTCATTTGTCGTCCTAAACCCTTTGTTTTTGGTTTTAAATTTTGATGTATTATAAATTTAATACTGTGTTAGTTATGACATTAAACTACAAATCGTACAAATTGGTGAATGAATTATGAAATAAGATATTATTCCTTTAGCAGCTTCAAATTTTTATCACATATTTCCCATAGCTTGTAGATGATAGGAAAAGGACGTTACGATTTGCAAATTATGAGAAAGAGAATATATATTAATTGAATTTAGAGGAAAAAAGAGGTGAGTTGGCACCCTATATTCGTAATATATGAATTTGAGGTGCGTGGCATTATCATAACTTGCTTTTTTATTATTTTTTTATTTTTTATAATATTGGATCCACTCTTCATAGGCTTTTTGGCACTCCCATTTTTAAGATAGTCCCGTTATCTTTTACCTGGGAAATGGCACTCTAGATGAACTTAGACATTGGTAGTGGAGTTTTGGTCCTAGATCATAAATTTTTTATAAGAGTGAAAATTGAGGGTGCGTAGTACAGGGATTAGCGCATTTTGAGGAACTGTCGGCATTTCACATCTTACATGTTACTTTCTTAGATGTGTGGCTAGTTATCCTGTTGTCATATGATTCTCGTCCACTTGATCTTAATTTATTTAAATTCAATAAAAAGAGAAAAAAAAAACCACACACAAAAATAAAAAAGAAAAAAGATGATTGGTGGATAAATTGCAATTGCCAATACTATTTGGCTGCTTCCACGATGTTTGTTTTTAATGAAAATTCGTAAAGATGGTCCTTTTGTTAACATGGAAGCAGTCAAAAAGTTCTAGCTACAACCCATATTTGATGATGTACAAATGTCTTGTGACCTTTCGTCATCATACGTCAACACGGTTCAGTAAAACTGACGGCAGTAAAGTAATTAATCCTGATGATGTTTGATTGTTGATGTTCTTTACTGTGCTGATACATGTACCTTAAAGAAGCTGAGAGAAGAATTGACGAGAGCATTGATAGAAGCAAAGGACGGTAGTACTAAGGAAGACGGAATAGAGGGTTCATTGGAGCCATTCGACGAGCTTGTGAAGGAAATGACGTCAAAGCGACAAGACATCAAGGCCTTCGCTTTTAGGACCAAAGCTATGGTAATTGACACGTATTCATTTCCACACCCTTTTACAATACTCGTGGCATTTTCTCTTTGGAGTTCTTTATTTGCTTTTATTCTTTTCTGTCATTTTCGTTTACTCGCGTCTACTGCCTTCTGGAATGGCAATGGCGATTTGATGTCAACTTCAGCAGGCGATGTCTGGTCAAAATCTTCTAAGCCAATCGAGTTTAGGGTTTAGGCCTAATCCTATGACTTGACTAAAGCAAAATAAAGTCTTATTTAATATAATATTAAGTACTTAATGGAGGCAAGGATTTTTAAATCAATCGACTTGGAGAATCGTAGAACTCACATCTCATACGTATAATTTGTTACTATTATCATATAACAATTGTATTTTTAATTTCCACCTCAGTTGGCCATTCTGGTCAAATATGCTGAGCCACTAGACATTAGACTGATTTTATCATTGACTTAAATACAATGGTGCCGAATCGTATACAGTAAAATATTAAATTTTACTATGATTTTAAGTACAAACTATCTATACTATTATATAAGTGGTTTCGTTATATATATATATATATATATTTTAAAGGAAGCTAAAGCTCAAAGGGTATAGAAGTAAAATGATAGTAAGTCTCTTTGATCAGAGTTCACCAGACGACTTAAAAGACTCGACAAATAATTAAATTCAGTATAATTTAAACCATACTTAAGACTATTTTGCAAGCTAATTGGCACATTAGTTGAATTCACGAGGAGAATACTAGATATCCACCTACTACTCTTTCTGGATAAGTCTCTTCATATCCCAAATAAGAGCTTGGAAACCACCTTGTTAATCCAATTTATAGCTCGCAATGTTCACAAAAACTTTTGAATTTGAGCGAAGACAAATTTTTCTAAAGCCCTTATTCCATGCGAACCGGAGCCCATACAAAATACCCAACACTCCGCAGTCAATGGTGAACAAAACTGTAATGGCGTAGAAAAGGCCCCCTTTCAGAGTTCTAAGACAAATCTCGCAAAATACCCACTATTGCACTTCTTCGATTATGGAAATTAGTGGCTTCATCAACATTTAGAGTAATTCATCATGTAGGAGGAGGTTGCCATGCTTAAGCCCTATCAACACTAGTCTGCCTTAGACAGCAAATTTTTAGCAATGCGGATTGAATGAGCAAAGTTGATAACACCCGGCTTATTAAAGGCAAAATCAGTATGGGTTCCAAATCCATCCACACAACGGTGACGCTATGCTTGCCACAGAGATACCCCAAATACTAGTTTCCAAGAGAGATCACCCTCTACATGAAGAAAAGAAGTCAGATTGTGATGAATCCAACTCTGAAGATCTCTGAAGAAAAACATTCTACGAATTCGTATTGGGACCAATTATTTCTATACTTGTTTGCTCCGAGGACAGTCCCTCAGCACATAGAGAATGGTCTCAGGTTCTTATTGGCACCATGGGCAGTTGTCATACTCACACACGTGTCTTTTCTTTCTCTGAGAATTTGAAAGAAGCCTTCCATGAGCGGCAAGCCAGATGGTAGTTCGGAAACGCTGGGGACCAGGCCATTTTTAGATTTTATCCCAGTGGCAATGTGAATGGGAAGTTGTAGTGCCTTCTGCATCTTCTAAGAGAGTGCATGCTGTTTTAAGAGAGAATTGTCCATTGGCAGTCAGATTCCAAATAATTTCATCTGGAGGTCCTAAAGCAGACGAAGGAGGAAACGCGATGACCTTCTGTACAAGAAGAGGAGGTAAGAGTTGTTGAAGGGTATTTATTTGCCAAACACTTTGCGGACAAACCTCAGCAACTAAGAGATTGAGATTGAGGTCCGACTGAGAAGGTAGGGCATGGGGGCGAAATGGATTGTCATGAGGAAGCTAACAGTCATCCAAAAATTTGATTTTGTCCCCCCGTCCTATAGACCAACTCAAAGCTGATTTTAAGTGCAGTAAAACATCCAGCAAACTCCTCCATAGACAAGAAGTACCAGCTCTCTTAGTGTCAAACCAATGCACTGCCCTATTCCTAAGATATTTCACTCGTAGGATCTTTACCCAAAGAGCATCAGGATACTTATGCATGTGCCATGCAAGCTTGAGAAGGAATGCTTTATTACACTTACTCGCTACGCCTTAAACCAAGCCCTCCTTGTTGTTTCGGTTTACAGATCAACCTTCAATTGACAAGATGTAACCTATGACTTTCTTGGTGATTACCCCGTATAAATTGCCTTGCTAAAGAATCTAGTTGATTGCAGATAGAGACCGGGAGTGCAGTGGTCTGTATTACGTATGAAGGTAGGGTGGATAATAACACTGACTGAGTCAATGTGATTCTGCTTGCTAAGCTAAGTTGCGAAGCCTTTCAACCTGAAAGCCTTTGCCTAACTTTATCAATAAAAAACAAATATGTTGAGTGAGTAATCCGGCAATGGAGGAGCGGAACACCAAGGTATTTGCCAAGGTTAGTAACCCGCACAAAGCCACTACATCTGGTAACACCACCAACTAAAGACAAAGGGGCATGCGACGAACATAACGACTTATATTTGGAGGGGTTAACCTTGGATCTAGAGGCCACACAAAACTTGTTCAAACAATGAAGTATAATTTGCATCTGGGTTATCGAAAGCTTTTCGAAAATAATAAGATCATCTGCAAAGAATAAATGAGAGAGAGAAAGGCCATGACGTGAGGTCTTAAACGTCTTCCAAGAACTGAAATTCATTGCATCTAGAATAGTATGAGCTAATCTCTCCATACAGAGAACAAAAAGATAGGGGGAAAGTGGTTCTCCTTGCTGGATTCCATGAGAGGGAGAGAAGAATTCAGAGGTTGCCCCATTCCACAGAACCCGTATACAAGGAGATGTTACACAATCCATGATGACCTTTATGAGGCCCACTGGGAAGCAAGCAAGCTGGAGAGTCTCCTTAATAAAAGACCATTTGAGGCGGTCATAGGGTTTTTCCAGATCAATCTTGATAGCCATGGCCACCTTCTTTCCTCGACTCTTATGCATGGTATGAATAGCCTCCTGGACAATAATAATGTTATCAATTATGTGTTTCCCTGGGATAAAGGAAGCTTGTTCTTCGCCAACCAACGTTACCATGAAGTCTTGGACTCGGTGCACCACAATTTTTGTTATCAGTTTCAAATTCACATTGCAGAGACCGATGGGTCTAAATTGAGATATAACTTTAGGGTTCTCTACCTTTAAGGAAATGATGGTCTGGTTAATATCTTCAACTCCTCTTTTATGTGAGAAAATGGCAGCAACAAATTGGCAGAGGGAGTCTTTGATGGTAAGTTAGTTTTTCTGATAAAAACTACCAAAAATTTCGTTAGGTCCTGGAACTTTATTTTCTTTCATCAAGTGCAGAGCATGCCAAATTTCAGCTTCTAAAATTGGGGCAGAAAGAGGCTGTAAAATGTCAACAGTTAAATGTGGGAAAGAGACCACTGTCTGCAGCGGGGAGGTTAGACTATCATTCGTATAAAGAGCCCGAAAGAAGTCCACTGCATGGATTTTTAGAAGATCCGGCGAAGTTAATAACTTTCCATCTTGATCTTTAAGAGAGAGAATGCGACGTCGACTCTTCTTGATCACTGAAAGAGTATGAAAGTAACTAGAATTGCGGTCTCTAAGGGATAACCATTTATCCTGTGCTTGCTGCTTCCAGTATACCTCTTCTTGTATTAAGATGGCTTTAAGTTTTGCACAAAGGTCATTTTCTAGTTTGGTTAAAAAATGATTCTGCTGAATCTCCATTGCCTTTTTTATACCTTGGATATGAGCTAGAAGATGTCTCTTTCTAGAGAAAATATTGTCAAAGGTTCGTAGATTCCAATCCATAACTCTCATTTTAAAATGTTCCAAAGCTTCCAAAAAATCTTGTGACCCTTGCCAATTGTTCTGCAAAAACTCATAGAACCTTTTATTTGTAAGCCAGACTAATTGGAAAATAATTTTTTTTTATCTTGGTGAGCATGGTGACGGCTATGATTAAGACAGAGGAGAAGAGGTCGGTGGTCTGATTTCAATTTGGGGAGGTGATTAACATAGGAATTTTGATGGCGTAGTTTCCAGGTGACATTGCAAAAAGCTCAGTCTATACGTTCAAACACACCCCTCCTCTCCTAAGTGAATCGAGGTCCCTTGACGTCTAATTCGATAAGACCACATGAATGGATACATGCAACAAATTCCTGGCAATAGGAGTTGAAAGAAGAGCGGCCCCCTAGTTTGTTGTCTAGACATAAGAAAGAATTGAAATCCTTAATAAGTAACCATTCTCCTTGCATGGAATGAGATAGGTTATGTATAAGTCTCCAAAGATCTCGTCTCGCAATAGGATTAGGACTGGCATAAATAGTTGAAAGAAAACCTGTCCAATTTGGACTGTAAACCTCAAGGTGAAGAAGTTGTTTGTGACAATGAAGTTTTTTGATGGTAATCTGAGCGTCTGACTAAAGAACCTAGATGCCACCTGAAAAGCCAACGATTTCCTGTCTAATGTTAAAGCGAAAACCAAGCTTTCGAATAGCCTTGTCAGCTTTATAACCACTTAGCCATGGCTCCACTAAAATTACAGTCTTCGTTTTGTAGAACTGGATAAGTTCCTTACAAATTGCTTGAAATCGCAAACTCCCACAACCACTACAATTCCACGATAAAATCATAGAAATAAGATAAGTTAGTAAGGGAGGTATGAAAGGACACTTATTGGTCCAATAGTGGTTGATTAACCATAGCCTTTTGGTTTGAGAGTTCACCCGCCACTACCTCTTGAGAGTCATGAAGCATAATTGTGTCTTCAAGTGGCCTGCATTCATGGTGGGAAGGAGGGTCATCCATTTGCATGGGAGAGTTTAAGTTTAGGTCTAGAGGGCGAGAATGCATGGGGTTAGGCTTCAGTATATCATGGCGAGTATTTACGTGTGCAAAATCACACGGGCCATGCAGAACTAGATTATTTTGGGTAGTGGGGATGTGGGGAGAGAGGGAGAAGCAACATGGGTCACATGACCAATAACTTGGGAGGAGGTAATAACATGATGGAGCATGTGATTGTGAGGAGGGGTAGATTTAAAACTAATAGGGCTAGAAGGGCTTTCCAAAAATGGGGTAGACTGAAGTGATTTCTGAAGGGTTATAGGAGCCCTAATCTCGGTAATTAGACCTGCCTTTTTTTGGTTGTTGGCGGAACATGATCCTATAAAGGAATGGAATCTTCCAAATTAGGAAGGATCTCACCATGACTAAAAGAATTACCTTGCATGATTTTTCTCGAAAATTTTTCTAATATAGAAAATTTAGATCCTGAGAGAGCTGATTGTGGACCAAGATTACGGGACTGGAAAGAATTAGATTGCCTAGTCTGGTCAATGGTCGTCGCCACCGAATTATTCGCTTGATCATTATTGTGGCGCCTGGTACTTTTCTTCACCACCATCCAGGGGTTGTAGTCCTTAGAGATTTCTGGCCTGTGAGAATTACATGGATGGAGTTCACTCACAGAGTGGGGATTGGCATTGGCGATATGATTCTGGGCCGGTATATCATCAAGTTGGCTAGAATCTTGGCATTCATTTCTCCGGTGGCCGTACTTTTTGCAAACGAAGCATATAAAATGAAATCCTTCGTATTCAACTCGTCGAATTTGACATCGGATCATGATCTTGGAAATCAAGGGCTTGCATAGATCCACTTCCACACATATTCAAGCAAATCTACCCCTTGCTGCTGCCAAAGTAGTTTCATCAATTTTGATAATACGTCCTAAACGATCACCTATCCTTTGCAGAAACGTGCAATTGTATAGTGGCAAGATGAGTTGTGGCAGTCTCACCCAAAGAGCCACCTTTTGGATTGAGTCAACTTTTGGATTAAAGGAGGGAGACCATTTGCGGACTGTAAGATAGTGATCGGCAATCATCCATGGTCCTTCATACAAGACTCCATTATAATCCTCTGAGCACATAAAACAGACTACATAGTAATCATTGCCCACATTTGTAATGGTGAGAGAGCTTTTGAGTTTTCACAATTGCGGGAGTCTTTTATCCAATAAAGAGAAGGCAACTCGGTGCCCAAGAGCCTTAATGACAAGGGCTCGGTGCCAAGGTTTATACATCATGTGAAATTCATCAGTAGAAAGAGGAATGACTGGGACACCCTCTTCTTCATAAGTATCTTTCTCTGTGTCGTAGGACTCGTCCTCCAAGTACGGTGGCTCAGCCATGGCTGATTCTGCAGCAGTCCCTATCTATTTGTCTATGAAGGAGACGGAAGTTTTCGTGGCCTCTCTCGGAGAGCAGTTAGAAGGATGATGTGAAGGACCTGTTGGGCAAGCGGTCTTCACCTTCTTGTTACTTTGGCAAATTTAATCTGTTTCTTCGTTAGAGAGGGCTTGGTCGGTGCTTTCGCAGTCCATATTGCACTCAATGTGTCAAAATTAATGTTAAGTTTCGTTATATTTTAATGTTATGTTAAACGACTTGCAATTAAAGCGAATCTCATATTTACTTTCCTCTGGTCTTGTTAGATTAACAAACAAATTTTCTGTTTGCTTTACATTTTTTATCCTACTTCCTTTTAATTATGAAATCATGGAACTGGTATTAGTACTAATGACATAACTTTTTGGTATTGTAATGCCTAATTTCATTAAATGCTTTTTATTTGTCATGATAAATTGGTTGGCTTGATTCGAAATCTGTCCACAATCATAAATAACTTGACTCAAGGTTGCATGATCATATTTCATAAAGGTGTTCATACCTGCAAACCTGACTGAATCTGATATGTTTCAGGCTATACATTTATTACTTCCCCACCACCATCCGTGGATCCATTTATCAAAGACTAATTTTTAGCTATTCATTTATCAGTTTCCAAATACGCTAATGTTGACAGGAGAACAAATAGAAATTGGACAACATATAAAGTGTTGTTAAACATGTCTTCTAGTTTATCGTACTGCACATTTACAGTTGAATTACCAGCAGAACATTCATGAATACTGTAACTTGTTAGGAAGTTAATACATTCTACTCTGATGGTTATTTTCTTGCTGTTACAGTACCATCTATGCATGACCTGTAGGATGATTTGAAATCTGTTTTAAATTGATGTCATTAATGCACAACCTCATTGTGATTTTGATTGCATCAACTACTAATTTATGAGGATAATAGCATCATGTCCCGAGTTTCTTACTAATTAGAGCATTTTTTTTTTCAAATATCAGCTTTTGAGGATGGAGCGTGAGGTCCAGTCTGCTAGACATCGTGAGTCAATTTACTGGCATTTAGCTTCACATGGTCTACCGAAAAGTCTACATTGCCTTTGCCTCAAATTGTCAGAAGAGTATGCTATAAATGCCATGGCCCGATCTCGTTTACCTTCACCTGAATATGTTTCTCGCCTAGCTGACCCATCCTTTCATCATGTTGTTCTCTTGACGGACAATATAATTGCTGCCTCTGTTGTCATCTCTTCTACAGTCCAAAACTCAGCCAGACCTGAAGAATTGGTGTTTCACGTAGTCACAGACAAGAAAACTTACACTCCAATGCATGCATGGTTTGCAATCAATTCTTTTAGATCAGCAGTTGTGGAAGTTAAGGGATTGCATCAATATGATTGGTCTCATGAAGTGAATGTTGGAATCAAAGAGATGTTAGAGATTCACCGTTTGATTTGGAGCCGTTACTACAATAATTTGAAGCAAGAAGACTTCGAATATGAAAGGGATCATAGAAGATATTTAGAGGTCTTAAGCCCTAGTTGTCTATCCCTATTGAATCATTTAAGAATTTATATTCCTGAGGTAAGTAACCAAAATTTTGCCACAATCCCTTTCTCCTCTGTGATCAAATAGAGAATGTTGAGGTTCAATTTTTTAATGATAATTGATTTATCATCTGACTTTCATGTGCCACAGCTGTTTCCAGATCTCAAAAAGATACTGTTCTTGGACGATGATGTAGTAGTACAACATGACATATCATCTCTGTGGGAATTGGAACTCAATGGGAAAGTTGTTGGTGCAGTTGTTGGCTCATCATGCGGGGACAACTGCTGCCCAGGAAGAAAATACGAGGATTACTTGAATTTTTCACACCCAACAATCTCTTCCAATTTTGACCATGACCGTTGTGCTTGGCTCTATGGGATGAATGTCCTCGATCTTGAAGCTTGGAGGAGGTCAAACATCACAGCAACTGTCCATAAATGGTTAAAACTTGTGAGTGTACTGTCTCCATTTAAATTCAGAAGTTGGCAACTTGATACTGCTTAAAGATGTGCTTTGGTGCATAATTCATGTTAACATGTCTGTTCCCCATCCTCATCCTAATATTCAAATTACGAGAACCTGGAAAATCTGGAGAATAAGAGGACAGCAGATTATGATGTGACTAGTCTCTAAACCAGTGTTTCCATGCTACTCGAGTTTTGTTACGCTAAATATATGAAAAAAATACATACACTGCTAACTCTTATGATTCAGTTATATTCTTAATAATGTAAATAAACCATTTGATTTTTTGTATGTTGTTGTAATTCTATTATGGTATTTACAGAACCTCAATTCTGGGTTGGAATTATGGCAACCAGGAGTGCTTCCACCGGCTTTGCTCGCTTTGGATGGTAATGTGCAATCTATTGATCCTTCATGGCATGTGGCTGGGTTAGGGCATCATTCCCCAGAAGCTCGCAAAGAAATGTTGAAATCTGCTGCTGTTTTGCATTTCAGTGGCCCTGCAAAGCCATGGCTTCAGATTGGGTTCCCAGAGGTACAAGGCTTCTGGAATAGGCATGTAAATATCTCAAACAAGTTCATTAGGAACTGTAGAATTATGTGGTGAAGGGGATAAAGTTCTCTCACTTTCATAAATCATTTTGGAAACAGACGAGGTACAGTTTGAGACCGGAGGAAGAAGGTTTGCCTTCAGTCTCTTATCGCACCATGCACAGTATTATATTAACTACATCCTGTCCATAATAGAGAAAAACGCAATACACAACGGTTATAAATGAACCATTTGTATATTTCTTTTAAGTCAATAACTCAAATTGATTAATAATGTGCTGATTTTGGTTCTATGCGGTACAGCCCTTCTTGTTTTACAATTTTTCTGTTGCCTGGATCCGAATACAGAATACCAGGATTGTCTTGCCCACCCTCTTGGCTTATCTGTTTAGAATTAGGAATGATAATTTCAGTGTGAGTTAAAAGTAATTAATATGAATATGATTAATTTAATAATCGAATTAAGAAGTGAAAATTTTAATTTGATATAATTAATAAATGATTAAATCGATGTTATCATTTATTTAATATTTATTTATTTATATTTGAATATATATTTTTATAATATTTATTATAATATTTTTTAAATACTAATTATTTTTATTCTAATATAACTAAACACTTTATAAAAATGTATAAATATAATTATAAATTTTTTTAAAAATAAAAAATTATAAAATAAATTTTTTAAATAATAAATGAGTTAGTATAATATAATTATTTAAATAATTAATTATATAATAAATGAGTTTACGTTTTGAAAATTTTAAATTTTAATTCGATATGATTATTAATTTTATTGTATCATCTGTTTAATAATCGTGTTATTTTATTTTAACTCAAATTTATAAATTTTGTATTGTATTGAAGGGAGTTGATAAATAGTAAAAAAATTATCGCAACATTGAGAATGAACAACTTATTGCCAAAATCATCTGCACATGATTTTTACTTTTATGCTGTTGCAGAAGGAGATATACACATCTCCAATCATGGAGTACACCGCATAAGTCACTGGGAAGGAAGCAAGTCATATCATAAGGCTGAATGCGCCATTATTTTTTTAGTTGAAACTGATGCATTGCCTACCAAGTTGTGATATTGCACCACTTTGATCCAAAACCAGCTGTAAACAGCAGTACTTCCATTTCATTGATTAGATCATGGCTGGAGACAAAATTATTTTAATGCCATGGGTTTAGTGCGTGCTTAAATTGGCCGGTGGCATGATTATTCAGGTCCAGAAATGTTAGAGCCAGATCGGGGAACGAATTCGTGTTGTGAACAATGCACGACATCTAGGTGTTTGTGCAAGAATGCATGATTAATTATGTAATATTTAATGAAATGTGCTATATATCAACTCTTCAACCAACTATTTTTGGAGTTTTAGCTCACGTTCATGTGTACCTTCTACTTAACTTTTTGCCTTTGGAAAAATTCCAAAATAACCCTATTTTAAATTCTTTTTAAAATTTTTTTTCCAATGTAATTTTTTTTATATGTAAACAATCCTAATTTTCTTTTACAAAATTGACAAATTTCACAAAATTTAAATAATTTTACCTTGTGACCACTTAACATAAAAATATATTAACTACAATATGCTCGTGTCATATGCACGAGCCGCTATCTACAGTCACTCCTACCTGCTATCTATAGTATCTATGCTATAGGCACTCATGTCTTTCAGACAAAGGTGCAATTTAAGTGCGCTCGTTCTGCTATCTACCATGCCCTTGTACTACAGTGTGCTTGTATCGTTTGCACAAGCTTTATTTAATGTGTATTTGTACCGTTATACTCATTTAATATAGTGTTTTGTGTCCTGGTATAGTACAC
>JAXCLQ010000001.1:7685749-7707032 GCA_035584115.1 Cedrela odorata | reverse complement strand
GATATAATAGGACCAAAAGAAAGATAAAAGAAAATATAACCTTTTTAAAATTAGAAACAAGACCAATAATTGTAATTAGCTCATAAATCTTTTCTTGATTAATCTTAAAAACAACATAAAGTACGCATTTAATCTTAACATGCCAAATGCCTGCGTGTCAATAACTTTTCTAATATTCAAATTATGTGACTAATGCACCTTAAAACCAACACAAGCGATGAATCCATTTTTACTCCTCAATGAAAACGACATCGTAACTTTGATTGTACCTACCTTACTGTCTTGATGATCAGTTGGAACAAATGGGTGGTGACTGTTGAGGTGCAGCGTAAGGCTATGCAGTCGCCCGCACGGTAACCATCCACCTCAGTTTGGTTAATACTGGGGGTGTGCCACTGCTACATTATCTGTCGGTGAGAAACGTTGAAAGCACAAGGTCAAATCAGTAATTTAACAAAAACCTCAGGCTGGTTACGTCTTCTCTCTCTCTCTCTCTCTCTCTCTCTCTCTCTCTCTCTCTCTCTCTCTCTCTCTCTCTCCTCCTTCAATGCCCCAAAGAATATAAATAATTGCACTACCCACTATTTCCCTCCCGCGGCTTTAAACGCGACTTTTCGCGTTCACTAGTTCTCTCTCTCTCTGCCTCTCTGTTTTTATTTTTTATATTTTATTTTTCTTTTTTTCCTTTAAAAATTAATTAAATTTTTTTTTTTTGTTTCTGAGCGAAAACATAAAAGCGTGATCTCTAAAAGCAAAATCCCTGACTCCACAGAAATCCAACTCGTGACTTCTCAATATAAAGGTAAACATATTAATGGCAATTCATTTCATTTTCTTTTATTTTTTTTGTTTAAATCTCTGAATTTTATTCACTTTTTTACGACACGTGATTGTCTAGGGACAGAGTGAGTGAGTGGTGAGTGAGGAACTGAGTGAGAGTGCTTGGAGTTAGTGGAGCTAGATCTTGCTATTGTGCGTGCTGATTGGATTGATGGAAACGGAGAGAAAGTGCGGGAAAGTGAGGGGAACTTATACCGAGAGAAGAAAATGAAGTTCTACATATCGACGACCGGGATAAAGAGAGTGACGATATCAAAATCCGGTGGCAAAGGATCGTCGGCGCCGGCTCTGGCTATTCGCAGGATTTCGAGTTCCCGGACTCTGTTGCCGGTGGTGCTCTTGCTTGGAATTGTCTTGCCGTTTCTCTTCGTTAGAGTTGCATTTTTGGTGCTTGAATCTTCCTCTGTTTGCTCATCTCCACTTGGTAATTATTCTTTTCTGTTTTTATTTTTTTAAGAACAACAAAGTTGTTACTGTATTTGGTTACTCTTTATTTGAATTTGATTTGATTGATTTTTTAAATATTTATTTAGTAAATATAACAAAAGAAATAAAATCACATTAATAATTGAAAAATAAAATTTTAATTTTAAAAATTAATGTTTAAATTAACATACTACGACATTTTTCCTATTCGTAAAAAAATAAAATAAATAAAGATAATTTAAAGAAATGGAAGAAAAGTGTTTCCCAAATCGTAAAAACAAAAGTTGCTTGTTACTGTACGTTTATTGTTTTTGCAGACTGTATTGGACGGAGGATTTTCAGCGGGAGTGACACCTCTCTGGTAATTACATGTACTTTAATGACAAATATGCCCTTCTCATATTGAATAATTTTTTGCTGCCTAATAGTGATTAGTAAATAGTAATCTTCTATTATTCTACACTACAAATGATGTAGACAACAGAAATAGTAAAAAGTTCATCCTCATCTGGGTAATGCTAGCTGTACGGTGTCTTCTAGCGCGTGACATGGTCTATTTATTAAATTTGTACTAGTGGGAAAATAGATATTGTCATTTTCTGGCCCGGCCTTGGGGAATTAAATTTGGGAATTTACTTGGTATGTTTTACATTATTTTCTCTTTGCGTGATAAAGATTTTGCTGAAGGTATTTATTTTGTCACCTTCACCGACCTAAAATTTTCTTTGCATGTGATCTAATTCTTTGTTTTTGAACTTATGTCCGGTAATTCAAAATGATTCCGTTTTCTTGAATCTTGCCAACTATGCACCATTTTGATCCAGACAACTTTGTTTTGTATTTTGGTCAATTTTTTTTGTTTGATTGGAAATAAGTTATTGAACACCCACTTGATTATTTTTATTTACGTGCCTCCAATTTTTCTTGATATGGGCGATGCACTGATAACGTGGTGGAATCATGGCAGCTCTTATCCGAATTGTCCAACTTAAAAGCAGATTAGAAAATCCAAAATTTGTCATTGGTCGTCGTAAACTTTTTTTTTTATTACAATAAGACTTTTTGGATTAATTTATTTATAAATTTTATATATTTTGAGGTATTATAAATTTGATACTGTGTTAGTTATGACATTAAATTACGCATGCAAATTTTTATCCCTTAGTTTCCGTAGCTTGTAAATGATAGGAAAAGACAATTGCAATTTGCAAATTATGAGAAAGAATACATATTTGTTTTGAGTTGAATTGAGAGAAAAAAGAAGTGAGTAGGGCACCCCATGTTCGCAAGATGTCGATTTGAGGTACATGGCATTGTTATTATACTTTGCAGCTTTTTAAACAAATAATCAAGTGGGACCGGCTAATATTGTATCCACTCTTCATAGGCTTTTTGGCACTCACATTTTTAAGATATTCTCGTCATCTTTTACCCGGGAGATGGCATTCTTGATGAACTTAGAAATGGGTAATGGTGTTTTGGTTCTAGATCATAAAATTTGGAAAGAATGAAAATTCAGAGTGCATAGTCCATGGATTAGCTCATTTTGAGGATCTGTCGGCATTTCACATCTTACATGTTGCTTTCTAGAATTACGTGGCTAGTTGCTGTCATATTATCCTTGTCTACTTGATCTTAATTTATTTAAATTCAATAAAAAAAAAACACTAAGAAACAAAAATGATTGGTGGGTAAGTTGTTGGCTGCTTCCACTATGTTTCTTTTGAATGAAAATGTGTAAAGGTGGTCCTTTTGTGAACGTAAAAGCAGTCAGGAAGTTCTGGCTGTAGCCCATATTTGATGGTGTACAAAAGTCTTGTGACCTTTTGTCATCACACGTCAACACTGTTCAGTAAAACTGACGCCAGTAAAGTAATAATCCTATGATTTTTTATTGTTTATGTTCTTTATTGTGTTGATGCATGTACCATAAAGAAACTCAGAGAAGAATTGACGAGAGCGTTAATAGAAGCAAAGGATGGTAGCGATAAAGAAGAGGGAATAGAGGGTTCATTGGAGCCATTCAATGAGCTTGTGAAGGAAATGACGTCAAAACGACAAGACATCAAAGCCTTCGCTTTCAAGATGAAAGCTATGGTAAGTGACACGTATTTATACCCTTTTACTATACTCACTGCATTTTCGTTTTGGAGTTATTTTATTTACTTCAATTCTTTTCAGTCATTTTCGTTTACTCGTGTCTACTGCCTACTGGAATAGCATTGGTGATCTGATGTCAACTTCCACAGGCAAAGTCTGGTCAAAATCTGCTAAGCCAATCGAGTTTAGGCTAATCCTATGACTTAGCTTATATAAAATAGAATAAAGTCTTATGTGATATAATATTAAGTACTTAATGCAGACAATGAATTTTAAGTCAATCAGTTTGTAGAATTATATAACTTGTTTCTCAAGTCTTATATCTTACAAAGTATTATTTGTTACTATTATTATATAACAATTGGTATTTTTAATTTCCACTTCAGTTGGCCACTCTGGTCCAAATATGCTGAGCCAATAGAGATTAGGCTGATCTTATCATTGACTTATGTACGATGGTGCCAAGTCTTACATATTAAAATACTAACTTTACAATGATTCTTAAGTCTAAACTATCTTTACTATTATATAACCGGATTCATTATATATTAATGTTATATTAAATGACTTGCATTTAAATAGAATCTTATATTTACTTCCGTTTGGTCTTGTTAGATTAACTAAAAAAATTTGTCTACCTTACATTTTTTCTCCTCCCTTTTAATTATGAAATAATGGACTGGTACTAGTGCTAATGACATAAAGTGTAGGACTTTTTGGTATTGTAATGCCTAATTACTTTATTGATTTTTATTTGTCATGATAAACTGGTTGGTTTGATTTGAAATCTGTCCACGATAATAACTGGACTCAAGGTTGGGGGATCAGATTTCATAAAGGTGTTTAAGCCTTCAAACTTGACAGATACTGATATGTTTCAAGCTATGCATGTATTATTTCACCACCATCCATGGATCCATTTATCAATGATAACTGTTTAGCTATTCATTTATCAGTTTCCCAAATGCGCTAACGTTGACAGGAGAACAAATAGAAGTTGGACAATATATGAAGTGTTGTTAAACATGTCTTCTAGTTTATACATACTTCACATTTACAGTTGAATTACCATCAGAACATTCATGAATACAATAACTTGTCTGGAAGTTAATACATTCTACCTTGATGGTAACTCTATTGCAGTTAAAATGCCATCAATCTATGCATGACCTGTATGATGATTTGAAATTTTGTTTTGAACTGATGTCATTAATGAACAACTTCATTATGATAATGATTGCATCAACTACTAATTTATGAGGATAATAACATCATGTCCGAGCCCCTTACAAATTAGAGCATTTTTTCCAATATCAGCTTTTGAGGATGGAGCGTGAGATCCAGTCCGCTAGACATCGCGAGTCAATTTACTGGCATTTAGCTTCACATGGTGTCCCGAAAAGTCTACATTGCCTTTGCCTCAAATTGGCAGAAGAGTATGCAGTAAATGCCATGGCCCGATCTCGTTTACCTTCACCTGAATATGTTTCCCGCCTAACTGACCCATCCTTTCATCATGTTGTTCTCCTGACGGACAACATCCTTGCTGCCTCTGTTGTCATCTCTTCTACAGTCCAAAACTCGGCCAGACCTGAAGAATTGGTGTTTCACATAGTCACAGACAAGAAAACTTACACTCCAATGCATGCCTGGTTTGCAATCACTTCTTTTAGATCAGCAGTTGTTGAAGTTAAGGGATTGCATCAGTATGATTGGTCTCAGGAAGTGAATGTTGGAATCAAAGAGATCTTAGAGATTCACCGTTTGATTTGGAGCCGTTACTACAACAATTTGAAGCAAGAAGACTTTGAATATGAAAGGGATCATAGAAGATATTTAGAGGTCTTAAGTCCTAGTTGTCTGTCCCTAATGAATCATTTAAGAATCTATATTCCCGAGGTAAGTGCCCTAAATTTTGCCACAATCCCTTTCTCCTTTGATCAAATGGATAATGTTGAATTTCAATTTTTTAATGATAATTGATTTATTCTCTGACTTTCATGTGCCACAGCTGTTTCCAGATCTCAAAAAGATACTGCTCTTGGATGACGATGTAGTAGTACAACATGACATATCATCACTGTGGGAATTGGATCTCAATGGGAAAGTTGTTGGTGCAGTTGTTGGCTCATCATGTGGGGACAACTGTTGCCCAGGAAGAAAATATGAGGATTACTTGAATTTTTCTCACCCAACAATCTCTTCCAATTTTGACCATGACCGTTGTGCTTGGCTCTTTGGGATGAATGTCCTTGATCTTGAAGCTTGGAGGAGGTCAAACATCACAGTGACTGTCCATAAATGGTTCAAACTTGTAAGTGTAGTGTCTCCATTTAAATTCACAAGCTGGCTACTCAGAAACTGCTTAAAGATGCGTTTTGGTGGATAATTCATGTTAACATGTCTCTTCCCATCGTCATCCTAATGTTCAAATCATGAGAACCTTGGAGCTCTAAATCAATATTTCCATGCTACTTGAATTTTGTGACACTAAATATATGAAAATATACATACATTGCTAACTCGTATAATTCAGTGATATTCTTAATAATGTAAACAAACCATTTGATTTTTTTGTTTGTTGTTGTAATTCTATTATGGTATTTAACAGAACCTCAATTCTGGGTTGGAATTATGGCAACCAGGAGTGCTTCCGCCGGCTTTGCTTGCTTTGGATGGTAATGTGCAACCTATTGATCCTTCATGGCATGTGGTGGGGTTAGGTCAACGACCCCCAGAAGCTCGCAAAGAAATGTTGAAATCTGCTGCTGTTTTACATTTCAGTGGCCCTGCAAAGCCATGGCTTGAGATTGGGTTCCCAGAGGTACGAGGCTTATGGAATAGGCATGTAAATTTCTCAAACAAGTTCATTAGGAAATGTAGAATTATGGGGTGAAGGGGACAAAGTTCTCTCACTTGCGTACATTCATTTTGGGAACAGACAAGAGGTACAGTGTGAGACCGGAGGGAAGAAGGTTTGCCTTCAGTCTCTTCTCGCACTATGCACGATATTATATTAGTAGCATCTTGTCCATAATAGAAAATAGATGAAGGTACCACGCAATACACAACGATTATAAATGTAGCCATGTTGTATATTTCTTTCAGTCAATAACTCAAATTGATTAATGATGTTCTGATTTTGGTTCTATTTGGCGCAACCATCATGTTTTACAATTTTTTAGTTGCATGGATCTGAACAGCATAGCAGGAGGGTTTTGCCCATCATTTCACTCTATTGGTTTATCTATTTAATGTCAGTAAATTTATATTTGTTACTATAGACTCTGTTGAGATGCGCTTGGAGTTCATGAGAATGAACAACTTATTGCCAAAAGCAACTGCACATGCTTTTTACTTTTATCATGGAGCAGAAAGAGATAAAGATATCTCCTTTTCATGGAGTACAACGCATGTCACTAGGAAGGAAGCAGGTCATATCATATGACTGAATGCGCCATTTTTTAAACTGATGCATTGCCTACCAAATTATGACGTTGCACTACTTTGATCAAAAACCAGCTGTAAACCGCAGTACTTCCTTTTCGTGGTCTGCAATGTGTTAGATTTATGTCATTGACTTCAAAGTTGATCCTGTTGTAACTTGTGATTGATTAAATCATGGCAGGACATAGAATTGTATCAATGTAATGGGTTTATTTCGTGCTTAAATTGACCGATGGCATAATTATTTAAGTCTAGAAATGTTAGTTAGAGCCAGATTGGGGAACGAACTCATGCTGTGAAGAATAAACGACATCTAGGTCTCTGTGTAAGAAAACTAGAAGGACTTCTCGCGCACACACATACGCATAATTAAAACCTTCGGGAAATATTTAAAATTATAAAGAATCACTAGACCCTAGATCTTTTATTGAATGATTTTAGATTACAAACTTGTTCAATAATTGAAAAATAATGTAGGTGCTAGTTGCGTCAATTGGTAATATTTTTTGAGGTGGAACAAGAGGTTTGTGATTTGAAGCATGCTTACACCAAAATTACAGAGAAATTTAATTTATAATTAAGTAATATTAATGTGCTAGATATCAACTCTTCAACCTACCTATTTTTGGAGTTTTAGCTCACATCATCCATGTGCACCTTCTACTTTTTGACTTTTGGTTCATGATTCTTTGTTCTCTCTTCATAAATTCTTGTGAATCTTCTACTCTTAATGTATTTTCTTTTCTTTTTTTCATTTGTGAACCTTCTTGTCATTGATGTATTTGGTTGTTACTCAGTTCAAAGCATTTGTGTAAACCTTCTTGTCATTCATATATAACAACATATTCAAGAGATTACGATGTACTTGTTCTAGGCCACAGTTAAATATAAGAAGACAGACATAGCAGTAAAATATCAAGCATACATGAAACAAATTAAAAATAACAAAAGGCAAAAATGAATGAGAATTTAAGTGGTCAAGTATGTTTATGGAATAATAGGGTACATAATACAAGAGGGACTCCTTTAATAATAACACACAGTTAAGATTCTAAAAGTGAAAACCTAAGTCCCTTCATTATGGTGGACTTTGAAGGAACTGGTTTTCACCTTTTCATGTAAATACTACACTTTCAATCTGACAGACGCAAGGACGTAGAAAGGCTCTTGTATATATTGCTGCTGGTTGCTTTCCTGATATTCAACTGCGCCAAAATATCAAATTCAACACAACTAGTACATCCAATCCACGTATGTTTCAACTGCATGCATGCATCCGCCAAAATATCGAAGTTTTATTTTATGCTACGAAAGATAGAGGAACCTTACACAAGTTGGAGAGCAATCTGCTCGTCTTGGTGGGTGTATTGTTGATTGAGTTCCAGGAGGTTTACAGGAAGGAAGTTGCGATCATACTGCTGTGAATTAGCAGCCACAGATTCATAGACAGGCTGCCCTGATTCTTGCATCATGCTGTCTGATTGCTGCTGTTCCTGTTCTGCTCTCTCATTTTCTGTTATCTGCAATATACATATATATAACATCAATGAATTCTTTTATGATTTATTAATTGAAATTTGGCTAATATGTTGAAAACGAGAGTGAGAGAGAAAGAGAGACCCTTGCTCGGAGGTAAATGTTATCATTTTGCAGCTGGATTTCCTGCACATGTGAAAAAGAATAAAAAACTATGAATCAGTTCATAAGTATCTGAAGTTCAGTCTATTTGAGATTATAAGTGCACGAATTCTGCATAACAATGATTTTCAGATAGCCAAGCCATGGCTATATATTAAGTTGCAGCAGAAATACAATAGTTAGGTCATCCGAATTTTTTGTTTAATCATTCATCATACAAAAGTTAAAACTTTATTTCCAAAATAAAATGTTAAAAAGTTAGTAAATGCAAAAGCAAAATGCTAGATCAGGAAAGAAAAGTTACCCTCTTCTGCATGAACTCAATTTCAGCTAACAACATTTCGTTCTGGTAGAATTATTTCAAACATGTCAGTTGACAGGAAAATTTGTATAATCATATCTTAGAGACGATGAAAAGTGAGACTCATAATATCCCAGAATGTCCAACAGTGAACCAGAATATATACCTTTTTGGATCTGACTCTGCTGATCCCTTTCTCCAGTCTTGTTTCCAGGTTCTTCAGTTCCTTAAAGCTTAAAGAGCTGAGAGCCTCACCCAGAATGTGCCTGGCAATAACATGCATTGTCTATGTAAATCTCCACGGCAAAGGCATCGCTTGAAGATACTTAAATAAAAATCAAACTAATTCCTTTTCAACCTGGTGCGAGGAGAAATTCTCTGTAAGAATGCCTAGTCTATTGAACTATTCCTTAGAAATACCTATTCAAATTTTGAATCTCTCGGATTTGTCTTCGAAGCTTGGTGGCTTCTTGCTGGTAGAACTGAGGTGATGTACAGGAGAACTTAGTATTAGAATATTTCCATACCTCTTTAGTAAGGAATAGTAAGTGGGAATATGATATGTTCAAAGAATGAGCAAAATCTTGGTGAAATGAAGTATGCATGTATAAATGGACATGCATATAAGAGAGACGTGATTCCATTGCAAAATTGTAAAATATCATTCTGTTCTAAGATACATTCAGAAGAACACAGAAGCATTTACCTATGAAAGTATAAGAACATAGAAGAGGCGAGAGTATGTATTTTGCTAAGGAGTACGCACAAAAAATAAATAAATGAATAAAAAGTATATAAAAGAATCTTGTGATTTTAAAATCCTTATTAATATCTTTTTTTTTACTAGTTCATGTAATATACATACACACACACACGCACACATATATAATACAAAAATGTTCTGCTGGTTATTGACGCCTACATTATAGGACATACAAATATATATATAAAGCAATCATACAATGTCTCGTGAATAGTATTAACGTGTTAACTTATCAATTACTTACCGTATATGACAATATGGTTCATCATAACGTGAACATTATCGTCTCCTAAATCATTCTTATATATATTCACGAACTTATATCCTTTTTATGTGCTTTTAGATGCAAGGATATTCTTAAATCCTAGAGTTTTCAGCCCTTCTTGCCCTACTCCAGACACTATCCTACTCCAACATCATAGGACTTACTAGTGATACTTAAAGGAAACAGGAAGATGATGCCTTATAATAAATTAATGAAAATGTCTACGAAAGCAAAGGCTCAGCTTCACCAACAGGTGGTCTTTATGGTATGCTAGCTAGAGAAACTAAGCATTAAACTCTTAGGTGCACTATTCCGGACAGATTGTTTCAGCTCATGAAATTAATGATTGTACTGTTTGGGAAGTTTTGGGTTCTCTCAAAACCAAATTATGCCAGGTGATGGAAAACAATAGGATTCTTTCAGATTTCTAGTGTAATAACAACATAGTTGAGAAGTATAACACTACAAGGCATGAGACTTTCAACATTCCTTATTATCCACGGTAATTGCAATTTCTTCAATAAAATACCATTTCTCCCCCCCTACTGTGATTAGCTATATTAAAATTTACCTGAGTGTTAGCTTCAGTAACGGATCCTGGGTTTGAAGAATCCGTGCATGCTTTCTTGTACCTGTCAATTGTTGCTCTGACACTGCAAATAATTAAACAAAATTTTAAACTTCACAAATATTGTCAAATGCTTAAATTCCTCGATGATAATTAAAGCATGTACAAGCTTGCACTCATAATGCAAAATATCTCTTTATCTTTTATTTCTTCATCACATAGTCGAACATTAATCGTTAGCTCATCATAAGATCAATCTAAGAATCATGTTGCAAAGAATGGTAGAGAAATGTTATTGATGGAGTCCTTAAAGAGGTACAGTATGAAGAAAATTCAAGCAAGAATGCCAATGGTGTAATTTTTGAGGCCTTGATCTATCTGTTAAAACAAAAAATATATATAATAATACATGTATGTACACGTGTTTAACATAACATAGAAATCATAATGCCTCTATGGTCTTTCAATTTTTTGACCAAAAGTTTTTAAGTAACCCAAACCCAGCTCACCCTTTACTCAAATGAACAGACAGTAGATAAATGCATTAAACAAGAGAAAATCATCATATAACCTGAAGTGTTGGAAAAATACAAACATGGATTTTGTTTTATTGGAGTGAAAGCTTCTTTTCTTCTTTCTTTTAACTCTCCAACAAAAAATTTGGACCTCTGTGCATTATCAAATCCCTTCATTCCATACAACTTAAAATAGCAAAGGCAAACCAACATATGAAGATATATGAGGTGAGCTAACTACAAAAAGAAAGTTCTCAGTATAACGAGCAAGACATATTCTACTAGCAAGATCTCTTTACCATTTCAAGAAGATTTTACAGCCAATTATTTTCTTATAATTAGTATGGAATTTTTGTGTTGGAATTGAAACCATTCTATTTTGTTTCATGTTGCACATAAGCAAGTATGCTGAGAATTTAGAAAATTTTAGAGGATCCACTGCAGCTTAAATATATATAAATATATATATATAAATGGTATCAGATGTATCAATTTAATTCAGAAGTACTTTTAAGTAATAGAGTAACACATACCGAATCAAAAGAATTTTTTTATAACACTATCACGCTCTATGGCAGAGCGAGAACTGAATATTGAGTATATGATAAAATGAATATCATGGGGCGAGTACCAGGAAAAGTAGAACATAAAATTTTCAAATCTATGACAAAGTGAGAGGGCAGGCTTTGCCATGCACTGCAATATATTGAGTGCCAATGATTGCATGCATTGTGCAGGTAGACTCATTTAACTATAAGGGGAAAATGTACTTGAACAGAAGTAATCTAGAAGAGCATGAGAAAGTATGTAAAAAGCATGATAGAGTTGCTTTTCCTGGAAAATCCTCGGGATAATTTTCTTGTTGCCATTGATTTGATTTCGATTTGAGCATAAAATGTGGGTAAAAGTTTAGAGAGGAAAAGGCATACAACACCATCAAGAAATGAACTTTTAAATAGCAAATACATGTGAAAGTAATACATTGAAATGGTACATTGGAGTGAACAAAAGCAAAAAATAATAGAGAACGAGGACAATATAGGCCGTGAATGTCATTATCAATGTTAGGTTTTGTAGGTGTAAAATTTTATGAATGATCTTCACAACACAACCAAATTAAATAGTACTAAAAAAAATTAGAGTCAAGTTAACTATAAGCAAATATAGGTATTAATTAATTAATTGATAAATTTTCTTAAAGTGAGACAACAGGTATGGGGTTCAAATCCACTTACCGAATTAGGGAGAGATTTGAAAAAAAACTCGGACTCTTGCTTTAGATTACTCCCCTCTCCATGTTTCTATTCTTATTTTTTGGTCGAGTACAACGTGTTATTTTAAAAATAAAAAAAGATTGTAACACCTGTATTAAAACTCTAGGTATGCAAATTCCTTTTTGAGAAACCAAGAATCATAGCATCATATGAAAATTGACATGGTATAAGCAAAGCATATATATGTGCACAACAAAAAGTTTCTGATTTGAAGACCACCATACAACCAGATTAAATGATGAATTATAACTTAGAGGAAAAAATTGCTGAAGAAAAGCAATTCCCAAATGTTTCAAATTAATATATATATAAGGAAGAAAGACAACCAAAAAGAGAAAACACTTCAGGCTCAATAATACAGTACAATGTCATTACAACAACAATACTGTTTCAATACTCAAGAGCTAATATTTGTGTAGGCATCTTAACTAGGGAAGCTGTTATAAATTAGATATTAATGTCACTTTCTATGTTTCGAATTATAGTAAGGCTTCATTAATGTTTCTCTTCATTAGTATGCCAAAAAGGATTTTGAAATAGAGAACAACTTCCATTGATCAACAGAGTTAAGTACACAGTGCGTTTTAGCACAGAGAACTTAACTTCATTCTATGGTATATTATTATTAGCTTTTAGAAAATATTTTCAAGAAAATTCTCTACTATTGTAAATTATTATAATGAAATTAGACACATATTGGCATTCATCTGCTCATTTATATTCAACATGCAGAAGCAAGCAATACAATGAATTGCTATTTTAAAAAGTAATTTTTTGTGATGATTGTAAAATCATTGAAATAAAGAGAATTAAATTATCAATAATTGAAATAAAATATGAATGTTCATAATTGAAAGAGGAATATTTAGTTAATCGAATTGTTATATTACCCTATAAAGGACTAAAAATGTGTAGTACAACCTAACCAATCAATCCAAAAATAAATAAATAAAGAAATAGCTTAAAACATGACATGAAGGAAACAATGACTTGGATAAAGAAACACAAAAAAGACTACAAAATTAAAAAGAATAGCAATGATTATCGTTCGAAACTGTCTATAAATTTAATAAAATGTATTTTTTTTTAATATGGGTATTAGTTAAAAATAATTTTTTAAATAGTAAAACAAGAGTAAAAATAAAATCTCGTTCACATAATATGTTAGGAGATCCTCCTTGTATAAAGAAACAAATTTGATCTGAAAGAAATTAAAAATGGTAAAACTTTTGATTGATTTTTGCACAGACATAAGCTGATCAGTCAACTAGGTATCATAAACCAGGCTCGCTAGCCCTTTTCTTTTCCTTCAAAATAAAAGCACCGTATATTGTTACCTTAATTTTGTCGAGCAACTGATTGGTTGTCACTGCCATGCCGGCAGAAGATCCCCAATATGATTGGCTCGACTGTTTCTTCCTCTGTGTACGCGACACGTTTCATTTACGTAGCTACACAGTAGGTAAAAACCTAAAAGATCCCCTTAATATCCACCACAAATCAGTACAAAATCCAAAACAAACCTTAAAATACTTCCTTTTTATACTATATTTATTTTGTAATTTAAAAATATATATGAAAAGTATTCGTGTGATTGTGTGTTTCTCTGAATATACAGAAAAGACTTGTGTCATTTGTCAAAGATGAAAGAAGTCTGTTTGCAGCAGCCATTGATGAACGTTCCAGTCTAGTGCAGACAACCCCATTGGCTCGTACCCTTTTGTTTTCCCTTCTCTTTTATCTTCTGTCATCTCAAATTTTTTTTACCCCTCCTCTTTAACAGTCACGGATTTTCCCAGAAAAATTCAGACATAATCTTCTGAGTTTCAGTCCTATATAACTTTTGATAATACACATATATATTAGGTATAAAATTCTGTATAATATATGTGTGTGTGTGTGTGTGTGTATATATATAAATTTTGAGCAGTATGTTTCCAGATATATGAAAGCTCTATTTAATTTGATTTCCTGTTCGTCAAGATTTTGGGGGAAACATGTGTATGGATCATGAACAAAAGAATTGATATATAGGTTTGGTTTGCATAAATTCATATAGTAAGTAGGTCTGCTCATAAATAAAAGCTAAAGTTTTTCCAACAGTGGAAATTTTTGTTACTCTTTTAATATATGAAGATTGAAGCAAAACTAAGTTTGATTCAGGCCCCATCATCTCTGAAGAGAATTGTTTCCACAAAAATGGAACTCTCTCTATCTCTCTCACACACACAGCTCTCTTTAGAATTAATGAACAATGAAGTGGAGATCTGCCCTAATTAAACTGATTGCCACTTCAGCTATCTTCACATGCTCATATACTTGTTTTTCCTCCTCAGTTCTTGTATCTAAAATCTTGCTTTTTTAGCTTCAAAATGTGAAAGAGATCTAGGTAGATTTCACCGTTTGAGACAAAATTTGAAAATTGAATGCAAAGAGATGTATGATAATAAAAAGAGAAGCCAAGGAATCGTGACAACACTTCCTTGTCAGATGTGAAGAACAGAAAAATCTTGTCTGACGTGATCAAAGATTCTTGCGTTGTAACTAAGACATGATAATACAGCTCATAGAAGAAATGGTAAAAAAAATGGGACAAAATCAAGATACCCATCAACTCTAGAAACTTTTATACCTAACTAAAAGCCTAAAACTGACTAAGGAAGTAAGTTTCGTGGCAAGATTTAAGATTTGTTGGATACTCTTCTGGGTTTAATAAAACCCTAATCATCTGAAATTATTTGTTGTGGAGAGGGTAAAACGGTAAAAGGGGTCGGTTTCCGGAGGCCATTAAGTCATTAAACCTTCTCTATAGCTCGTCACGGTAATTGAAGTAAGATTATCATCTGAAACCCTAATCTGCAATTTTGACTGGTTCTTCGTTACCATCTTTTTTTTTTTAACCAGTTTAACCAAATCCTCTGTGAGTAAAGAAGGGAAGAGATCCGGACAGTCTATAGTATATTTATTTTATTAATTGGCTTTGTCAGATTGATTGATGTTAGATTTGTTACAAGAGTAAGACACAGCAATCTGGGTTTTGAAACACTATCTGGAATTGATGGGGCTTTTCTGTTGTTACTTTCGTGCTATTAAGGAAGCGTCGAAGAACACGGCTTTTGTTGAAGCTGACTGTTGTAGGCTGATAGACGGGAGAGAGAATGAGAGAGAACGAAAGAATGGCACGACTAAGATCAATGGAAGGAAGAGAAACTGCAGATTTCAGAAACCTGGAAAAGGTTTGATTGATAAGTGATGACCCTCGTTGTTGCCCTTAGAAACTTAAAAGAGCAACCACACATCACATCTATTTACATCTGTTATAGCAGATCTGCGTATCTATCAAACAAAGAAGAACTGAGAAGAAAAGTAAAGAAGAAAGAGAAATAACTCAAAATCCCAGAAACGGAAACAAAAGAAGAACAAAGAAATTAAGAGAAACTAGTGTATCTTTGTTAGGGATAACTTGATCTTCGATATAGAACACACAAAAAAAATAATAATAATGATAATAAATAAATAAAAAAAATCATTGTGCTTTTATGCAGAAAACCCAAAAATATTTAACAGAAGCTGGAAACCACTCGTTAAATCATCAATATGGAAGAAAAATAACTCAAAAATTCTAGGAAAAGAATGAAACTTCATCAGTGACACCCTTAATTAACTGCACGGAACAATCAGGATCATCAAAAATCTTTTTCAGACATATATCTATCTCAACAAAACCAAGAAAAAAAATGCTAAGAAATATTAATAAATAAGAAAAAGCAATACCGGAGAAACTCATTAAAAAAAAGGAAAAAAAAAGAAGAAGATGGAAATTGAATTTGAGGGAGATAGATTGCAAAAATCAAACCTGTTGTTAGCATATTCATAAAGGCGGCCACGGCTAGAGAAGACGATGAGAGAAACTTCAGCATCACATAAAACCGACAATTCATAAGCTTTCTTCAACAAACCATTTCTGCGTTTACAGAAGGTGACTTGTCTGTTAGTTGTGTTCTCGATCCGCTTAATCTCAATTTTGCCTCTTCCCATTTTTTTATGGGAAGAGCTTTCTGGGTCTTGGTTAGGGAACTCCGTGGTTGCTGCCTGAAAAAAAAAATTCCAAAACTTGATATGATTTCGTCACCCAAATATATATAACTTGTTTTAAAGCCAGAAAAATTTTCAGTTCAAATCTATACACACATATATGTAAACAAAGCCTTATATCATACTACATGTAATCTTGTTTTATGCACTCTAACCTGGTAAGAAGACTAAAGAGGAATTAAAGATTCTTCAACTCGCTCCCTTCTTTTCTTTTCAGTTGAAAAACAGCTGGAGTTGCAGAAAATGGAAGTGAGTTGTTCTTGCCTGCTGATGGATATATATAAATAAAAAATTAGACCCTCCAACTATAAATGTAATATAAATATTATTCTTCCTCTTCAAACACTGTATATCATTACACATATATTCTACTAAGAAGTATATCTTATAGAATTTGTAACATCTAATAAATAAAATTAATGCGGTTGATGATTAATAGTAAAAGAAAGAGGGGTTGATATTTTGAAGTAAAAATTGAAGCTCTATTATATATGTATGGGGAAAAGCGAGGGGGAAAAGCGATAACAAAAGTTTTATTTTGGAAAGTAACTTGTAATGTAGTTGAATGAGTCATTGGTACCAAGTTAAGGTGTACTCAAAAGCTTGCTTTAATATTTAATGAAAATTACAGAACTCCCATGCCGAAGAAAATTTGTTCTAGATTTGTTTGAATATACAATATAAATTATTAATTAATAAAAAATTAACCATTAAATAATATCTATGTCAATAAATTTCTATTTTATTAATTACAAGAGTATCATGTAATTGCCAATGAAAAAATTAACAATAATATTAAAAATACAAACTTCTATACATAATAATTATATAATATTATATTATTGCCACGCATTTTATATAATTTATTTTTTAAACTCTCATTAAAATTATATTTTATTTTAAATATATATATATATATAACATGTGATAATGATATAATATTGTCACATCAATTTATATAAATAAATTTGCATAGGAGGTTCTCTAAGCTTACTTACAAAATTTCATTGAAATTCTCTTTTGGATTAAGAAGAATATATAAAGTTATTTTAAAATTACTTAATTATATAATTTTTTTATAAAAAGAATAGTACTTTTTCCTTAATAATGGAGATAAATCGAGAATATGTTTATTGTAATACAATCATTTATATTATTTAGACATTCTATTTATTGTAACAATGAATATAGTTAAAATTTGGTGATTAATTAATTTTTTACAATAAAGATAAACTTTTTCAACGGGTCTAGCATGACATGATAGCCAATTCGGCGACTATTTATCTTAGGAAATTGATTGGGTAATAAGTTCTTGTGAAGAGATGGAAGAATTCTTGCACCTATCCAGCAAGTGGCAATGAACATTTCCCACGTTTGTATAGCTCATTCAAAATTTACTATTAATAAAATGAGAAACTACTATTAATACAAATGAGAGATATATAAATTATTTTCATAAAATTAATTTTCTGGTGGAAAGTAATTAACTTGGTTTAAATTCTTACTAAGCTAAGCCTTCTCCATTTTCAATTCCAACAACATTAATTGCAAGAGAGAAATTTAATTTCAACAATTGCAATCACCTTTTGTGAAATCTAATTTCTTGATAAATTAATAGTGCAACTCAACTTTTAGTTATACTTTACAAAAAGAACTATTGCTCTTGTTTTTAACGGTGAAAGAAACCAATCCATGATCATATCGAGTTATTTCTATAAATGGATGCAAAAGAATGGGAGGCCCTAAGTGATACATAAGGGTCCCCCCTCCTTCCATTATTTAAATAATTTGACAATAATCTTCAACAACTTTTGGTTTATGGTAAATGCTCCTATTCATAAATTATATATATATATATATATATATATATGAGAATGACTAGCTGCCACAATTACTTAAGAAATCTTTTGATTTGATCTCAAATCTAACAAGCTTTTTGCACCACATTCCAACATACATTTGGAAAGTTAATCGAACTTATTTGTTTGTAGAAAGGAATTAGGTATGGGGTATTGAGTTTTTTTGGGTCGATTGTTCTTTGTTACAAAATTTTAATAGGTTTGATGGAATCACAACTCAATCCAATCTCATATTCATGTTACTCTTTATATGTAATTATAGTAGTTTGAAAATTTTAAAATAAATTATATCGTGCAAGAATATGATTAATTTGAAATCATACAATTAATCTCTACTTCATTTAACACATGCAAAGGTAGTCGAATTTTTATGTATATAAATTGTAAAATTGACGCTTAAATGATCAGTCCTTAATTCCTTATCTTTGTTAAATGCTAACATTTTATTTTTATTCTCTCCGTGGATTGAAGAAATTCAAGCCTAGCTAGGTGGGTTATGTTTACAAAATCAAAGACATTACACAACCTAATTAATAACCAAATTAAGTGACAGTAATCACTGTTTAAATAAATAATATTTTCGTACGAGAGTGAGATATCACCTAAAATCTAATAAAGAATAACTTTCATTCACAACCAATTACCTCTTTCTCAAATTCATGTGCCATAACTGCTTGTTTGCTTATCGGTTCTACATGTTAGATGAGCCACAAAACGTATACACTTTCTCTTTCTCAAAAATACACTCTAAAAAATCATTCCGAGAAAATGACTCCCTAGTTCTACTTACACATGCTCAACATTGAATCTAAAATTGAACATATAAAGAAACTTAATATATTCTCTCGTTGACTTACATATACTTATCTACATATGAATAATCTACTATAAAACCCCGTTAATTTATATGAAAATAATTTATATAAAAAATTGAACATATAATTATTCATTTTATTGTGTCAATAGTGAAAATTGACATTAACGAATCAACATGAATGCTGCTTCATCCTGTAGTTTTATGTGAATTTCTTTCAAAAACTTTGCAAATGAAGGATGAATTTTCATGCATAGATTTTTTTTTTTTTTTCTGAAGGATGGAGAATTCATAAATGCATAGTAATTAATTTGATTCCAAATTGTTTCCCATATGACTCATCAAGTCAACCACTATTCTATCTCTGAAACTTGCTTGGTTGAATCAAGTCTCCTCTTACTTGAACCACCTTTCCTTTTAAAGTAAACTCTATTAATATATGATTTCTAGGTCGTAGACTATGTTGGAGTAGATTAGTGCTACATGTACTACAATGGAGAGCATAGATCAACAACGACAATATTATCATCAAGGAAATTGTAGTAATATTGTCAATCAATGTTGTAAATATAACCATCTATCATTCTCAAAGTCACCGCCCCTCAATTCACATTGTATTTGCTGACTGAAGCAATAGTTCAATATGCTCATGGGCTATAAATCATACAATAATTCATCTCTGCAGACTGAAACATCCCTCTCAGCGCCTTATTCGCTCTTGCTTCTCTCTTTGATATTAAGTTAGTAAGCAGTACTACTGCATGCCCTAGAGTTTCAACGGAAGATGATCACGTACAAACACGTTATAATTATTAGAAAATGCATGCAGGAAATTGCGAACTTGCTTTCTCTCTTAGCCAAATGGGAATGAAAGGTCTTTTCCAGATCATCATATAAACGTTGGGTTAATTGATCAAGTCTGAAACACAGGAAATTATATGTATGTATTCTTTGTTATGTATATTACAAAGTATTTTTACAGTCAATAAATGCATTATCTGTAATGCTCAGTTCTCAGTTGGCTTTTCATATTCTGTTTTTGATCCTTTACCCAGTGCTGCCTACAATCACAGCCAAAACTCTCTTATCATCCCAGAAGAAAAATTCTTGAAATTTTGTGCATAAAGGACCACATTGGTGGGTACTAGTACTGTAAGTTTATCATTGCTCACCCTAGCTAGCAAGTTATTTTCATACTTAAAAAAATTGAAAATTAATGTGACCCATCGAACCAATTATATACATAGTATACTGTATACATATGTGTCCTATATAATATAACACGCTATGCTTAGTCATCTATCCAGCATGTAAATTAGTATCAGAAATAGGCAAAAAAAAATGATTCAAAGGACATAGTTTATACTTTTGTTTTAATTAATTAAATTATATTAGATGATAAACAGTTGGGAATGATATTGCATCTACTAACTCGATAATGGTCAAGAAGAGGACGGAACAAGAAAGTTTGTTCTCTATATTATTGCTAGATTGTTAGCATTGCTAACCCATTTTTATGTTTATTTGAACATTCACAGATTCAAATTACTTTAAAAGATGATCATTGTTTCTTAATCTCAACTTTCACAAGAGTATATATATGTGTATGGGATTAATAATAATAATAAATAAATAAATCTTGTTTGTATATAATTAAAGATGTAGATGTGTTAATAGATTATTCAAAAGTTAGATGAATTTATATTAAGAGAAGATTGTAATTTTACTTCAAAATTTTGTCAAAAACCATTCTTTGTAAATGTTATTTCCATACAAAACTTGGAAGAGATTCTTGACAATCATAATATAATACACCACACAAACACATCATGTTCATGATGTTCAACGCCCCCATGCACACATACAAGTTAAAGATGTGGGGCAGCTAAATAAAAGAAAGATCATGTTGAGCCCCGCATATAAAGCTAGCGATATCGAGAAGGTTAGAAATTGAACGACTTTGAGGTAAGCTAAAATGTTAAAACATACACAAGGGATTGAAACGACCAAAGCAGAAGGAATTTGCTGAAACGGGGTGGAACATTGACCAACACAAAAACATATACAAGTGGAGCAAAGTTGACATCATTAATTATTATATAGGAAGAAGAGAAAGAAGAATGGGCAAAATTATAATATTCGCACATATAAAATAAAACCACAAAATGCATCCCCTATATGTCTATATAGACGCAAGTTACTATTTATGGTCAGAAACCAAAGCCGATAAACAAAGGCATGAATGAATAAGATGAATTGCTAAATGTCCTTTTCTTTTTCTTGTTATTTTTTCAATTAGAGGGAAGGGGAACCTAACGCAAGTAAAGTGTCACGGAATTAGAGTTGTGGTGCACCATTTTGCTAATAAGTTAGATTAT
>JAXCLQ010000001.1:7651873-7674280 GCA_035584115.1 Cedrela odorata | reverse complement strand
ATATATATATATATATATGTTGGGTTAATTGATCAAATCTGAAATACAGGAAATTATATGTACATATACTTTGTTAATAGATGCATTATCTGCAATCTCCAGTTCTCAGTTGGCTTGTCAAATTCTGTTTTTGATCCTTTACCCAGTGCTGCCTACAGTCACTGCCCAAGCTTCTCTTATCATCCCAAAAGGAAAATTCTTGGAATTTTGTGCATAAAGGACCACATTGGTGGGTACTAGTACTGTAAATTTATGATTTCTTACCCTAGCTAGCAAGTTATTTTCATATTAAAAAACATTGAAAATTAATGTGACCCATCGACCAAATATATACATAAACATATAGGTGTCCTATATAATATAACACACTATGCTTAGTCATCTATCCACCATGTAAATTAGTATCAGAACTAGGGGAAAAAAATTGATTCAAAGGACAGTTTATACTTTTGTTTTCATTAATTCAATTTTATTAGATGCTGAACAGTTGAGAATGATATTAAATATACCAACTCTGATCATGGTCAAGAAGAGGACGAAACAAGAAAGGGTTCTTCTCTATAAATTTGCTAGATTGTTAGCATCACATATTCAAATTAATTTAAAAGATTATGTTTCTCTCTTAATCTCAACTTTCACACGAGTAAATATACGTGTATGTGATTAATAATTAAAAAAATAAATAAATCTTATTTGTACATAATTAATCTTGTACACATGTTAAAAAATATATATTTAAAAATTAAATAATTTAAATTAAGAGAATGTTATAACTTAACTTTAAAATTTTGGGGAAGCTAAAATGGATAAAACATACGCAAGGGATTGAAATGACCAAAGCAGAAGGAATTTGCTGAAACGGGGTGGAATATTGACCAGCACATAAACATGTAGAAGCGGAACAAAGTTGACATCATTAATTATTATATATGAAGAAGAGAAGAATGGTTCAAAAATATCATATCGACACACAAACACAACAAAATACATCCCCCATATGTCCATATGGACGGAAGTTAATAATTTACGGTCAAGAAATAAAGATGATAGGTGAATTGCTAAATCAAAATGGCCTTTTTTGGCTGGAATGTTGTTGTCAAACTGTTGCTAGTATATATGGGGTCGAGGGACCACAGATGCACTGGAGCATTATGATATTGGGGACTTCATGAAAATGATGGTGAAAGATGCCAATATTCAATGCGTTACCTAATACCATAAATGCCACAAAACATGTCACCATCCTGCCACAGTAAGAAAATTTTGGATTGCTTATTGTAAAATTTATGCGAGAAGAGGGTAGAAGGAACATAGTATGATAATTTATCTACCGGTTTCAATGATTTCTTTTTCTGTTGGTTTCTGCTTTAGATCTAATCCATTAATATGTCCTAATTGAAAAGGGACGATCTCTTTTTCCATGCATGCAAATCCAATCAAACCACATAAAAGTTAAAACATTCTCTACTAGTCTCCCACCCCCTCCCCCCTCACTCGACCAAGTGCCAAGATAAAATCAAGATTTTCTTAAAACATTCACATAAACTTCTGGTATGACAAATCCTTTATGATTCATTAACCTAATTAATATAATTTCATAATGGACTATTGTCAGCATGTAACAGTGTACACCTCAAAACAACCTAATTTTATATGTGTTTGCGTTACCACTCAGCCGCAGCTGCCGCTATCTGCAGATGGGTTCAGCTTTGCTGGTATATTGCAAATCAAGGCATAACTTTATGTCTCTACTAATAGTATATAGGCTGCAGTTGGGCTGGTCTTGTGGATTCATTCTATGCCCTTAATTAACAATTGCTTGTGTTGTTTCAGAAACTAACACATCAGAAGTCTAATAGATAGTTTTCAAAATAATACAAGGAGTATTGACAACCTAGAGCAAAAAACTAGATTAGACATAGATAGAATAACTCCCTCCAAGAAGAAAATCAACTTTATTCTTTACTCTCGCATCCAATCTTGTGAACATAACAGAGCTTGCGCAAGAGCAGGACGTAGAGAACTACGATCTTGATCCAGCACTCTTCTTCCAGTGTTGAATGCCGAGTCAGGCATAACTTTTGACATGGAAATTCCCAGAATATTGCGTGCCATCATAGATAAGATAGGATACCTTGGAGTGTGAACTTTCCACCAATTTAGTACGTTGAAATCAACATTACGAGGAAACAGAGGTTCTTCCAAGTACTTGTCCAAATCCGACTTAGAGCTTTGACACTGAGTGGTTTCATTGAGGAATTTGTCAAACCCCATCAGTCTATCCCTTGACTCTCTCCCAGAAATTGACATACTGCTAGAACTGCCATTTGTGTCAGTAAGACCATGGTCAAGAGAAGAAGCTAATGGAGAGCCAATTGAATGTTCATTGTATAGTGTCTTAATACACTCAAAGACATCATCAATGAGTTCGGAAGCACTACCACCATATAATAGTGGATAGTAATATTCCATCAACTTCATCTTGAATCGAGGATCTAACATTGCAGCCACTGCTAAACCCAAGTTGCATTTATCCCAATACTCATCGAATTTGCTTCTCATTTTTATAGCCAAAGAACAAACAAACTCATCTGGATTCTTACACCATTCAATCAACTGCAGATGTATATCACAGATCTCAGGAAAATATATATTCGCAGTTAGATACTTGCTCTTTGTGAAAACATTCATAACTTCAACAAAGAGCTTCAAGCAGCCAATTATAGCATTCACTCTCTCCCACTCCACATCAGATGGGCACATTTTGTAGTCTGGCTCATATTCTTGCAAATGAGAAAATGCCTCCCTGTACTCAAACGCATCTTTGAGCATGGAATATGTGGAGTCCCACCGTGATAGATTATCAGTGCATAAGCTCTTTTGACTCTCAATTCCAACTTGAAGAGCCAGTTCATTAAATTTTGCTTGTGTTGATTGTGAATTTTTGACATATCGAATGCTTTCCCTTATCTTAATTGTTACATCGCAGAGCGCTTCCAGTGCATCTTCAACCATCAGATTCACAACATTTGTCGCACAGCGTATATCAAATAATTGACCATTTAAATAGAGGAATCGATTCTGGGATAGCCTGTCTTTAATCCTACAGACAATGTTATCGCTGCTAGCCCCACTATCAAAAGTAACAGAAAATAACTTACGATCTATATCCCAATCCATTAGACATGTCATGATAACTTCTGAATGCATGTCTTCGGTTTGAGAAGGATCAATCATGATGAAATTCAGAGTCGTCTTCTTTAATTGCCAGTCCTCATCAATGAAGTGCGCTGTCAAACACAAGTACTCGGAATCACCTGAAGCAGACCGCACGTCAGCACTGAGGCTGATTTTTCCAGGTAATTTATCCAACATTTCATACACTTTCTGTTTCTCTTTCGCATAAATTTCCATACAATCAGCCTCAACTGTATTAGAAGTCACAAGTTCGAAAAGTGGCTGCAGGTTCTTAACAAATACTCTGAATCCAAAATGCTCAACCATAGCCAATGGATAGCCATGCAAAATGATCATGCGAGCAAGATCATATCTGCTACGTTTTTGATCCAAGTTATTAATCCCAAGGTTAACATTGTCATCTTTCATCTGCTCTTGTTCATATTTCACAAGGCTAACAACTTCATCCTTTTTCTGCTCTTGATCAATAGTCACAAGGGCAAGGGTTCCTTCCTTTTTCTTTCCCCTTCCAGAAAAATACTGAGGTCCATGACTAGATCTTCTCTGACACCTAGTTAAATGGTTCCTTAAATGTGATGTTCCACTAGTACTCGAACCGCTAAGTCTCTTTTTACAATGCCTACAAACAGCCACACAGGTGTCACCCTTTTTCAGCCGATCAAAGTCATTCCATACAACAGATTTCAATCTGCTCGAATTGACTATGACAGCATCCGACAAATCCATTGAATGAACCTGTTATTTTAACGATATGTGCACATCAAAAACAAAGGAAGTGCATCATTTAGCAAAAAAAGAACCTGGTAGCCATGAAATTAATACAATGTTTGTTTAGAATGATGAAAGCCAATGGCAAAAGCAGCAACATATACAAGAAGTCAAAACCAATCATGATGAGATCTAGCTTTAGAAAGGAAAAGATAGAATATGAGCGCAATTGGTATGTCTAGGGAATTATTTTTGAAATAATCATTTACTTCAAGGGAATTCCCAAGCGTTTCCTGAAAGTTCACTAAAGAGTCGGCAAATGGCAGTCAAAAGGTATATCAAGAGCAGAATCCATAAACATCTCCAGCTATCAACCAATAATTAGATGGTCTGAGAAACAGTCAGGGTATCCCAAAGATGGTTTTACAAAAATGGACATGTTTTATAATTTCACAGCCACTGCCACCACTGCCACAGCCAAGAAGAGACTACAAAGGAAATTGATAACAATCAAGTATCCACAGCTAAACACAAGCTCTATTTGATGGAATGATAAACACGGCTCCAAACAGAACATTCTACCAGATTTATGTTTTACATATGATTCTTCATATAAGGCCACTCGATAACATTCTGTTTTCCACTTCCTAAATATATAAGAACTTCCGTTTCATATACTTTTAGATTCTAAAAATGTTTTCACTTCATTTCCCATTTGGCATGAGAATTTCCAACGCACTTAACGCATTTTCTCTAACATCTTCTCTGGTATCCTACATGCATCTATTTTTGTTTCCTCATCTACATTCCCCACTAATAGTATAAATTAGGACCAAAGAGAACATTCTTGCACCAAGTTTCTCTAATGCATAGCAAAAATTAAATCAAAAGTGTTTACCTATTATTCACTGTATCCAGGCGATACCAAAGTGTATTTATGTAGTGTAAAAAATAATTTGACAAATAAAAAGGGTCAGATAAGGCTTAATTTTGAACAAAAAGTAAGGTGCTTCGAGGATGTTTTCAAATGCAGCACAACGTATTAACTATTAAGCCACCATATTAGAGAAGTTCATCACTCGACAAGTAGTTTATCTAAACAAAGTATCTAAAAGTAACACCAATTTAGCTAGCATAGGTTGACCTAGGTATAAAAAGAAGACTCCTTGAAACATCTAAAATGAAACAATAATTACACAAAATTCTACAGTGCTTGACAGCCATACCAGCAATAATCACTAACTATGCATTATCCCATTTTTGATAAATGAGAACAGATAATAATTCAGCCATCACAAAATTAATCAAATTAGACCAACAGTATACTAAACAGAGACATTATTGACAAAAAAAAAAAAATCTATCCAGAAAACTTTCGAATCAAAACGAATGAAAACTATCATTGCCTACAATTTAATGCAGGCAAGTCCCAACCCATAAGCACGTCCTTTATTAAGCAAGTATATCGGGTACGGGTCGACCCGTACATTAAGAACAGTCGGAGAACAAGAACATGCCTGAAACCCAAGGTTTCCAGGTACGCAACCTATTGTGATCGCCACGACCCGAGAAATCCAACCGACACGAAACGGGTTATAACCGATCGGGTCAAATGGCCGATTCAGGATCCGATGGATCTCGGATAGGAATTTTAAGGGGAAACCGTAAAGCATTAGGATTTTAAAACTACCCAGAAAAATAAAATTTAGAACTAAAAATAAATAAAGTAATAAAGTAAACAAGATAATTAGGGTTTTCGAGCTTACGTTGAGTATCCAATGTGGAAGTTGCAGAGACCCGATTTGGGTTCGGTTAGGGTTTCGTTGCGGTTTTTGTCACAGAAGAAGGGAGGGTGATGTTTATAACAAGGGGTAAATATGGAAATGAATGTCAATGTTGGCGACAGAGGTCGTACATAATTTGGGAAACGGAGGCCTGAAACGTCATGCGATTACCAATATACCCTTGATTGTTTATAAGGAATTTAGTTTAGTTTTCTTTAACTTCGAAGAGAAATTAAAATTTTCACAGCAAATTGAATTTTATATTCTTATCATTTCACATATCCATAAATGAGGTGATATTAGATAATTTTTTTTTTCTAGTTTTTAATATTATATATTACATTTTGTAAGTATCCACACTATCAATGTTATGTCAAGGTATTCAAAATTTTAATAAATTCTAAAATATTTAATACTATTAATAAATAAATTAGTTTAATAATTTATTTTTTCACTAATAGTATTTTTAATTCAAGAAAAAATTTAAATAAAATTTAGTTTTAATAAAAATCTCTCAATTAATCGATATACAAATTACTTGTAATAATATTTTTAAAATAAAAATATAAAATAATTATCAATTTTATCATATTATATTATATAATAAAGTTTTAAAAATTATTTAAAAAATAAAAAATTATAATTAAAAAAATAAAAAGTTGTCTCGTGTCCAAACAAAAGTTTAAGGTTTCGTTTTGTTTACGGACAAGGCACGAGATTTGACTAAAATATTTTAGTCCAATCTCATATTTGTTGATGTGATAAATTAATATTTTTTTAATAATTTTAAAAATTTTATACCATAAAAATTATTGAGATAAAATAAAATAAATATTTAAAATTAAAAATAATTTATAAATAATTTAAATTAATATTTTAAAATATTTATTTAAGAGTAATAATATTATATTATAATATTTTATTTTAAATAATTAATTATTTTATTTATTTTTTAATAATTTTAAAAATAAAATTATATATAATATTATCATAATATAATATTATATAATTATTAATTTTATTTTATACTGGATGGGCCGCTTGGAATGATTGATTAAAGAAGACAGTAACAGTAACTAGGTACTGTCTTAATTACCTCTCTTTTTCCATTTCATCTCGTTTCCTCTTTTTTGCGTTTTTTCTCGATAAAATGTTTTGTTTCTTCCTAGGCATCCAATTATAATGCAAAGTCACTTTCCTCAACTTTATCACTATTCTTTTTCGTTTTCTGTGCTTCCTTTGATTTGAATTCTACTCCTCCAGGTGCAGTCCTGAGTCAGTTCTGACCAACAGTGCTCAGAAAATAACTATACATAGCAGACTGCCCCCGCTCGTACCCACAATATATTATTAAATTTAGACAGACTATTGCATGTAAGCAGCAGCGGGTACCCAGATTCCGGTAACTTTTAGTTAGCTAGCTTGGGAGAAGAAAGAAAGATTCAAAGGAAAGGTAAGGCATAACTTTGGCATTTGAAAGATTGTAAGGTATACTTATAACTTTTGCATTTCTCTCCTTGTATGTTCCGTTCCTTCCGTTGTCTTGTTGTGAAAGGAAAGAGAAACACACAAAACAAATTCTTTACTTGCTTAGTTTAGTTGCTTTCGTCAAACCCTTAACCTGCCTAGCTAGTTATAAATACACGTCTCTTTGCATGTAATTTTATTATCTTAAGCAGCTAGCAGGATTAATTAATCTTGCATTGCAATATGGGTGTTCTTGCTGTTATTGCTAAACGTTTGGATACTCTTGTCGGGTATTTTTATTTTTATTTTTCTCATTACAAAACTAATTAAATACTTTATTTTTCAAAGTCCTAGCTAAGAAATCTGAATTTTATTTGTTTATATTCTGTTCACAGGCCCGGAGTTATGCTTCTTTATCCATTGTAAGTGAAATTATATGGCATTCATGGAATTAATGATAAAATAAGGATTTATACGACTAATTACTTGAGTTTAATTTGTGTATTTGCGTGCAGATACGCATCAATGCGGGCAATTGAGTCTCCTTCAACTCTCGATGACCAGCAGTGGCTGACTTACTGGATTATATACTCTTTCATAACCCTATTTGAGATATCGTGTTATAAGATCCTCGCTTGGTATATAAATATATATATGCTAGCTTCATGATATATTTGTAGAATTATTATTGGTTTTCTCCAATCAGATCCGATCTCTCTAAACACGCAAATCTGCAAATTAAATCAATGAATATTAATCTGGTTGTATATATATGTATGCCTGCTGCAGGCTTCCATTCTGGCCATACATGAAGCTTATATTTTGCACGTGGTTGGTGCTACCAATGTTCCATGGAGCAGCTTACATCTATGGAAAGTACGTCAGGAAATATGTAAAGATTGGTGTGTATAATGTGGGATCAAATTATACAGAAGATCAAAGGAAGGTTCTCCAGATGATGAGCGTTGATGCCAGGAAATCAGTGGAGCAATATGTTCAAAAACATGGATGGGATGCCTTTGAGCGTGCAGTCAAAGCGGTAAGCAATAATAAGTTAAGCCCAAATAGTGTACATATGCAGTTGTTGATCATATCCATGGGTGATTTTGATCATCTTCTTTGATATCGATTTTGCAGGCTGAAAAAGAAACAAAGAAGCGACGAGGCTAGGAGATATGATTCATTAACTTAATAGTCTGATTAACGGTTCACAAAAAAAGAATAGTTTCGATACGTGTATACTAACGATTTTCCAACACAATGTAAATATGTAAAGATATATGGAAGTATGCCATGGGCTAGCTAGTTAACTCTGCGCTGTACTTCGTCCTTTTGGAGACCAAAGAAAATGAAATAAAAATTGTTCTGTTTCTTCTTGACAAGTATAAAACAAAACTACACTTTTAACGCTAACTATTATATAGTGATTAAGGCTCAAATGTCCCATCAATCATCACATATGATCTCTTTGGGATAACCTTCTAATGATAATAATAATATAAGTAATCAAATTACCTTTTTTACACAGTGAGCTTTACAATCAACAACCTAGCTAGCTAGACAGCTTTAAATAAAACAATACAAGTTTCTGGGTCGATCAGAAATGCAGCCTAGCTAGCGTAGTTTTCTCACTCAAAATTTTATTACCAAATAAGTTATAACCTTTTCGAGACTCTCAAAAGTCCCAGTCTTCTTTTAATGCAAGCAGCCATGGATAGGTTACATAGCTAATTGCAGCAGCTGGCTGTGAATTTTTTTCCGGGATACATGTCCCCATAAACACAATAAAGAGAGCAACCATATTATAAATTAACTTTGATTATATATTCATGTATATATTATGGAATTTCATGTGTTTATAATCTCGGAATCATAAATATATTTTTCTGATTTTGTTGTAAAAATTGTCCTCTCAATTAGCACCTCCTTGTTAATTAGGTGATCAATAACTAATTTTTCGAATTTTCAGTTTTCTCAAACATATAAATTATAAATAATTATTGTCATTAAGAAGATAATCTAATTGATTTGGCATATATAAAAAGAAGAGATCAATAAATCGAACTTTCTCACTTTAATTTTTTAGATTATTTATCATAATCATCTCACAATTCACACAACAATTTTAATGTTTAAATGTTTTTGTTAGAGTATAGTCATTAATTTAAATTTCAAATTGGGTGGATTTTGGCTGATTTTGGTGTGGAAGTGGAAGAAGAATAGTTGGGACTTGGCATGCATCCCCCAAATACAAATGTCTAGGTTAATTATTATTGAGAGAAAGCCATAAGGGCAGAGGTTCCATTTTTGTATACTATAGTCTATCATGCCTTTTAACCTCTCCTATACTATCTATAATAAAACTAGGATAAGGGTATGATACAACCGGTTGTATTTGTTTTCCAAGTTTCTCACATTCCAGTTTTTTCACAACATTTCTACTTATATCTTATAATTAAGAAATCTGAGAATTGCAAAATATATATATATATATATATATTAGGGACCGATACAGAAAGCCGATTGTATGTAGCATGATCCATGAAACTAGATAATCATCTGATTACCAACAAATTTATGCTAAGAATGATAAAGTTTCACATAGCTAAATGTTAAAAACTGCAAGTCACACAGCAAACATATATATAAACCATACTGTGTTATATACTAAATATGCCCCGTGTGTGGAGTAGCTGATTATGATCAAAAAAAAAAAAACACAACCTAGTAACAGATCTCCGATTGTAAACCATGGTCACGTAAATTCCACACGTCAAAGGGCACGTTCGCAGATGATTAATGACTGGACTTGATATTACCACATTTCCTTCGAACTCATCAGCCACCAAGAGCAGTGTTAAGAATGGCATTATAGAACCCGAGTGATCAAAGACGAACTGATTTACGGGATCATAAATACTTACTACTAAAACCTGTAAATCTTTGTTGATTCTTCTGAGGCTCTAAGGGGATATTAGAATCAGGCATTGCAGCAAAAGAAATAGTTGAATGGTGGACTAGCCTGGAATTTTCTTGGTCCATATTTTGACTGGGTTTCAACATGTGTTTGGCTCCTGCACTTAGTTTGACGGGACCTGATCTCGCCATTCCTTTCCCTTTTAAAGAATCAATGCCAGCTGAAGTTCTAACTCCAATGCTTTGACTCTCATTCGGAAAGCACCCTACATCACTTGTTTCAATACTGATTGAATTGAATTCAAGTGGTCCATCGTTATATTTCATAGCCAGGCTAAGATTTTTTCTTGCGTCTTCTTCCTTGTCCAAGAGACCACATCTTGAACTGCTTGCTCGATCCCTGTTTGAATTGAGTTCGGAAGCTCCTGCATTATATTGGATATTCCAGCTATAATCTTCCCTTGTCAATTCTGTCAATACACTTAAATCTTCATGAATTCCTAAATTAGGCTTCTTAGTAAGCTTCGTTGAGTAGTCTTCTTTAGAAGCAGGCCTCTTATTTGTTTTCTGGCAGTGATCATGGTCTTGAATGCCAAAAGCTTCTGACTGCATTCTGTCTACAACAATGTTTCTGTTTCTGTAGCTCATGTTGACGGAAGAAGTTGGTTTCATTCCTGAAAGAGCAGGAACAAATGGTGGGTCAACCGCAGATGCTGGACCAAGCGAACTCTGCATGTGTGACTGAGAGGTCATGGGAACAAAAGGATAAGTTAGAGGTGGCGGAAGCACTGATGGTGTAGCAAGAAGATTCAATTCAGTTGCATGGGGATGATATCTGACATCCATATCGGCAAAAGGCTGAGAAGAGGCCACTGGTGTCTTTACTACTCGTGTTGAATGTAACAACCATGGAAGCAGTCTATTGGAGGAGCTTTGGAACCAAGACTGTTGCTCACTACAATCTGGGTGCAAGAAAGGAAAGTTGACAGCTGATTTTGTAGCTTGACTAGGAAGACTCTGCTTGTATTTCAGATCGGCAGGACTCCAATCAATATGCTGATTCATGTGCGGGGTAGATACAAAAGGTAGTTGAGAGTTGTCTCCTACAATTGCAGGTCCAAGTACAAAAGGCTCCTGGAAGTTGGTTGCCCTGTTAAATGTTGCAGGGAAAGTGGCCGGATAAGCAATATGATGTGATTGAGGACTGTGATTTCTGTTTATCGGAAGGATGTCATTTTGAAACACAGCATTAGTTTTCCAGTCGAAATATGAGTGAAAAGACTTAGAATCAGGAGCTTTCAATAGTGTATTGTTTTGTGGGGCCTCATTACTTTGAATTTCTAACAGCTGATTTGGTTTTCCTGATGTTGGATTTAAAAAGCACTCCTCCTGAAAATGTCTCTTGCCAGACAAATTGTTTGAGGCAGCACTCAAAGAATGATGCTCTGCTATGATTTCCTTATCAGTCCATACCTTTCCATAAGGAAATCCTGGCATCTGTTTGCTACTTCTATCAATAGTAACATCTTTACCCATCAATCGCATGGTTAGCTGGGTAGAATTTGGTGACGTGGCATCTGAATTTTCTTTTAGACCAATCTCAGTGTCTCTATCTTGATTCTGAAGCTGATCATATTGCCTGTATCCATTGAAAGAGTTCATCAGATTTTGGTCAGAATCCAACAAATGCATAGAGTGGTTGCTTGCACTCCCAGAATTTAGCCAGTCGACATCATCTTTTGCAGTAATTGGTGGTTGAGCAACACCTAATCTGGCCGGTAACAGTAAATTCGGGTTCTCTCTCACACAATTCTCCCCAGAAAACATATCTAACTGATCTTTTGAAAGTACTCTCTCAACAAAATGTCCACCTTTCACGCTGGAATAATCCCCCATACCTATTTGCAGGTCAAAATTATCCACAGGTGAGCAACTGGAGGAACCAGTTACCAAATTCGACTTCTTTAGCTGGATGAAACTTCCTTTATCATTTGAACTTGCCTGGCTAAGTTCACCTTGGGAATTGAGAGGCAAACCCAAAAAATCCTCATTTATGCAGCTTTGTCTGAAGGAAACTGCTCTTTGCTTCTGCTCAGGAAAGGGACACAAGCTTCCCCTAAGCTCCATGCTAGACAGATGCAAAAATGGTTGCAAAGCCTGACAAGTCATAACTTCTGCAGCAGATGGAAGCTTCACATTAGCGCTTTCATTTGAAGTAAAAGAAGAAAAAGGCTGCAAAAATCCTCTCACATTTTCCATTGAACGCATTTCAGCAATTCCATGGGAATGATTTTCAAAATCATCCATAAACTTTGCACCGGCATTGGAAGCTCTAGGAACAGTACCACAAAATTGAGAATTTACACAGGGATTACGTATTTCGTTTAGTGCAGAAAGAAGTTTAGGAATACCAGCATACGAGGGTTTGTGAGAAGTTATTTGGTTGCCTCGATCAAACATATGCAGATTATCATCACGCAATGAAACTTGACTTACAAATACAGATTTCTCTGGTAAATGCTTTAACTTTTCTAGAGAAGTAATATGTGGCCTTAGATGATTTGGTATGTCAACATGGTCATGACCATCAGAGAACGAGTCTTCTTCAGTTATATGTTGCACCTCAATTCCATTTTCTATGCTAATTGATGTTAAGTTGTCATCCATTCCCTTTACGGTGGCTAATTCTTTCTCACTTTCCGTTGATTGGTCTTTATCTGATGAAGAAGCAAAGGCATCTAAATAGAAGTTGCAAATGCTTTTCTCAAAAGAAGAAACACTTTTCATTCTTGGACCAAGTATGTCATCCTTGCCTGAGAATCTGACATGCCTGTCCGAATGCTGAATGCCACAAGGATTCACTTGACTAGCAGCCTGCAGGCTGCAAATCGAGACATTCTGCCCGGGAAAATATTTTTTATGCTTCTTGAGTATGCTCCGAACAGAAACCATCGGCTCCCGATGTTTTCTCTCCAATTTGGATGTTTCAACAACTTTGCGCTTATTTTGAGTAGACAAGCCTTTCAGATGTTTCTTTCCATGGATAACAACAGAATCCAAGATGTCCTTTGCAAACCACTTGTTACATAATGAATCACTCATTTTTCTGGTAAATTTAACGGGAGTTTGCAGTTTGAGCTTATTAGTATTCTCCTGCAACAGACAAGAAAGCAGTAACAGCATGTCAAAGAGTGTTGGAAGTCAGACACTTTATATTCACATGACAGTCGTCAAAATGACTCGGTTCATAGGAACATGATGACTAGGCAGAATATGCAATACAACTTTATATTTTACAATGTTTAGCCATGTACATGAATCCATGCATAGATGCAAAAACAGTTATTGAAACACATATTTACATATTAAGAACAACAATATCATAAAATAGTTACTTTTCAATGATCTTCAACTGTTTTTTTGGGCAAGTATTTGTTGATTTTATTTGCTTACAAGGAAGCATAGCAAGTCATTGGTTCTACCATTGTATCTACAAGAATTGGGAAAAATTTTTGTAATAAAAAAGTTGCGTATAAAAGAACATTTAATCAGTTAATTTCAACTACAATAACCTAACGGTAGTAAAATATGTAAAAGCCTTCACAGCCCACATCAGCAGTGCCCGTGGCTACTAAGGAATGGCTAAGGAGCATAACACCAGGCACTGCAATATGTTCAGAACTAACTATGATCCAGGTGATGACACTAAGTAAACAGCTACGAAGCTCTATCATAAGGTTTTCTCATCAAACAGTTGTTGGGTGAAAATGAAACCCACTGGCAATAATTCAAACCAACACCAAAAAGTATCACAGGATAGACGTGGCTTAGAACTTGGCCAACTTCTAGAACCAATCCATCATGACAAATCCTCCACTTAAAGAATGAGAGCATGCACAAGATGGTGATCTTTATGTTGAGAGATAAAGTGGCAAGTTTATGGAAAAATGGGCTTAATCTTTAGATTCAGGAGCTGCAATCTCAAGTTTGACAGTGCATGCACTTGATAGTTTTCCAATAGACATGGGCTTTAGTTGCATTGTCTGTGGGAAACTTATATAAATATTCGAGAAATTAATTTGGTTCGGCTGCCTAATTCCAGATATCAAACTCAAAGAGGCAAGTAAGTTTCATCATTATGTACAAGAGGTCTTATATATGTAATGTTTCTTTTGAAGAACCAGATGCACAAATAAAACAAATGCACTATATGCAAAAGATAAGAAAGAAATATATTAGAGGAAGAAGGATGAGAACATCCAAGTTGACTAAAGGTGAACAGACTTAGAAAGTATATTATGGATAATCAAGATTGAACACAAGCAATTGCAAGAATTTAGGTGTAGATTTAAGAGGATAAAGTAGTAATCGTGAACAAAATATAAAATCTCCAAGAAACAGCTTTAATAAATCACCAATGATCTAGGATACAAAGGGCCAAAAATATGAGGAAATAAGCAGTTACAAGCAGTTTGTTATCATCCATCAAGCTAAAAATAAATAAATTGCACATATTCATTGAGGAGAGAAACATTAAGGTCAATAGGATAAAATTGAACAAACTGGGCATAATGTAACAAAATACTAGAGGCTTTACCAACAATGAAAATTAAGAGGTTTCAAACATTGGCTAACTAGGCTGCTTTCCAGTCTCTTATTGGAAAAAAGGAAAAATTCAATCAAACAGTTGTATGCTAACAATATCTTAACAACAAGAAACACATGTAAATATGCCGAACATCTTTCTTCAGGTTGAAAACTGAAACATATTCTTTCAAAAAAATACCAAAATCACAATCCAGATTTTGTTGGATTATCCCATCTGCATCTAATGCGGTTATTTTGATAGGCAATTTGCCGTCTATAAATCCATATAACTTCCAAAATATAAACTTAGTCCTAGACCACCAGTGCGGATCCCAAGGTTATCTCTTTCATGATCAACTTTATTGATAATCACATTGGCCAGCAATATGTTATTGTGAACAATATTAATATTCAGGAAAGAATACCAACTATGATTGTAGGGCAATCCGATAATTTCCCTCAACTCCAGTTGACCCAACTGCGGAACCTAAAATCATCTTAAAATCAATACAACATTAAGCATTCTCCAGATTATAAGTTTGCATACTGCGATACCACTTCAAAGTTTGCAAATGCACAAGGTAGATTTCCATGTAATGGTAGTTCTCAAGCGATCACTTCCACCTCAGATTCAGCAGCTTCAGCAATAGCAACTTGTTCAAATGATAATCCATTATAGAAAACATAAAACAATCCCTTTAATGGTAATAGAATGCTGCCCATAGGTTGCAAGACAATGGCCATCCAACTACACTAAAATACATCCCTACTCTAAGAAGAAGTGCCATAAAATAATAAAGACCTGCAACTTTGTGCTTCCCTCATGAGGCTAAGTTGCAAATCCAAAGAGAAATATTCCTCAAACATTAATAGAGCAACAACATCATTGCTGCCTGTAAGTTAAGATCCTCACAAAAATCTGTTCTCAGGCAAAATGATCATCAGCATAGCCAAACAGTAGTGTTATTCAGTTGAACCATATGTCACGCATTGGCACATACAATCCGCGCGCTCAAACACCAATATGTAATGAGCCAAAATTCAAGATAATCATCCATCCATTCTCCTCTTCGATATTCATCAGTTTATATATATTCCACTTTACAAGATAATCTATGTAATGAGAATATTAGTTATTCAAGAAATCAGTAAGATTCAAGCAATGCAGCTCTTGATCAACCACCCCAAGCATCTCAGAAAATACAATATCGATGTCATCTACGAGAATAGCATACCACGAAACAAAACTTTTCATTTTCACCCAATTAACCAAAATTCCACTGATGTCACCAACATAGCATCTCTGACCAAATAAATAGTCCCACTCAAAACTTACTTATGACATGCATATTCTACTAGACATTAAACACTCTAAATTTTTCAATCCTCCAACGGATACCATCAAATTAAGGCTAGCCATGTGATCTAAATCTGACAGGTCCCCATACCCAAATGATTATATTTCACATAATAATATTAATAACAACATTGCAACAGTAGCAAGCTAGAAACAGCATGATTAATCTAGGAATTCATATACTAAACCAAGGACATAAACCGTCAACCCTATAAAAGCCGTCTCTGCCCAGCCCGTACTGTACAGCTGGAGCACCACAACACACCTACCACCTCCTGTGAAAAAAAAAAACCTTCACAAACATGAAAACCCCATGTATTTCTCTAAACTTTTTTCTCTTTATGGGAAGCCTCAGTGCTCAAAGACAAGTAAAATTACAAGGCCAATGCCTCTCGGTCTTCAAACGGATACAATCTTTAACCAGCTTTTCCAGCAGTAATTTTAGTAATAAAGTGAATAGATAGCAAAATCTTAATTAAGATTATATACAGTAATCAATCATGAAATTCAGTCAAAGAGAAACCAGAGATCACAAGCCTACAGTACTAAACATTATCATTCTACGACATAAAATAATGAATTGTATGTAATTCTACATCTATGGAAATGCCATAACTTGGAACAAACCAAACAACAAAGCAATAATTTAACGGTGGGGAGAAAATCACATACCTTATTCTTTGCGATTAGCCCGTTGTTTAGACTCTTCTTCTTCTTCTTCTTCTTCTTCTTCTTCTTGATCAATTTATTCACTGCTTTCACTTTCTTCATCTGCTTTTTCTTTTTAGTGTCAATCTTCGCATTGAACTCAACATTTGCGCAATCTTGCTCATGTTCATGGACATCCTCCATATCCAAAGTCTCATTATCAACATCAAACTTCTCGATCTGCTGTGACACTGCAAATATCTCCGCAATGGATCTTTTCTTGGGCGCTCTTGATTTTCCCTTCATGGCTAACCTCATTTGCCTTCTTTCTTCCCTTGAAGCCTGAGCGAGGCAACTATCAATATGCGCGTTTACAGCATTCACTGTGGCTGCCTTAAAATCCTGGCAAACTGGACAAACCATATCCAATTTCTCCTCCTCCTCGACCAATTTCCCAGCTTCAGGCCCTTCAGTTACAAAATCAGCATCATTTGTTGGGTTTTCTTCAACGCTAGAGCTCTCCCTTGATCTGTAGAGGTCGAGCTCGTGGGACCACCAGCGGAATTTAGCGACTGTGATCGGTGGTAGCAAAGGTTTAATAACTTCCTTATTTATCTCATCTGATTCTCCAGCAAAAGGCCAGCATTTCACCAAGTCGACGCTCCTCATCTTCGCCGAATATTCACTGTAACAAGTTACGAAAGTATAAGAAAGGGAACATTCTTAAGAAACACTCGAAAACTAAACGAAATAAACTAACAAACTACCCAAGTAACTGAAAACTAACCGGATCGAGAAGCCCTCAAACACAACAGCCATAGAGAATTTTCTTCAGTTAACGGAGACTAACAACCAACACACTCGTAAATATGAGTAACAAAAACTTCACCAAAAAAAAAAAAAACCCTCGAACCACACGACTACAGCACAAATTCTTAGCAGAAATTAAAGACTTAAAAACGAAGAGATTACAAAAATAAATCCATAGTAACAGAAGATAAGAGAGATTAAAAAGAGATATCATGAAGATTAGAGAGATAAATTTTTTCCATTTTCCCGCTTAAGAGAGAGAAGGAAAGGGTGTTTCTGGTTTTGACAGCTTACAACATCTACTGTTTCTGCTATGCTTTCCCTTAATTAATGAATGACAGCGACGTATGAGAATTGAGACCGCAAGCGACAGCTATAGTGATTCAGAGAGACTATCAAATACTTGCACACACTCTCTTCTCTTTTTACAATGTTTACTTAATATAATTACTAAATGCTTCCATACGATTTAAGGCAGTAAGATTCACTGTAACAAAAACCACCATACGCGCATAGTATCGGCGCGTGTCAGAACGAGCCGTTTACGTGCAGGAAAGAACTGAACTGAATTGAATTGAATTTGCGCAGCGCAGGCTGTCTGGCTGTGGGTACTGGGTAGATAAAATATGTGTATTACAGAAACAAGTGAATATTTAGACTGTACGTGATTCGATTCCGATTCACCAAACGGAACTTTTTAGCTTTACAGAGAGTTTCTGTTTTCTTACAGAGAAGAAAGTTAATACGAAATTAAACGTACAGAGAATAAATTGACCAATTAGTTGGTTGTGTACTGGAGTGGTCCTGTCCAGATAAAATAAAATGAGAAGAAGGAAATGGGGATCCAAAGAGTTTACTGTGTACGCTTTGATTGATCTCCGCAGTTGTTGTGTACGAAGATATATACATATACAAGCGTGGACCTGACCTCCATCAATTTATAACCATGAATGCTGCCGGGTTTCTAGTTGTGAAATCTAATGATCGATCGATCTACTGTGTGAGATTTTAAACTAGGTTAACTGCAGCCTGCACCAATATTTTCCATAGTAAATGGTTATATTGTGTTAAGAGAAATAAGGACAATGAATCTCCATGTTAACTTACCATTCTTTTTAATTATTTGATTTTCAAACTTTATGTTCTAAAAGATAGTTATGTATTAAATGTAAGAGTGGGTAGGACTAAATGCAGTTGATATGGGATACAATTGCAATATTGTTATCATTCAATTATAATTCATGCAATTAAAAGTATTTGTAAAAGTTAAAAATTTACTACCTTTCATGTATATATTCTCTCTTTTCGAAAAATTTGTATATTTGTTAATATGATATTTGGCATGTCACTAGTTGGTTAATGTACATAATTATTATATTAATATCGAAATAGAAAAATCAATGACTATTTAATGTGTGAAAATTATTTATTGGTGTCATATTCATCATTCAAGATAGTTTTAACTTTGTCTATCTAATTAAAATTTGTTCAATTATATATTAACATCCTAGGAACTCAAGTGCATAAATCAACTTGAGTCTAGAAATTAAAAAAATAAAAATAAAAATATCATACATAATAATGCTATTACAACCTCTCCAAAATCATCTTAAAACTTGTTATTTACTCCTTTTAAATATATCAAACTTTTAAAAAAAATTAATTAAAAAAATACTTCTATTTATCTCTCATTTACATAATCTCCATTATTATTCTTTTTCTTTTTGTTATTGTTCATTTACAGTAAATAATTTAAACCTAATGTCAACGTACTTTTATTATATTATTATTATTATTTTGTTATTGTTCAAATCTTATATTAATAATACTTTTATTGTTCATAACCTCTTTCTAAAATTTTCAACTCTCCGTAAATACATAAATTAACAAAATAGAAAATAAAATGAACAAAATTTTACCGCGTAACTATGCAATTTAAAAAAGAAAAAAATATTTAAATACAAGTTAAAAACTAGTAAAAGTAATAAATTATAAATATAATATGCAAGGTGTAAATAGTGTTTAACAAAAGTAAATTATATAAATTTAATTAGATATATTTATCGTCTTTTTATATAATTTTATCTAAGATTAAAATTATATACAAAGAGGAGAGTTTTAAAACAATTTTAGAAGAGTTCCAATAACGTCACTCTATCATACTCATTTTTATTCAACAATCTATTAGTTATAGTCAAAAAGTCATTAGTGATTCTAATTTACCGTAGCTGTGAATTAAACTTTTGGTGTCAGTAACATGTACAATAAAAATCTCTAATACTATCACAAGTAATCTTACCAGCTAAACCGGTTAGTAATAACATAATAGTCAACATTCAGATTTATAATGATTCATGAACGAGGAGATGGTGTGCATTATCATATAATTCCACGAGGCAATACAAAGCTTTGAAAAGCGATAATTAACTCACAATTTCTAGGTTAATTAAGTTAATATTTAAACTAATGTTATTATAATTTTGTACTGCTTTTAAATTATAATAAAATTATTAATCTTAAAACAAATTAATAAAGTGTATATGTTGATATTTTAATAAAAGTTAAATGAAAATTATAAATCTATTATATTCCAAATAATATAAAATATATTTACAATAAGTAAATTTCATCTTAGTATACGTTTAAGATTAATATGTTATGATTTTAAATTTATAATTGTTATTGTTTAGGAAAATACTTAGAGTACGGACAGAGATTAATGGACTTTAGACCCACTAGATATAACGCAGTGTCAGTGCCTTAATCACTAGTAAAGGCCTCACCAAAAAGATAGAATCTGAAATTTATCTCAATCAACGAGATCTCAACCATAATGTAATGAAAATTTAAGGTAAAATGTGGCATGATACTTCTTAAGTTCAATAAAAAGTCTCAAACTAAACATTAAAATCCAAGACTTTTTTTTTCAATAAAGATCTTGGATATAACATGACAAAAGTCTTAGGTAAGTCATCAAATTCCAATATCATTTTTATTGAAGAATAAAGTCTTTAATGTAATGTAAGATTCTGAGATCTCTCGTTAACAATTATTTCTTGCTGTTAAAAAGTTAAAGCTTCTCGGATTTTTCTAAAGATAAGAGAGAATTTATAGTCTGATAGTTATATCCTTCATACAAGGCTCATGATCCCATGATCTTCGAAAACTTGATGAACTCGATATCATAATCCCATGATTTTTTAGAATACCAATAAATTTAGGAGACATGGTAGTAGTCGAACATAACAATTTATAAAAAATAAATAGAAGACAACCATGTAACGTAAATTGAATTCTAAATATTAAATTACTGCTATTATCTTTTCTTAAACATTCACAAAAGAAAAATTTTAACTTAAACATCGAAAAATTTTCGCATGATTAGTAACTTTACTTTTGATATATTTTCTAATTTCAAGTGAAATAATAATCCAACAAATAAAGAGGTAAGTTATAGTGTACTGAATTCCAAATATAATTTTATTGCATCAACAGTTATAATATAAAATTATTAAATGTTAAATAATAATAATAAAAATAATAATTTTTATTAAAAAAAATAATGTATTAAATATTTTAACGATTATATTTTTAAAATCAAGTAGAAACATGAAAATTATAACCTATGCTTAAATTATCAAATCTAACTGATTTACACAATCAAAAATTGAGATGAACAATTGATCACAAAGGTTGACTTTTACATACAAATAGTTAATAAATTCTATGCATAATAGAAAAAAAATGTTAGTAACAAAATAATATCAGAATTCTAAAGAAAGATTTTACGCTCTTCTGCACCTTACCTCTTGACTACAGGCTCAAGTGGCTAAATTACCAAGCTTACCACAATGTAATTTTGAAGAATCCCACCTTCATGCATTCTTATTAAATAATATACGGTTAAGAATTATAAATCTTAAAACTTAACAAAGCCGTAAATTAGTAAACTAATCAAATAATTAAATTATAGTAATAATTTCATTAATCGGTAGTAACTTGAACGTATATATCATGTACAAAAACATTTATTTATTTTTAAATTTATAAACTCAGCTGGGTATTTGGAAATCAAGCTGAAGCAGAAAGGAAACTTTGAAAGAGTTGATTAGTTCAACGGAGATCACGCGCCAAAAACGCATTCGAACAATGGAACGAGGAACTGGAGTTAAACAAAACAAAACGGAACAGCGGACTTTGCAAAGTCTCACACGTGGCAAAAGGAGATAGCGAGTAGAGAATTTTCACTTAGGGATTTGAGTGGGAGAACAAGTCTTAAAAGTACGCGAGCATTATGGGGATAGCGAAGAATGGGTGGTGAGGCCTTAACCCTCTTTTCTTTAATAGTTTGACAATCACAGCCATCCATCCACACACATCACTATCATCATCATGTACGTGTCCAGTTGTGTGCGAATGCGATTTGATAATTAAAGATGTATGGAGGATGATGACTCATGGCTAGCACATGGACAGAATAACATATATAGAAGCAATTCAGTTATGTAATGTCATGTCATGGTCACAGTGGCGACAAGTATTCCACTTGGAAAGCTGACAGTTGGTCCCACTCACCATAAACCCCTGAACAACGATATCATTCTAATAAACTTGTTAAATAAATTGGGGTGATCGATCGAAGGTAATTAAACTCACTGTCATTTGTTTATAAACAGTAGTTATATATTCTTATGTGAAACTTGAAAGTTTACTGGAGGATGGTTGATTCTCTCTTTTCCAGTCAAACCTCTCAGAATAAGATGAAGCATTTACACGACATTGATATGTTAATTAATCTGTCTCTCCTCTCGACTCTATCTGGAAGTTGCTGTCTAGCGAGCTTGTAGTAGTCGGACATCTTCACAGAGCTTGTTGTAGTTGGACATCTTCACTACTGCAAGGTCGCCTGTCGTAATATTTTCTCCCTAACTT
>JAXCLQ010000001.1:7633081-7646424 GCA_035584115.1 Cedrela odorata | reverse complement strand
TATATATATATTCTCTTTAATTATTTTATTTTTAAACTCTTATGTTGTATAAGATAGTTATGTATTAAATGTGAATAATCTTTTTATCTGCTCTGTTGATGTATTTGGAGACTTTTCATTCTTGCAAGAACAAATTAACGTACCGATATAAGAGTAGAAAGAATGTAGTTGATATTGCAGGATTCATTTGCAGTATTGTCACCATTCATTTGTCATTCATTGCAATTCATTGGGTATTATATGTAAAAACTGTTTATTAAGTGTAATGCATATCCACCATTTAAAATACTTCTAAATTTGTCAACCTAAGTAATAAAATATACAAATTTGTATGATCAAGTATGTTAACATCCCCGACAACAACAAGCAGTCAAGTGCATATATTTAAAAATTAAAATACTAAAACATCATAAATTGGGAGTTCGAGAGATTATTAGATAAGCTTATTACGTAATTATAAAATACATATTTTTAATAAATAGTTAATATTTATCTGTTACCCATTATTTATAGTCAACTCCTGCTAATTATTTATATTTTATCGTCATTATAAATTAAAAGTGATATTTTAATTATAACATATCTCAAATAATTTTACCAACTAAACCGTTTAGTATTAACAAAACAATCAACAATAAGATTGATATATTTAACATAGAATGTAGTGCTAATGATTCGTGAACAAGGAGTTGGTGTGCGTTATATCATAACTCCACAAGGCAATACAAATCTTTGAAAAGCAATAATAAATTCACAATTTCTAGGTTAATTAAGTTAATATTCAAATTAATTTTAGAATTTTGTACTGCTTTCTATTGAGGACACAAGTATAAAAAAAAAAAAAAAAAAGTATCCTTATTTTTTTCTCTTTTGGAATCAAAACAACCAAGCCATAGTTATGCAGATATTTTAGTCTTAATTATAAGTGCTCTTCGCAAGGTTTATTTCGTTGGATAATCGTATATTACAGTATGATATTTTATATAAAAGTTGTTTGTTACATACATACAAAATAAAAGATTCTAATAATAATAATAATAATAATAATTTTATCATAAAACAAATTATTAAAGTGTATGTGTTGATATATTTACAATAAATTATTTTCATATCGGTAATGATTATGAATGAAATTTTTATACGTCAAACATAAATAATAAAGAACGAACAATCATCACTAAAAATGAGTGTTTATTAAATAATTTAATGATTATATTTTTAAAATTAAGTAGAAACATAACAATTATGAAAATATTTTTAGTGTATCAAATCCAACTTGTTCACACATAAGAAAATATACAAAAATACATGCATTATATTGAAGAAAAAATTGAGAAGGTAGGCTTTTACATACAAATAGTTAATAAAATCAATGCATAGTAGAGAAAAATGTTAGTGCATAAGGTAAATCTCGACCTTAATTATCAAAGCTTAACGCAAAGTTTATGTACATAAAATTGTGAATGAAAAATTTGAATAATCACATCTTCACCTTCATGCATTCTAATTAAATAATGTATACCGTTAAGAATTAATTATATATCTCAAAACTTAAGAAAGCTATAAATTAGTGAACTTATTATCAACTAATTAATTAAATTATAGTAATAATAATTGTATTAATAGTTGTAACGTAGAAAGAACATTTAAAAGGAGATGGGGAGGGAGAATCTCGAGAGTGGTAATCACGCGCCAAAACGCATTTCGGACAATGAAACGATGAAGCGAAGATGAACAAAACAGCGGATTTTGGGTTAGTTTCACACGTGGCAGAAGCAAAAAGCGAGTAAATAATTTTGACTTAGGGGTTGAGTGGGAGAACAAGTCTTAAAAGTACGTGAACATTACGGGGACAGTGAGGGCGGGGTTAAGCCCACGATAGACAACGACCGTTGATTTCTTTTAACTATTTTTAGTGCTTAACACTGTTTTCTTTAATAATTTTACAATCAAACATTCCCCATGTCCATCTGATTACATAACTATCATCATCATCATGGCTTATCATCATGACACCCATGTACGTGTCCAGTTGTGTGTGATAAAGATGTTTGAAGAGGATGATAACTCATGGCTGTCACATGGATGGACATGTACAAGTTATACATACATGAATGTCGTGATATGATATTGGCTGGCGGGGCAACAAGCACTCCACTTGGGAAGCTGACAATGGGTACCACTCACCAGAAACCACCTGCCCAGTTGACGACGAAATATACACTGGTGTTTGAATTGTGGTGTTCATTAATGAAACATATATAAACTAGTTAGTTCATGCAGAGAGTCATATCATAGTCTTAACAATACTAGCTAGCTCCTTGCGTACAGAATACAATAACCTGTTATGAATTAGAATTGCGGTTGTTTGTTTGTTTTCCTAAGAATATATGTTAATTCTTTTGTGAAACTTGGAAGTTGGCTGAAGGGTGGTTGATTCCAGTGAAACACTCTCAGAATAAGACGAGGCATTTGCATTTTCATGACATTGATATATATATATATACATATATATATATATGTGTGTGTGTATATGTTAATCAATCTGTGTCTCTATTTGAAGTTGCACTCGAGTTAGCCAGCTAGTTGTAGTTGGACGTCTTCAGAAAAAGTTTTTTGTTTTCGAGATTTCATCAGCAGGAGATTGTTTTATAATCTGAGGAAGAAGGAATTTTAATTAAAAGTTATTTAGAATTTCTCATTTACTTTGAGTTATTGTCATACATACGTATATGATTCATGCATATGTAAAAGCATTAATCTTTCTATATTGAAATTTATGTGCAAGTAAGATTCATGAGCTGCAATTGTTCGTTCTTGATAATCTTAGGTTATTGCACATACATTATGAATATCGATCATTCTTTCCTTGCTATCTCTTTTAATTTCTCGACGAGATAGGGTTATTGATTAGGTCAAAATATATCCTGCCATGAATGCAGTAACACTCTTTGCGTGATGGAATCTTCAAGGAAGGAAGAAGATAAGTGTTAGGAGCTTACATATTTATATATATGTATGACTCAGAGAAGGAAAGTTGGGTAAGACAAATCACAAATGTTTTGTATTGGTGTAGAACAAATTAACAAACAAGGAAAGGAATCAATGGGAATGTGAAGTACATGCCGATGTAGCAAGGAATGATAAATGAGTCTAATTAGGGTATATATTTAGTATTAAGGAATATTAATAAATGTAAATAATTTTCATTAAAAAATGTGTTTATTAAATATATATATATATATATTAATTTTATTTTAAAAATTATGTAAAAACTTTTCTTTCTTGAAAGTATTTTCACGTAAAATTTTAATAGGTTGTGCTCAATTGGCTTAAAGCTTGAACAATTAAATTTACACTTATTTATTTATTATTATTTTGAAGTTTTAATTCAGTGGCTAGAGTCTGATGACATCCCTAATTAATTTTTCAAAAGCCATGGGTGACGTTTCTTTAAAATCTAAATAGTAGACATGTATAGTATAATACCTTTGTCGCATTGTCTTTTTAACTGTTAATTTTATGGTGAATGTTACTCTCCAATTTGCTCAAGTTAGAAATTTGCCTGCCCTCCCTAGATGTTCAACATTTGGGAATCTGACTAACAAATATTATATCACGTGCAGTGCACTAGCAGCACATCATAAATATTCAACAGTAGACTGTCGTCTTTTATAAAATCCTCTTGTAGCACCGCAACATTACAATCACTAAAGCAGAATCTGGAGAACAAACAAAAATCACAACGCAGGAGAGAGAGATTCGTCCATTCCTGCTCTTAAGTGAAATGTAGATCATTACGTAACTGACACATTGTTACACAGCTCCAACAGGAACTTCCAGGTGAAGTTTCAGTATTAATTTCCATTCATAAAATAATCCCAGGTGTCCACAACCACATTGATTCAGAACCTTAAAGGTTCATTTGATCAATCCAGCACTTAAAAAGAACGTAAACTAGGGAAGTCTGAAAGAATCACCACTGAAGGTAATATGCTGGTTGCTGCTAATCAACCCGACACTCAAATATAGATTCATGAGAATGCTCAAAAGTTTAGATTGTTTTGATACGATTGCCAAGGAATAAATATATAAATAAGAGTGAGAGAGAAAGAAGTAGTAATGTTTCATTCCAATGCATTTATTTGAATTTCATAGAAAAGATTAACAAGGGAAAGAAGAAGAAGAAGGAAAAATTAACAGCAATCCATACTTCTTTCTTTTCTATTAGGTAAGCTACTTTCAATTTTATGTACATCTTATTTCAAAGTCCATGAAAGGAACAGGTGAATTCAAAATGCCAGGATGTCCGACAACTCGAATGAGAGACTGACAAAAAAATTATTATGTAATTTTTTTTTTTCAGCAGTAAAACCAGCCACGTAAAGCTCCCTATTTCCAGGTAGAAAGGAGCTGAAATAATGCACACATTAAGGCAACAATTACTCATCTGGTTGTAGAGCGAGATGAACGACTGCTTGGATCTGGATGATCTTTCTTCCACAAGGATGTTAGGCTCAGAAGACATTTTATTGGCCCAACCTGAGTATAGAAGATCCCAGGATAAGCTTCATTTTTATAAGCCAAGTAAACAAAACAGGCAACAAATTGGTTTAAATTAATTCGAGACAATCTTCAACCCTCACTCAGAAAACACAGATACCCAGGTTTTCAATTATTCAGCCAGTGAAGGTTCCAACCACTGCTGCCTCTTACATAACTCATCTAGGATCAGAAACCATTTTTTCTAAGGTTCACGAAGAAATTCGTTTTTGTAATCATACAATAAGAAGGGCCAACTTTCCTTCACTTCTCCCCTTATTGATAATGGCTCAAGTAATCATACATTGAGGACTTAACTCCTAGCTTTGGAGCAATTTCCACTAATTCTGAAAACTGTAATGAATCTAATTTCCCCTTTATACTACAGCAATGCAATGCCCCTTCGTTTATGATTTTCCATTTAAATCAACAGAAAACAAATAAGTGATCGTCACATGAACCACAAACTTATATACAGAGAAATCAATCACTTCTCCTTTTGCCTTCTGCCTTACTCAATATCATGTAGACATCTAAATTTGAAAAGTTTGGTCCAACTTCATGGCAGCGAATTTGAAAGCTTGATGTCCTTAATTGATTCTCTTGCTGATGAACCTCACACTGTTGTAACATTTTTTTTTTTCTTTTTTGAGATTTTAGAGATGTTATGCACTTTAAGAGTGGACGTGAGTTGATGGTGAAAGCAAATTGATGAGAGGAGACAGAAGGGAGATAAGGAGGTAGATATTGACAGATGAAAGATAAAAGCCTTTCCAGAAAATCAACAGTTATTTATCCATATTCTATGATATTACATGAAGAGTTGAAGGCACCTTTGTACAAAACCTGAATGCAAACGGCGTAATGCTACTTTATCTACAGGCATCTACCCAGCCTTATGCCCATGCATACATGCACCATTACTTAGGAGCTCTAAACCAAAGTACAAATAACAGAAACATGTTTAGATAGATCATGAACTAAGTCTGGAATCAGAATAAGACAATTGTTGCCGAAGAACTTGTATACAGTTGTATTAAGAAATTTTTACAATACCTTCTTTCTCTCGTAGTGTTTGATAAAAGATCTATTTGTTAAATCTTAATAACCTACTAGAGAACAAGGGCTAAATTTTATCTTCAGTACTTTCCGATATCTTTTAAGGTAAATAATATTTTATAGAGGTAGTCATGATACATTTTTAAAGCGTGATGGTAAAATTTCTTTAATTTAAACAGTGCAGGGGCAAAATGGTACAGGCCAACGAGTAAAATGCCTTTGAATAAATTGCCATAAATTTTTTTTCCTACAACGCATTATAAAATGCTGCTATTATACATCATAAAGAAGTTGACCACAAAACTAACTCTTATTTAGCAATATGAATGATGACAATGCTAAATGAAATCTCAGTACTCTCTCAAAAATACACACTCGCACAGAAAGACAGAGAGAGAGAGAGAGAGAGAATTAATACCCTTCCATTGCCTCTTACAAGAAAACTGGTTACTTATGTTATCCAACCTCAAAATTATTTGCCTGAATGTTGGTCTCCTGAATGGCTCCTCATTCCAACATTCCTCAATTAACCTAAAGAAAAATCACAAGACCATGGCAAGTGCCCAATTTAAGGTGAAAGGAGTATTACCATATGAAATATTATTTTTAACCATCTTTCTGTTTGTTTTCTCCTGCTGAGGTGGTTCTCTGTATAACAAAACGAAGTCCCTTAATTACCACATGCCAGCCTAAAAATTAGCAAACTAAAATCACTAGACTGAAAGAAAAAGGAGAAATCTCGAGATTTGAAATGTATGCTTAAATTCCTATAATCTTGGGAAAATCTTTAATTGATGTATCCAGCCATAGGCTAGTAAATCAAGCATGATTTGATTTGTTCTCCTTTATCTCTTTCAATAATAACAGCTCAACTTCAACAAAGTCAAATTCCTGGCCTTGTAGTAGGGGTCCCAATTTCAACTTTTTGCATCCTAGTAGGAATTCTGAATTTTCATATGAACACCATGCTAACTTGTATGATGAGAATCAAATAGAATCACAGGCAAAAGTATGATGCATTGCTCAAGGACTTACTCTCTTAATCCATAGGAATAACCCTTTGTTGGAGCTCTAAATGGTGGGCGCTCATTTGCAATATATGCTTTGGGAACTTCACTTTCTTGCATCAAGGGAAACGGTGGACAACCTTCAATCATCTAGAGTAACAGAAGATGACATATATTATTGCAGCCAAAAGAACCATCGGTGGTATGCATGAAACACCGAATCTAGAGCAAATAACCAGATAACTTACATACCACAACCAAACAATCAACTTTCACAGTAATAAAAACTAATCAAGACAACAAATTGGTCGTGGATAAACAAGGTTATTATATGCGTTAGATACTGCCTTAAATTAAACTTACATATTATTAGTAGAAAAAATAAACAAGACAAGAAAATACATACAATAGAAAATTCAAAGCAATCAACTGGGAAACCCAATCTATTGTCACTTTCATAAAAACATGTCTGAAGCTATTATATCATCAAATGTAATGATGATGTTACCTTTGGTACTTAAAATAATTTAAGATGTCACGTATTGATATTAAGCAGCAGGGAATTCATCGTGTGCAAAAAGTAAGGAAGTAAAAGTAAATGTATAATAAGTCTTGCTAAAATCCATGTGCATATATAGCTGTACAGTTATGCAAGTGTTCTGGTACATAATGATTTGTGGAAATACTTGTGTACACAAAATTATAACCCAAGTCATGTCTGTCAATAGCACTCTTGCAATTTTAACAGTTAATACTCATGGATCCCAAGAAATTGGTACTCGCATTCCAACCAATTTGACTCACAGATGTCTTCTTTTTAATGCATTCCTTGTGAAAATTAAATATCATTTCAAAAAGTCTTGAAATTAACTAACCAACTAATTACAACAAACTTTTAGGAAAGAGAAACTTTGCCCAAACATGAGGGATGGAAAAACTAAAAGCAAAATAATTTACATTTTATTTGTAACCTTAGCAAAATCAAATTAGATAATATACTAAGTTATCATCAATAACTTAAGTTTATAGGTGCATCCATCCAGTATTTGACATTAAATTTCCATAATATCATGACAAGCGTCCTCAACTTTTGACATCTCATGTAACCGTAATAAGTAATGAAGCAGCATATGTGAACTGAAAATTCAAAGAATTGTTTCAGGCGGAAGGTCTAAAAGTCATGAATATATAATGGAAAAAACATTAGTTTATCAGGGCCACAAGTTCATTTCCTTATATCTCATCCCGAATTAACAAGATTTCTCAAAAATCTATGTCATATCATATCAGCTTGACAGTAGCCGAGGCTAGCATCCATGTTTACTACTTGCAATCCAAAACCAACAGCCAACCATATTACATATCCTCAAGCATATTGGCAACAGTGTCAATTAATATATTTAAAGATGAGGTGAAAGGAGCAATAGAGAACCTCTTGTAAGATCAAAGCAAATGAAAACACAACTACTTTGGTGTTGTATTCTTCATTTCTGTAAACCTCAGGAGCCACGTATCTCCCTAATCAGAAGAAATGGATTTCATGAAGCACTTTACCATTAAAACACACATATATTCATCTATTAAGACTTTTTTTTAAGCTAACTATTAAAACTTCAAAGATATTAAATTTGCCTATAGCAAGGGCATGCAAGGGAATCTTATTTGTATAGCAGCCCATGCAACAAATTTCAAGTCCCTTTCTTCTGCAGAGAAGAGTAAAGTACTGCAACCAATGCAGCCACCTAAAATACATAGTTGGCAAGCTGGGCAATTCTTCCTCAAGGCCATAATCAAAAGGCTGAATTTGTATCATATATAACCTGCTGAGCTATCATTCATCAACAGAAAGAGCATAAGAATTTCACCCAAAGGAGAAAACCTACAGGAAGTTTCTTGGCATGTCACAGGTCTGTCTTCCTTAACTGTTTTTGCAACTTTCAGCATCTTGCTGACTCCAAAGTCTGCAACTTTCAGATGCCCAGAATCATCCTGCAGTATATTTCTGTTTTCTTACTCATAAACAGTTAAGAAATTTTAAAACAGTTTTAACCATTCCGGTACTAATCATGCACATTTTCTAATCCTTTACAAGCACAATTGAGAAGGAACAATGTAACCAACAGGTGTGAGGTGGAAAACACACAAAGGTTCAAGATCTCGATGAATTATTGCTTCAGGTCTATGTTCATGCAAATAATTCATTCCCCTGAAAAATATATCAAGATGTAAAGAAACACCTAATAATTCATCAAGTATATCAATATACAATGGCCCAGCATAGTAACCAAGATGGGCAAACAAAAGCACAAAAACCAAAACATGTGCTTGAAAAAGAAAAAAAAAAGGAAAGAAAAAGAAAAATTGCATATATCAGCCCAAAGACCATGCAGCAGCAATGTATGAGATTTATAAACAAGGTCCAATTAGCTTGGTCTTGACGTATGTTCCAGCCAGTGCAGGATAACTTCTTTCATGTTGATTCTGTATAGTTAGACAATTCTTGTCTAGACAAAGCTAATGGAGGGTACGAAACTGAAATCACAATTTCAATGTACCACTTTTCTGTTTCTAGTTTCTACAATGATAATTTCAATGTCACCTAGTTTCTAGGTTTCTGGTCTTCTAATGTCAAGCACATAAGCTGGGTACTTCTCTTTAAATTCCAATTTGTTAACAAATTAAGGAATATTACGTCAGTACCCATTTATTCTTCTTCTTGTTCTAACATGGTGTGCAACTTATTCAACTAATAAAAAATTTCTACTGCTGTTGTATATTTGTGCTACAATTTTCTATGTTGAATAACTGTTTATTGTTTGCCTAAGGAAATGCAGAGGGGCATGCAGATAACAAGTTTAACTTGAAACCTGACGAATATGGCCTTATTTAAATTAATTGCTAAGATATAATTCTATGTAGGACCAAAACAAAATCATCTCAAATCCCAATACCATACTTTCCAATTGCCAAATAGAGCCATAAATCATGCATCAATCATAGTGCTGCAGCATGTCAATCAAAAAATTGGTAAATAGATTTGCTGCGCAAACCATGAAGCCAACCTAGCAATGTCAAGGGCAAATTTCACAGCAAGTGTGGGCTTTAGTGCACCCTTTTGCTTCAGATATGCACGAAGATCTCCCTGCAAATAATTAAAACAGAAAACAATAGAACTCTGATAGACGATAACGGATGATGACAATCGTATATGGTCAATATCAATATCCCCAAAGACTGATAACAAAACTCAAGAGATTTAGAATTAATAATCAGCAGCATTTCAACAAGTCACAACAAGTCACAAATATAAGGTCAGCCTTGCTGTAGTGATTCCAAAACTAAATAAACCTTTGGTAAATATTCTGTGATAATTATCATTGGAGTGCTTTGGGTTACAGCACCCAAAAACTGTACAACATTTGGATGACACATCTTCTGAAGTAATGCAAGCTCGTCTCTGAATGCCTTCCTGAATGCCAAAGGACATTGAAACTCCAAATCTTAAGAAAGATTCGTGAAAGTTTTCAAAAACTTAAACAAATGCTTAGAAAAATAAAATATCAAAAAGAAAAGGAAAAAGAAAACTAAATGATGGTATAAGACCAACCCACACTTTATCCACATCAGCGAAAACTTCCTCTCCGAGTGTTTTGACTGCAACTTGAATACCACGCCATGATGCGATCTGAAAGGTTCCCTATTAAATTGTTCAAATGACAAAGAAATAACCATAAGGTGATAGTTTATGAATGTATACTTGATGATTACTCACCAGATTTTGATTCTTTTCATAAGTGAACAGCTTTTACTAAATGAGCATTTCAAATAACATGCAAGGGAATGAGATGCATGCAGATGTATAATTTAAACTAAGCAATTTGTCTTTTTTTCTTCATTCAATACACCAATTCTCTGATTGAATCAGATATGAATGTTTAAATTAGAACTGCAGGGGCATATAATCACATCCTGCTAAAGCTAAGAGCATTTTAGTTTTTGGAAGAGTGACCATTATTTTTGGGAATAACAAAAGGTTTTCAGATTGAGCATGGAATCTCAATTGTTAAACTTTAGCATCATAGATAAATACCAAGATGGTGGTAGGAAAGCACATTATTTTGGGGAAAACAGAATCTGGTGTTAGACTCCATATAAAAGCTTTCCTATAGACTATAGGTAACTCGAATCTTGTGCTGAAGTTCCAAGCTAAAGCAAAATTCAGTACTCCTTCCAACCCTCTCTATTTGTACACATTTTCTTTCCTCAACTTAAAACCAAAAACCAATAAGGATAAAAATAAGTAACAACCAACGGAGAAGTGTTTATAAGATACCTTTGTTATCTCAACATTGTTTGAAAAATCAAGCTCTTTAGGATCAATTTCATACTCTGGGACTTCGCGAGCATTATGAACATGCATGGGAGATGTCTAAAACAGGCAGAGATACATATTTTATACAGATACAATATGAAGGTTAAGGAGATAATACTACAAACAAAAAAGACAAAATGCCCTGGGAACTGAAATTCACACTGCAAATAGGACATGATGGGTAATACATACTGGAGGCTTTGCACCATGTTTCTCCAAAAGCTTGATCGCATCATGGTTTTTGTAATACACTGCATCTGCAAGAGGCTGTTAATCAACAGCAAATTGTTAGTTCATTATTATGATGACTACGTAGATTTGCAAAAGGCATACAACAACACAGCAAGCAAATATGAACTGTCTCCATTCAATTAAAAAATCAGAAATCAACTGTCACTAAAAGCTTTAATTTATTGTCTTAAAACCTACAAATTTGTATTAAAATTAAGATAACATAATAAACTCTGTCTGGCTAGTTTTAGAAAATATTATCAGGGCACATAATTTTGTTTCAAAACCAGTTTGGACTATGACTAATTTTGTGCCTGGAAAGCGCTTTCAAATAACCAAAAGCGTTTCTGTCTGTTTTTGCAGATAAAGACAGATTTGTAAAGCACTAGGAGGTAGGAATACTCTTTAGAGAAGCAGAAAAGACATTTTGGTTAAGAGAAGTTCGTGAAATTATAGTCCGGATAAATAAGTTGGTTTTAAAAAAGCGCTTTCACAAAGCACTTCTACTAGAAAATGTTTTCTACAAAAGCAACTCAAACACAATCTCCAGTCTCATGTTCCGCACTAAGAACTCCGTAATTGAAACTTAAATCCTCAGAAAATGTTTTAAGAAAAAAATCCACAATAATTCATTCAAACTTAAGAACTGATAATGTGAAACAAACAACCGTCGATAAAATAAAGAGTAACGAAATTACAGTGCTGCCCAGCGGTCTTCGGAATCAACGTCAGCTCCACGACTGAGCATCAACTGGACAACATCCGTCCTTCCCTGACAAACCGCAACATGCAAAGCTGTGCGTTTATCGATATCACGGAAATTGACATCAGTGCCGGAGTCCAAGAGCTTCTTAATTCCGTCCAAATCCCCCTCGGTGGCCTTGTACATTAGCCGAACCCCGGTGTCTATCACCTCGGAGCCATCCTCGTCCTCGACTGGAAGCGGCTGGTCCGGTACCAGCGACGACTGCTTTCCCAAGGCGAATCTAGCCGGTGATTTTGACTCCATTTCAATTGAGCCCAGCTCTCCCTATCCGCATAGAAAGTATCGATAGAAAATGTTGTTTGTTTGATTTGTATTTATACAAGGAAAGGAGAGTTGGGTTGAATGCTTGCATTCAGAGAGAACAGAATAACCAATAAATAAATAAAAATGGAAGAATATTTTAAAGAGAAGAATAAAAGAGCCGTTCTGTGGGGCCGAGGTAGTTTACTAAAGACGACTGCGTGGGGTCGGTGATGTCGTTACAGTTAAGGGTTTGGAAGTATATTGTAATGCTACAGTTATTATTCATGGGTTGTACGGATGTACAAGGCAGTTTCGTTACATACTGATATTCATATTGTATACGAATTTAAATAGAGAAATATCTAAGAAAGGACGACCATTCAATAAATATCAGTCATGTATTTTAATTTTTTTAAAATTATAATCATTATTTTCATAATTTATTAATTTCTATAATTATTATATAAAAAACTAAGTTAAAATTTCAATTAATTTAAGCAAAAGCACCATTCAGCATGTTACAATATTATTATTGTTATAACCATTATCAACATAGTGGAGCAATATCTTTAAAAGATATGAAAAAGTAACAATGCAACATTTTTCAATAAGTAATAATTAAAATTGTAAAGTAATATTCCAATGTCATACATCATTTATTAACTACTTAATCTGGTCTTTATTAATATGGCATGAGCTTGAGACAATAAAAATATATACAGTGGTATAAGCACTAGCTTTTTATGTGATTTTGAATGCGTTTATGAGTTGTCTAGACCTTATTCTAAGAGTCAACAATTATTCGACATAAAATAAATAAACATATTAAAATTTAAAATTTTTAATATGAATAATAAATTAATCGTATTTGTGTCATTCATTTAATAATCATATTAAATTCATTTTTAAATTACTTAATTCGTTTTTAAATTATTAAATTTGTTTATTTGTTTAAATCATGAATCATAAATGAATAAACAAATAAAATAATCATCTCAATTCATTTATAACTTTTTTTTTATATCTTAAATAAATAAACGAATTCACATTATAAATAAATAAAAGAATCGTCTTATTTAGTTTATAATTTATTTACTATTTATTTATAATTTATTTACGATTC
>JAXCLQ010000001.1:7615328-7628301 GCA_035584115.1 Cedrela odorata | reverse complement strand
ATATCACATCAGCTTGCCAGTAGCAGAGGCTGGCATCCATGTTTACTACTTGCAATCCAAAATCAACAGCCAACAATATTACATATCCTCAAGCATATGGGCAACAGTATCAAGCAATATATTTATAGATGAGGAGAGAGAGCAAGAGAGAACCTCTTGTAAGATCAAAGAGAATGAAAACACATCCACTTTGGTGTCGTATTCTTCATTTTTGTAAACCTCAGGAGCCACGTATCTCCCTAATCAGAAGAAATGGATTTCATGAGGCACTTACTATTAAAACGCACAAATATTCAACTATTAAGACTTCAAACATATTAAATTTTCCTATTGCAAGGCCTGCAAAGAAATCTTATTTGTATAGCAGCCCATGAAGCAAATTCCAAGGGTGTAACCTTACTCTCTTCTGCAGAGAAGAGCAAAGTTCTGCAATCAAAACAGCCACCTAAATTTACATAGTTGGCAAGCTGGCTTAATTCTTCCTCAAGGCCATGATTAAAAGGCTGAATTTGTATCATATATAGCCTGCTGAGCAATCATTACTCAACAGAAAGAGCATAAGAACTTCACCCAAAGGAGAAAACTTACAGGAAGTTTCTTGGCATGTCACAGGTCTTTCTTCCTTAACTGTTTTTGCAACTTTCAGTATCTTGCTGACTCCAAAGTCTGCAACTTTCAGATGCCCAGAATCATCCTGCAGTATATTTCTGTTTCTTACTCATGAACAGTTCAGAAACTTTAAAACAGTTTAACCATTCAGGCACTAATCATGCACACTTTCTAATCCTTTACATGCTCAATTGAGAAGAAACAATGTAACCAACAGATGTAAGGTAGAAAACATACGAAGGCTCAAGATCTCGATGAATTATTGCTTCAGGTCTATGTTCATGCAAGTAATTCATTCCCCTGCGAAATATATCATGATTGTCTATCAAGATTTAATGAAACACCTAATAATTCATCAACTACATCAAAATACAATGGCTCGGCATAGTAACCAAGATGGGTAAAGAAAAGCACAAAAACCAAAATAGATGGTTCTTGAAAAGGAAAAAGACAGAAATTGCATATATCAGCCCAAGGACCATGCAGCAGCAATGTATGAGATTTATAAACAAGGTCCAACTAGCTTGGTCTTGAAGTATGTTCCAACCAGTGCAGGATAACTTCTTTCATGCTGATCATGCATAGTCCGACAATTCTTGTCCAGACTCAGCTAATGGTGATTATAAAACTGAAATCACAATTTAAATATGCCACTTTTCTGTTTCTAGTTTCTACAATGCTAATTTCAAAATGGTCTTATCACCTACTTCTTGCTTTCCAGTTTCTTAATGTCAAGCACATAAGCTTGGTACTTCTCTTTAAACTCCAATTTGTTAAAGAATTATGGAATACTACATCAGTAAAAAGAAATCAACCGTTTATTATTCTTCTTCTTCTTCTAACATGGCATGCAACTTATCCAATTAACAAAAGATTCTCCTGCTTTTGGATATTTGTGCTACTATTTTCTATGTTGAATTATTTTTTGCCTAAGGAAATGCCAAGGTACATGGAGATAACAAGTTCAACTTCAAATCTGACAGATATGGCCTTATTTAAATTAATTGATATGATATGTAAAGAATAAGAGAACAAATTCTATGTACGACCAAAACAAAATCATCTCAAATTCTGATAAAACACTTTCCAAGTACAGCCATAAAACATGCATCAGTCATAGTTCTGCAGCAACTCAATCAAAAAATTGGTAAATAGATTTGCTGCACAAACCATGAAGCCAACCTTGCGATGTCAAGGGCAAACTTCACAGCTAGTGTGGGCTTTAATGCACCCTTTTGCTTCAGATATGCGCGAAGATCTCCCTGCAAATAATTAGAAAGGAAAACATGAGGACTCTAATAGATGATAATGGATGATGACAATCGTATATAGTCAATATCAGTATCCCCAAAGACTGATAACAAAACTCAATAGATTTAGAATTAATAATCAGCAGCATTTCAATAAGTGACAATATAAGGTCAGCCTTGCTGTGGTGAATCCAAAACTAAATAAACCTTAGGTAAATATTCTGTGACAATCATCATCGGAGTGCTTTGGGTTACAGCACCCAAAAACTGTACAACATTTGGATGTCGTATCTTCTGAAGTAATGCAAGCTCATCTCTGAATGCCTTCCTGGAATACCAAAGGACATTGAAACTCTAGATCTTAAGAAAGATTCAAGAAAGTTTTCAAAAATTAAACTTAAAACAAATGCTTAGAAAAATAAAACTTAAAATAAAAAAAAAAAAAGAGGAAAAAGAAAATTAATGGTAGTATAAGACCAACCCACACTTTATCCTCATCAGTTAGAACTTCCTGTCCGAGCATTTTGACGGCAACTTGAATTCCACGCCATGATGCGATCCAAAAGGTTCCCTATTAAATTGTTAAAATAACAAATAAATAGCCCCAAGGTTATAATTTATGAATGTATACTTGATGATCACGCATCTGATTTTGATTTTTTCACATGAGAAAAGCTTTTACTGAATAAGCATTTCAAATAACATATAAAGGCATGAGCACATGCATGCAAATGTATAATTTAAACTAAGCAATGTGTCTTTTTTTCTTTATTCGTTCAACTGGGAGGCTTGCCAATACATCAATTCTCTGATCTGAATCGTAAATGAATGTTTAAATTAGAATTGCAGAGGCATATAATCTCGTCCTAATAAAGCTAAGAGCATTTTATTTTTTGAAAGAGTGACCATTATTTTCTGGAATACATAACCACAAAGAAGCATAACAATGAGACATAACATAAGTTTTTTGGGCTTAACAAGGAATCTCAATTGTCAACTTTAGCATCATATCTAAATACCAAGATGGCGGTAGGAAAGCATATTATTATGGTGAAAACAGAATCTGGTATTGGACTCCTTATAAAAGCTTTCCTAGGGCTTTAGGTAACTCAAATCTTGTGCTAAAGTTTCAAAGCTAAAGCAAAAATTAGCACTCCCTCTCTATTTGTACACATTTTCTTTTCTCAACTTAAAATCAAGAAACCAGTAAGGATAAAAATAAGTAATAAACAACAGGGAAGTGTTTATAAGATACCTTTGTTATCTCAACACTGTTGGAAAAATCAAGCTCTCTAGGATCAATTTCATACTCTGGGACTTCACGAGCATTTTGAACATGCATGGGAGCTGTCTAAACAGACAGATACAAATTTTATACAGATATAATACGAAGGTTAAGGAAATCATACTAAAACTAAAAATGACAAAGTGCCATGAGAATACGGGAAATGCATACTGGAGGCTTTGCACCATGTTTCTCCAAAAGCTTGATCACATCATGGTTTTTGTAATACACTGCATCTGCAAGAGGCTGTTAAATCGACAGCAAATGGTTAGTTCATTATGGTGCTTATTTGTGAGTTTGAAACGCCGACTGCATAGATTTGCCAAAGGCATACGCAACACAGCAAGCGAGAGTGAACTGTCTCCATTCAGTTAAAAAATCAGAAATCAACAGTCACAAAAAGCTTTAATTCATTGCCATAAAGCCTCCAAATTTATATCAAAATTAAGATTAAATAATAAACTCTGTTGGGCTAGTTTTAGAAAATAATAACTGAGCGCATCATTTTGTTTTCAAGACCAGAGTTAGCAGTTTTGACTAATTTGTGTCTGGAAAGCGCTTTCAAATAACCAAAAGCGTTTTTGTCTGTTTTTGTAGATTAAGACAGATTAGTAAAACACTATGCAATACTCTTTAGAGAAGCAGAAAAGATATTTTGGTTAAGAGAAGTACGTGAAATACATTCCTTGTAAATAAGTTGGTTTTAAAAAAGCGCTTTCACAAAGCACTTCTACTAGAAAGTGTTTTCTACAAAAGCAACTCAAAACACAATCTAAGTCTCATGTTCTGCACTAAGAACTCCAAAATTGAAATTTAAATCCTCAGAAAATGTTCAAGAAAAATATCCGCAATAATTCATTCAAATTTAATAAACTGATAACGTGTAACAAACAACCATCAATAAATAAAAGAGGAACGAAATTACAGTGCTGCTCCAGCGGTCTTCGGAATCAACGTCCGCTCCACGACTGAGCAACAACTGGATAACATCCGTCTTTCCCTGACAAACCGCAACATGCAAAGCAGTGCGTTTATCGATATCACGGAAATTAACATCAGTGCCAGAGTCCAAGAGCTCCTTAATCCCGTCCAAATCCCCCTCGTTGGCCATGTACATTAGCCGAACCCCGGGGTCTATCACCTCCGAGCCATTCTCGTCCTCGACTGGAAGCGGCTGGTCCGGCGCCAGCGACGACTGCTTTCCCAAGGTGAATCTAGCCGTTGATTTTGAGTCCATTTCAGTTGAGCCCAGCCCTGCCTACTGAACGTATCGATAGAAAACGTTGTTTGTTTTTAAATGCAAAAACAGAGTTGGGTAAAAAAGGAGAATATTTTAAAGATAGGAATGAAGAGATGTCCTCACCTGTGGGGGACGACTGCTAGAGGGACCGTACAACCTATGTGGTATAATGTCGCTACAGTTAAGTGTTTGGAAATATATTCGTAAATTAATTAATGTCGGAAATGCTAGAGTTACTATAAATAGGTTGTACGGGATGTAACAGGCAATTTCGTTATTACTAGTTTTATATTTTAAAATTTTATTTATTTTATTTCTCGATTTTTTAAGTAATTAAAAACGTAAAAACATAATTATTTTTTTTTTGAAAAATAATAGATAAGGAATTCATTTTAAATCTCACCAAAATTCTTCTGCAAAATAAAATTAAAATTTCAAAGATCATTATTTTAATTAACAGTATATTAAAGACGATATTAGTAACATGAAGCGGACAGATGGAAAGTAAAGCATCGGGCAACGTGTCCGAATCAGGGACATTTTGATCAAATGTTGTGGCAATGCGACGGTTGTTTCTAGAAAGACCGCCGATTGCTTCCCGCGCTCGCTCAATTAACAAAGCAAGGAACGAAAAGAGCATTGGAGAAGCCAAACGATGTGTGGAAGAGCCCGCTGTACTCTCCGTGCCGATGACGTCCCTAGGGCTTGTCACCGGACCGGCGGTCCCGGCCGCACCATCAACATGGACAGGTACTCTCGATTTCTGTTTACTCAAGTAAGTCAAAGTATTAGCTGTTACAGTTCCGTCATCTATTTTAACGGATTGTTTTGATTTTTTGAACATTTGAAATTTGAATTAGGTATCGCCCATCGTATAATTTTGCGCCGGGTTCGAATCTTCTTGTTGTTCGTAGAAATGATGGATCTGACGGTGGTGAAGGTTTTGTTCTCCACTGCATGAAATGGGGGTTGATTCCGAGTTTCACTAAGAAAAATGAGAAACCTGATTTCTATAAGATGGTAATACCAATTTATTAATCGATTCTTTGTTCGAATTAACTCTTGGTTGTATACTTGCTTGGAAATTAGTACACCCAATTTTTTAACTTTTTTTATCGTTGATTTGCTGGTTTCGCTTATTTTTGTTTATTTATGCATAAAATAGTATTTTTGATATTGAAATGATTCAGTAGCGGTTGTTAGATTAGTCATGCCGAGATGGTTCACGTATTATTTTATTATTGAATTTTAGAATAAAGAATGCATGCATGACTAAGAAACATGGAAACTACTAATAGAGGACAAGATTGAAGTTATTAAGGTAGTTCTGTTAATATAATTATGTATAGCTCGAGGTTGTAATGAAAAACTCACATTATTAGACTAGGGTTGACACCTTGTGAATCGAATGGTTCATTTGGATTGATAATTGAGTTTTTGATCAAAATGGCCCAAATTTTAGGTCTATTTACGTTTATGACAAATTTCTTATATTTGGGTCCAAATGTTTTGTTTTTAGACGAAAATGGCCCTGCTTCTTTCTTTAGTATTTATGTCAAACACAAATACACCGATTACTTCCTTACAAATCTATAAAACTTAGAGACGCAATAACAACCAAAGATGATTTTGATCGATAATTAACAACAAGCATTCCAAGTGAGATAAATCTTGTTTATGTGTGATTTGTATCTCAAGTGTCATAAATTTTGTTTATGTTGTCATTCCATTAATTTAGGTTTTGTTAATACATGTAAAAGCTTTAGAAATAAATTTAGGCCAATTTTTATGCATGATTTATTCATTTTGGATGTGATTTAATGAATTTTTGGACAAAATTTGTAGTAGAGTTTGCGAAGAAGATGATGAACAGTATTCAGTCAACGAATCTCATTGAGGGAGCCAAGTGTTAAAATTGTCTCTCTCGATGAATTTCATTGATGGAGCTAAGTGTTAAAACTATTTCCTTCGACTAATTTTACCACTTGGCTCCTTTGATGAAATTCATCGATGGAATACTGTTCATCATCTTCTCGCGAACTAACAATTTCACATTCTTCATCATATGTCCAATCAATTTCAAATTATAATTGAAACCTATTTTAAATTAGCGGTTTTTCAAGTTCTTCAAGTTTCGGTGGCTGTAATCTCAACTTCGTCAAGTTTTGTTTGCTAAGAATTTTTGTTTTAGTCTTACTATTTTGCAAAGCAAGTAACAAATTTATTTGTGTTCGAGTGGGAAAGAAAGAGTTAGGGGCAATTTCATCCAAAAATTGAATTTTTGGCCTCAAATATAAGAAATTTAGAACTTGGACTATAAACATAAATGGGCCCAGAAATTGGGCTATTTTGGTCAAAAACCCTTGATAATTTTTCCTTTACTGGGTTGTCAAAAGTTAAGATATGGGATGAGGCTGTTTTAAGTGTACATATCTATCGTTCTTTGTTAATAGTCTGGGAAAATTCGAATATAAGATGGTGTGTAAGTGACTAATGAGTCTAAAGGTCAAGATTTACGATGTCAAGGGACTTCACTATAGTTCACTGTTTTTGATCTTTCAGTGATTTTCAAATGAGAACTATTTATAATGCTGTAGACCTTTCTTTGAGCATGTTAATTACAATGACTTTCAGAATTCATAATCGCAGGGTGATAGCTTTCTTTTGGAAAATTGTAAAATCACGTATATGTGTGGGGTAATTTCTATCATCTCATTTGTGTTGTGCATTGCAGTTCAATGGTCGATCTGAATCAATATCCGAAAAGGCTTCATTTCGTCGTCTACTTCCTAAAAATCGGTGCCTGGTGGCAGTAGAAGGGTTTGAATTATGCCTTAGTTTGTTCGTAAAATTATTCGTGCTCTTTGATGCAACAAAATATTATTGGTTTTTTTAATTAATTTTATTATTTTGCTGATTTTCTTTAAGTGTTTTGGCTTAATGTTAGAAGTTTTTCCAAATATTTACCAGCTGTGTGTAGTTTAAAATATTGGCATTTTCAAATAATTCCTAAAACATTTTCTTTTAACCACTGCGCCGCCACACATAGTAGCTGCACATTTAAGTAAGCAAATGTGATTTTTACATTTAACTGTCATTTGGTTAATATTAATCTCTAAAATACACAAGGATTTTGATTTTTTTGAGAGCCTTCCTTTTGATTTTTTTGAAAGCCTTCCTTCCCATCATTGTTTGTGTTACTTGCTTGAAATATGCAACTTACATGTGGTTGTATAATTATATACAGGTGCCTTTTACTTAATGATCCATGTAATGCTTCAAATGTTCCATGGTTTACTTTGTTACAATCTTCTCCTCAGATTCTATGAATGGAAAAGAGATGGGTCAAAAAAGCAGCCTTACTACATTCATTTTAGGGATGGTAGGCCTCTTGTGTTTGCAGCGCTTTATGATTCTTGGCAGAGCTCTGAAGGTGAACTACTTTTCTAATGTTCACATGTTTGAGATGACATGTATTGCATACTGTTTTGCCGTAGGATCTACTCTTTTCACCCGCTGTTCATTAATTTTCAATTTTGATGGGCGATGCTTATAGTGGAACTGCTGATATATATTTATCAAGGAAAAATTGTATTAATATATTATTTGTTTGGTAGAAGTACAGCTTTATACTGTTAATATTAACTTTTGTAGTTAAACTTATTTCAGCTATCACTTGTCGAAAATTGATATTTGACAGTTTTTGTAAGGAAGCCCTTTCTTATTTTTCTTTGTTGGAAGGCCTTATGCTTTGTTATATTCTCTTTGGACAATTTTACTTAGTGTATGTTTTCCTGCAGGCGAGATACTTTACACCTTCACTATACTTACAACTTCATCGTCATTTGCTCTACAGTGGCTGCATGGTGAGTCGTGCTTGTTTTAATTGATTCGTATTGTCTACAGACAAGATATGTCTGCATGCTTTGGAAACAAGTTTCAAATATGACAGATGAAGCATTTTTGCGTGCATCAGGATTTGCTTCCTGTTGGTCAAATTAAGCCAAATTTCGATGTCACGGATTAGTCTTATTTAGCCACGTGAAAATATATCCAAAATACTTGAATCAATTATGTTAACAGCAAAAACAGAAAATCAGACTACAAACCGTGATTCAAAATGAATAAAAATATTCATAATACAACATTGTTACATATTTTGATTCTTAGTATATTAGACCGCAAACTTGATGCTTGGTTTGCATACTACTGATGATGAGGATGAAATTATTTCCTATCTTGATAAAACTATGATAGTCTGGTTCTTTTTAGAAATGGAATATCATTACAGGTGTTCGGCTCAGTTATGTATTTGCTTTCTGTTAGATCTAGAGTGAGGGAGTTGTTGAATTTTAGAAACGCTTTGGTAATTTTGGACACGTCTTCCATGCATTCTTTTCTGAAGTGGAGCAGCCAGCACTAATTCACTCTTTGGTTGGTGATTATAGACAGGATGCCTGTAATTTTAGGTGACAAGGAATTGACAGAAACATGGCTAAATGGTTCTTCATCTTCCAAATATGATATGGTTCTTAAACCATATGAAGAGTCTGATTTGGTATGCTCTTTCTGAATAGACTACCAGCATGACATCTTTTATCATATCATTCATGTTTCTTGGTCGTCTATTTGTTATCTCCAGGTGTGGTATCCGGTGACTCCTGCAATGGGTAAGCCATCTTTCAATGGACCAGAGTGCATTAAGGAGGTGCGTCCAGTTAGCTTTTGCTATTAAATCAATCAAATTATGGTTTTATTCAATCATTATCAACTGCACAAGCTCAGTAGCAACCAGAAAAGAGATGTGACTGCTTTTCTCTCATAATGCTTTTAGTTATAAATCTTGTATACCAAAAATATATTAGACCATATTTTGCAGATACAGTTAAAGACAGAAGGCAAGAATCCAATCTCAAACTTTTTCTTGAAAAAAGAAATAAAGAAAGAGCAAGCATCAAAGACCGAGGAGAAATTTTTGGTTGATGAGTCTGTCAAGTCAAATCTACCTATGGGCGTGAAAGAAGAGTCCTCAATAAAAGAAGAACAAGAATCAAGCCTAGATGAGAAATGTTCTTCCGATAAAACTGATCAGACAAATCTGCCAAAAAGCTTGAAAGGGGAACCTGTGACTGCAGATTACTTAAGAACTCAATCCTCAGTGGAAAAAGGAGACCATGATGCGAAATCTGTTACTTGTATGCTTTCCGACGAGGATACTACGAAGCGCCAACAAAAACAGGGCTATGAGGAGTTTCTAGCTCATTCAAAGCCCTTGACTGATAGAATTGATAAGCTGGGCACAATTCCTCTGAAGAGGAAGGGAAACCTTAAGGATGCCGGTGACAAACAACCCACGCTATTATCGTATTTCAGCAAAAAATAAAGTTCTGGCACTTTCCAGTTTGTGACTGCTCAAAACTGTATTCTGTCATGGTTTAGGTAGCAGAGCAGCCAAACAGTTGTAACGCTGTTTTGATACCGCTTGTTTGCCAACATATCATGCATCTTCGCATGTACGTGCACATGCTGTTACAACTGAACTAGTTTCTTATTGTACTGTCATGTAGGACTGCAGAACACAGATATATTATTATCCAAATCCCTATCGTTAATGGTAAGAACTAAGAAAAATTCAATATGGTAGCATGAGAAGTCACTGAAGAGTGGTTATTCCACTAAAATAATAAATTTTAAGAGTTAGGATAATACGTAAAATAAAATAAAATAAGATAAAATTAATAATTTAAAATAAGATAAGATATAATAAAATTAATAATTTAAATTATAATAAAATTATGTATAATATCATATTATATTTGATATATATTAAAATAAAATAAAATTATATATATAATTTTATTTTTAAATATTAATTTAAATTATTTATAAATTATTTTTTTACTTCAAACATTCTTTTATCCTATTTTATATGATTTCAAGAGTTGTTATATATAAAAAATTTTATCATTTTTTTACTAAATATATGAATTCACCTAATATAATTTATACGGGCGTTATATATTTTATTATATTATAAAATTACTTTCAAATATAAAATTAAATTATTTTAATTCAATTCCTTATCCATGTACCAAATGAAACCTAATATTATTAATTTTGTTGGTCTCAAAATTTGTTTCTGTGACTATTGTCAATTGTGTTTCTCAAATAGCACAATTTACCAACACCACTTTTTTTAATTTCAAGTCCAAGTGCTTAGAACTTAAAAGATGATTCCATATACTAAAAATTTTCTTATATACAACATCCTAATTCCAAATTCCAAAGAGGTCATCGGGTATCCATGAGTTTAACCAAAATCATGAAGTTTTTTTTTTGGGTAGATATTTACATTAAAAATGACCTCAAGATCTTATTCCTCTTCTATTCAAGTGATGCTTGAAAAAAGGAGTTTTGGTATCAAGATCAAACAAACCAAACGACACGATTACAAGCCAGATTGTCTGAAACGTAGAGGGGCAAGACACATAGGGAACAAAGGCTTTCTTTGAGAATGTGATGTTTCTATTGTGCTTTGAAAGTAAAGCTGAAAAAAAATTTGATAACACCAACTTTTAATAAGGCCTACCCAGTTTTTTATTAATAATTAATCTCTAATACTTTCATTCCACAGCAGACGTGACTTAAAAATCACCACACTTTAATACCATACGAAACCTAGATTTTGAATTCCAGCACATACCATCTTCCATGACAAAAGATAGCAGCAATAACAATAGACAGAGAAGAGGTCTAGTCTTTCCCATCTCAAAAATCCTGAATACTACCAACATGTAACTTACATGTGAAGACTGCTCTATAAGAACTAAGGCATCTCCGTGAAAAATATGACAGTGAATTCTATCCTTTATCACATAATTTTTTTTCAAAATATCAGGATTAAAGAAAGATTAATTCATCAAATTAATGCAGCTCAGAATGTAATTCATATTTTTTCCTATAACATTGATAAGTCTAAGGATAAAACCAAGCTTCATTTGGAAACAATAGTAAGAATAGTATTGCTTATTCTAATGAAATTGCACAAGATTTGCATCTACAAGACTACCTTGAAACTTATTTTTGCAAATGGTAACCTTAAATCTAATATTCTTTGCTGAACATTCCTTATTGGTGAACTAGACACTCTAACTGACTAATACCATTATTATCCTCAGGGAACAGTACAATTGCCCTGTAAACTCGACTTGAGCAAAGAACTAAACTTTAACATTTGAACCATCTAATTGGATTACAGAGTAGCAACCCAATCATAATATGATTCTGACTAGACTTTTGAATTATGGGCCCATAAAACCAAAACTGCAGAAGGGATTAATCATTATATCAGGTTGCATTATAATGAAATCTGCTAAGATTAATCATTTTGACAAATGTCTTTCAATCTTCTCTCTTACACACGCACACCAGTATTGCACAGGAAAGAATCGCCATTGTAATAAAAATTTCATACTCTACTCCACTGGTGCTTCTATCCGACCCCTCTCTCCCTTCCTCCCTCCATATGCTCTGTTCACATGAACTCATCAGTTTGGTAGCTTGAATGAAACATGAAATCAAAATGCATAGTTTAAGATAAGTCAAACGAAATTTAACCATCTAAGAGGTTCAGCTCAAATTTTAACATCAACTGAAAAATTCATCAGCAGCTTCTCCATATCAACTCAAAAAAGCTTTCAAACATTGTTTAGTTAAAAGAATTGCATTTACTTTGTCATGGTCGAGATCAGTAATACAAAGTGGAAAAGCAAAGAAACTTCGAATATGTATTACTATTATTAATTCATTTTCTTATAACATCTCTTATAAGTATCCACACAAAGTTCAAGACCAACATAAAAATGCAAGCCTAACCAATGCACCACATATCAGTTATTGACAATTCAATCACATAAACTACCACGTATCCATCTAAAATAATAATAATAAAAAAAGAATTAAAGAAAAAAACCTATTATGAACCAAAAACATATACTATCAATCAATGAACATATACACAATAGCTCTCAAAATTCATATGTTTCACAAGATTGAACTACGTATTACAGTATCTTTTGGCTACTAGAACAAAAAAAATAAAAGAAAAAAGAAAAAGAAGTATTATTTCTTACAGAAATTCCCCGTAGATCAATACTCCACTTCATTACACTGCGGTACTGCTACTCAGTATCGACCCCAGCGTCCCTAACACAGCGAAAGCAAACAACGGGCTGATATCCAATGTATCGAAAATCGGAGGGACTATGTTCCGAAACAGATTCAAATAAGGATCACAGAGGTCCCGAATTGCGGAAAGTGGCTGTCTGTCCCATGGGATGTTGGGGAACCAACTCAGCAAAACCCTAACCAGGAGAACCCCACTGTATATATCGAGCCACTTGGCCAATCCCGCCGCGACAACTGTCAGCGGCGTGTTCAGAGACCCGCTCGGGCGGCCACGAGTCGCCGCGAAAAACGCAGGCCCCGCCGTGTGGACCATATTGTGCTGTAAAGATTGTAAGCTTAGAAATTGTTGCGAGTTGGGAATGAGAGAGAGAGCTAAGTTTTGGATGGATTTTATGAAGAACC